>VDFB02270651.1:676556119-676766915 GCA_007258455.2 Sequoia sempervirens | reverse complement strand
AGAGAAGAAAATAAGTGCTGAAGCTGAAGATTTTGCATCAAAGACGCCATGAGAAGGTGATGAGAGAACATATTAACAAGATGAACATGCAGTATAAGGCTAGGGCAGATCAGAAGAGGAGGTATAAGGAGTTTCAGATTGGTGATGAAGTGATGGTCCACTTGAGGAAAGAAAGGTTTCCAGTGGGAACATATAACAAATTGAAGATGAAGAAGTTCGGTCCCTGTAAGATTTTGAAGAATGATTCAGGAATGCATATGAGGTAGAGTTGCCGGATGGATTCAACATTTCCCCTATGTTCAACATTTCAGATTTGACAGAGTATCATGAAGGTGGTGCAGAGGAAGTACCAACGATGGAATAGTGTGGGATTCCAGCACCTACTTCAGAAAAGGAGGAGATTAAAGAAATCCTGGATAGTCGTGTGGGAAGGAGTACCAGGAACAGGCAGTATGAAGAATATCTGGTGAAATGGAAAGGAAGGCCTGTTGAAGATTCATCTTGGTTTCCTAAGGTAGAGGTTGACCGTTTGGGTTTTCCTCCACCATCTGAGACGTGATGGGGTCACTTCTCAATTTACCCTGGGTGTCTGATGTAGGAGCATCTAGTGGTGTAAGGGCAATCTTGCATCACCCAAAAATAGTTAAATTTTAAGTTTCTCAGTTCTTAGATGTTTTTACATTTTTGATACCCTTTTCATCATAATGAAATTCCCAATTTACGGTTTTTATTTTCTATTCTTGGGTTAAAAGATATTGCAGTCTTAGTTTCCTAGATTTGCACCTGAAAATCTTCTGAGTTAGATTTGAGGCACTTAGAGTTCCCGGATAGGCCCCAAAACTTGCTTAAATTGGCATAGTGAATTTTGAGTGCGTTCTTGACTTCGAGACCTTTCCAACGGTTCAAACGGTTCGAATCAGTCCCGGATCAAAAGTTATGGCCCCGGGAAGTTGGCGCACTTTCTAGAAGATACAATTGCAAATGTTCTTTTGAAATTTGAACTTCAAGTTGTAATTTTTTTAGTGCCAAACCTCCTAAACTCAAATTTGAATGTTGTTTTGGCTCCAAACTAAAGAGGAGCTCTATTTATGGGTGGGTTTCTAATTTTTGGGTAACTTTTTGGGGACAAGCTCGCATATTGCAAAAAGGTGATTCTGTAGCTTTCTGTAACTTGCATATGTTGTAGAACTTGGGGATTTGAGATCCTCTGCATGTAAGAAGCTCCATTTTCTGAATAATAAAATTATTCTCTTATTTGTGGGTTATTTTCTAAGTCTCGGGTTGCGCCTTCATCATCCTATAACATTTAATTCACCACTTGATGTGACAATATTATTTCAAAAAAAATGAGTCATGACTTTAAGTGATTTGATAAATAATAAAACATCAACCATTGATATTTTCAAATCTAACAATTCTAGCAATATTCTGAAAGTTTGAATTCACAAGTCTAGTGCTTTAGGCATTTACTTCCGGAATGCAACTACAAACCATCCATCGAACATTCATCGAACAGTTATATTAATTTTCTAATTCAATGTGACAATATTATTTCACAAAAAATGAGTCATGACTTTAAGTGATTTAATAAATAATCAAATGTCAACCATTGATATTTTCAAATCTAATATTTATAACATTATTTCAGAGGTTTGAATTCACAATTCTAGTGTTTTAGACATATTCTTTCAGAATGCAATTACAACCATCCATCGAACATTCATCGAACAACTATATTAATTTTCTAATTTGATGTGACAATATTATTTCGTAAAAGTTGAGTCATGACTTTAAGTGATTTAATAAGTAATAAAAGGTTAATCATTGATATTTGGAAATCTAATGGTTCTAGGGTTATTCCAAAGGTTTGAATTTGCAAGTCTAGTGCTTCAGACATTTGCTTCTGGAATGCAACTATAGTTGTCGAACATTCATCAAACAATCATCGATTATATTAATTTGTATGGACATCTGGCTTCAGACTTAGTACTTCTCTCAGTGGCTTACTTGACACTTTTGATAAAAAATTATAATAATATGTTGACACTTGTACCCATTTTAATTCACCTTTGAATTTTTTTATTGGTTTGAAATTATATTTAATTTTCCAATGAAATTTTTTATCGGTTTGAAAATAGGTTTAGTTCACCAATGAAAATATATATTTCGGTTTGAAAATAGGTTTTAATTGCCAACACAAATATTTTTTGTTTTAAAAAACATGTTTAATTCACCCACATAAATATTTTATTGGTTTAAAAATAGGTTTAATTTTCCAATGAAAATAGTTTATTGGTTTGAAAATAGATTTTAACCACCAATGAAAATATTTAATTAGTTTTAAAAAATAATAATTTTCCAGGATTTTCCATAGACTTCTAGCAATTATAAAAGATTTTTCAATTGAGATTTTTTTTCTCGAAAAAACAAAAAATTTTGCCAGTATTTTTTTTTTAGGAAGTATACAAAATTTTCTAGGTTTTTACACCTTCTCCAAGGGGGGGAGGGGTTCTTAAAGTTATCCCTATTCTACACTTGAGAAAGTTGAATCAAGACCCTTGGATAGATAAGTGTATACACCTAAAATCGGTCATCACCTTTAATTAATTAAATACTAGCTATTTAATTGATATTTCGACTACGTATAAATAAATTCTCAATTTATTTATATTGTTCACCCTTCTCTAATTCTCAAAATCTAAAAACATATTCTTCTAAATTAATTAAATAAACAAGGTTCCCTAACCTTGTTTTATTTAATTAGTCTTCACTAAATCCAATTAGGAATTAGAGCACATTTCTACAACTTTTTGTGCCACCTCACCAAGGTCACATGAAAATAAATAACTCTAATTTTTAATTAGAATTATCTTCAACTCATTTCAAAAAGCACATGGCTCATTTCCTCCCACACTTCGACCAATTTTGGAGCACATGACTTATTTCTTCCACACTTCCACCAATTTTGGAGCACATGACTTATTCCTCCCACACTTCCGCCAATTTTGGAAGCACATGGTCTTCTCTTCCTACACTTGAATCTTCCATCCAAATGGCATATTTCCCATTGGTCAAGAGATTCTTCCATCCAAATGGAATGTTGTCTTTGGTCAAGGGGACAACATCTTGATTCTCTTCATCTTCACCATCCATTTTTCTTATTCGAATCTGGACCATTGATTATTGCCACCTCACTATATGCTTGGAAAAGGCTATAAATACAATCCTTGGGCCTTGTATTTTGCATCCAAATTTGAAGTAAAGTTATCATGCAGGTTTATCATTGGAGCTTGGGAGCATTTTGGAGTCTTATAGCTAGTCTTTACATCATGTTTTTCTTTACATTTACATCTTAGCTTTAAATCTTGCATCATAGTTGCATTTTAGATTAGTTCATTTTAAGTTTTCATTTGAGCATATGGAGTATCATCTTAGTCATTCTTAGTTTTCATTTGAGCATATGTAGAATCATATATAGATAATTCTAGTTCAATACCATAACATCCACCTCCACTTGTTTATTTATCATAATCACCATCATCCATTCATGATAGCATTCATCATCATTGTTTGCATATAGTTTCATGTAGGCATTTAGTTGGCTTGCATGTTGAATACTGATCTCGTTTCTTAAGTGTCATTCTAATAGCCTTTGTGCACATAGAAATATGAGGGCCAAAAGGTTAAAAGAATCATTAAGAATAGAGGACAATGAGACGTTCTTGAAAGAATTAGTTTGTTGCAAATTGGAATAGTTTCTTTGCTTTGAATCTTTGAATATAAATCATTTCATTAAGGTTTGTGTTTATACTAACTTTACACATTTCACACACAAACAATAAGAAGTTGAGGAGAGCTCATCTATCTTTGAAATTTTAGAATAGGAGGAAGAACCTCCAACTTAGCTTGTTTGAAGGTCTAAAAGGCATAAACAACCACCTGAAAGGTATTCACCTGATGATTGGAGATGTATTTTTTATTTGAATACTAACATTAATGAATCAAAATCTATAGAAGAGGCATTATATATGAATGATGCAAAATCCTAGAAGATCGCTATGGAAGAAGAAATAGAAGCTTTGAAAAATAATGATACATGGGATCAACAACAATTATCCAAATGAAAAAAACCTATTGGTTGCAAATGGGTGTTTAAGAAAAAGATGGTTTAAGTGGAGGTATTGATAATTACAAAGCATAATTGGTTACAAAGGGTTACTCTCAAGTTGAGGGTGTTGATTATGGTGAGATATTTTCTCCTATTGTAAAAATGACATCCATTAGATTCTTGTTGTCTATTGCTACTGCTTATGATCTAGAGGCTAAGCAAATGGATATGAAAATGACTTTACTTAATGGTGATTTGGAGGAATATATTTACATGACACAGTTAGAGCACTATGTGGTGAAATGAAAAAGTAATTTGGTTTGTAAATTGAAGAAATATTTGTGTAGTGTAGGAAAAAGTATCCCTTTTTCACACTTAATTTGGGAATAATTAATAATAAAATGAGCCTAATGTTGCCTTAATTTAATGTTGTAATATGTTCTTAATATTCACATTAAGTTTAGGCCCATTTTCAACTAAATGGAATTAATTGTGCCTTATTTAGGGTGTTGTAAGGTGTACTTTTACACTTTCACACTAATCTAGGGATCTATTAATTGATTATGGTTAATTTACCTTAATTGGCCCCTTTAATTCAAATCCAAGCCTAATTAATTGTAATTTCTAAGAGATAAAACTCAACATTCATAAATCCCATTACAAAACACTTAACTTTGGAAGATGTTTGTCTTAGGTAAGTGACCTAGGACCCATTCACCATAGGGCGAATGGGTCCTCACTTAGATCTAGGACCCTATTTTTGCACAATGCTTTAAAACATTTCTCGATGTGTGTCCTAGGTAAGTGGCCTAGGACCCATTGTCCCTATGTTGAATGGGTCCTCATTTAGACCTAGGAACCCTCTTTGAAATATGTTTTTGGTAGTATTTTAATGATTTCAAATCTATAATTCAATGTCGGCTTGTGATATTTAAATTTTGGGAATTAATATTAAGATATGTATAGATACAATGTTATTTCACTAGGTTTCATACTAAGAATTTCAAGTAATTTTCACAAGAGAATTATTGAGAGCATTCAAGAGCATTTTCAAGGCATTCAAGGGTAGATTTATAGAAGATTATTGCAGCAATCAAGGCTCCTTTCATCATGTCAAAGATATATTGCATCATGCATTTTTTTGAGCTAATATGCTAATGTTGTGTTTAAGATCAATTCAAGCATATCAAAGGCATTGTTTCACATCAAGTTTCATGATCAAGATCTACATTCATTGAGGCCACTTCATGCTAGTTTGCATATCTATAATCCAAGACCTTCAAATACAAATTGGTGAGTTGTGACATTGTTGTTCATTCATTGTTCCTTCTTTCATGTTTCATTGTTTCATTTCAAGGTTTAATTACCAAAACAAGGTTTGACCAAGGAAAAACTCCATTCCCTAACAAAACAACATTTTTCTCTCTTTGATGTGTGATTGCAGATTTTAGGTTGAAGATCATTTGAAGAGAAAAAAGTGAGGAAAGTTGCACAGTTTTCAAAATTGCAAGAAAAGTTGTCAAATCATGAAAACTGATCTACATGATTTATTTCTATATTTCTGATAGTGAACAATTGAAATCTGGGAGTGTAGACCTGGCAGAAGAGAACCCAAAAAATATTTTTCAGTAACCCTACCCAGGACCCATTCGCCATAGGGTGAATGAGTCCTCAGTGAGGTCTGAAAAAGCATCCTTGGTGATAGGTATACATCATTGTCACCTTTCCACATATGTATTTTGATAGTTAATTCTGTTCATTTTTAGATTTTTCCTCTATAGCATACATTTTGAATGAAATTAGGGAAATAGGTGCATCATATCCCCTTTTTTTCAATTTGGTGAACCTATTTTCATATGTTTCAATTTGTATGGACTCAAACAGAATCCTAAGATGTGGTATCAGAAATCTGATATATATGTGTTGAGTTTGCGATTTGAGCATTCTCAATTAGATCATGTGTTTATTATAAATCCAATTGTGATTGTTTCCCATTTATTACATTATATGTTGATGATATGTTATTTATTGGTAAAGAGAAAGGAATGATTTTAGAACTAAAGTCTTAGCACACAACTAAATTTAAAATGAAAGATCTTGGTGAAACTAAGCACATCCTTGGGATGGAAATCAAAAGAGATAGAGTGAATAGAAATATATGGATTGGCCATAGTAAGTATGTTAATTCAGTTTTACAAAGGTTTAACATGTAGGATTGAAGACCATTGTGTGTTCTTTTATAGTTGGAAAAAAGGTATCGACTTCATATTGTCCAACATACCCATTAGAGATGAAAAACATGACCAAAGTGCCTTACCATAGTGTAGTTGGAAGTTTGATGTATGCTATGGTTTGCACCAGACCAGACATTTCCCAAGCAATGGGAGTTCTTTCTAGATATATGTCTAATCCTGTTGGAAGTCATTGGGATGTAGTTAAAAGAGTCTTTAGATATTTGTGGGGTACCTTAGGGTATTCCTTGTGTTATCATGGTAATATGGTGGGAGATATGAATTCCCTTGATATTTGTGGTTTTTTGGACTCAAATGGGTAGGTGATGTTGATAGTAGAATATCCACCAGTGCTTATACGTTTACTTATTTGGTGGAGCAATTAGTTGGATGAGTAAGCGACAAGTTGTGGTTGCTTTTTCCACTACTGAAACTAAGTATATGATAACTATTCATGCTTGTAAAAAAGGAATTTGGCTTAAGATATTTTTTTAGATAGTGGAATTAAACAAGGTATAGTGACAATTTATTATGACAATAAGAGTGTGATCTGCCTAGCTAAGAACTCAACATTTCACCAAGCACATTGATGTACAATATCATTTTTTTAGAGATATGGTCGAGGATGACAGGGTAAAGTTGGTTAAGGTAGAGACTTTGATGGATGTTACAAATTATTTAAATAATCCTATGAGCAGAAATAATTTCAGATGGTGTTCGGATTCTATGGGCCTCACGAATGCTAGTGATTAAATTATAGTGTTGATACTTCCTTTTTTGTTGCAAAGTGTTCGATAGGTGGGATAATATTAGGAAAATGGTGTCTCAACCTTGTAATTACACGAGGATACTATTTATATATTAAGTTTACATTTTGGCACACATTGATGTAGAATTTTCCCTAAAGCTTTGAATTGGCTAAATAACCATGCTTTTGTAAAGTTTTGTCCCAAGATCATGTTTGGATTTGAAGATATTAAAGTTTTTGCTTTTTAAGTTTCAAAGTCCATTTTGAAGGCCTTAGAGACATTTTTTGGGACCAAAAGTGATGATAACTGGTGTATCCTATTATAGCTTGATAGAGTGCTTCATAAGCTTTCTAGTGGTTCAAACAATTCATTAATCAAACACCCAAATCAAAAGTTATGGCCTTCGAAAGTTGGGTCTCCTTAAATGGAAGATGTGAGAACATGTTAGACGTCCATAAATGAGTTGTGAAGGGGGATGCTAATCCCATAATAATGAGTTCCACTTTTTAGCCAAAGTAGGACATTGATATCAACATTTTTAACTAAATATTCACTTTTTGAGACCTATAATAGCTAAACCATTAAGAATTTGAAGATGATGCAAACTAGTGATTTGTAGTGATTTGTATGTAGATTATAAATAGAATAGCTAAACCATTAAGTATTTACGTGGAAAAATTTGTAAAATTATACCAGGAGAAAACCATGGACAAAGATCTTTTGTATTTTATTGCTCAGGAAATTCACAATTACAACAATATTTAAAAGTATAGAAAACATGACTTCGAAAGACTATAAGAAATCCAAGTTGCATAGTCCTTGTCAAACAAAACTTTCCAAAAATAGGAAGTATGAATTATGCAACATGTCCAAAATTTGTCAAAATTACTAAAAATAGGGAGTCCCAAATTGAAAAATGTTATGGATTCACTAGAAATGCCTTCAAAATTATGCAGGTTCAACGTCCAAGGGGCTATTATGACCCCCTGTCATTTCAACCTTTAGTAGAATATTTAAACCTCTTTGGTTGAATAGTAGGCCTTCGGTTGTGCCGAGCACATACCTAAAGCACTAGCTAGATATCAATGTCGACTATTTGTCATTGTTGGAATAATAATACTTTTGACTTCATATTCCAAAACCATGTATATTGTATTTAATTGAAGAGCTTATCTCTTTCTTTTTTCTATTTACATTGAAGTAGCCATGATAATGTGTTTGGGATTTTTTGATCTTTTATGAGTAGTTCTTGATCTTATGTAGGTTGATGATTGTGCAAATAGTTATTTCATTATTTCATCATTGCATATGTGTCTCCTTCCCTTAATGAATATTAAATCATGTGTTATAATTATTATGCCATGGATATCCTATCTTAATTTGGGCACATCACTATATAGTTTAGGATTTTGTTTCATGTTTTTCTCTCTTATCCTTTTTATTTGCAAGTGGATAGTGAGAGCCCATTGAAAATATTACAAGAATTGATATTTTAGTTATGGAGGTTGTGTTACCTTAATTCTAATAATTTGTTAGGATGGGTGTCTCAACCTTGCATCCTAATGTTAAGAATAAAATGAAGCATTTTTTGAGCTATAGAACACAAAAATATATTTTTTTAGGTCTCTAAAGGTCAATTTTAGCCCTAAAAAATGTTGAAATGGAACTTAACCAAAGCAAGTGGGTTATGCTGTCATTTCTTTATTTTAGATATTTAATTTCAAAATGATGGGATCAATTGGCTTCCTGGATCAAAAGTTATGGCCTCCAAAAGTTGTCCCTTTTGCATAAAAAATGTAAGAGCATCAAGGTCAATCCCAAAAAAATGTTAAAATATGCCTTAAATAGAGTAAATAGGTTATAGAAGTTCATGAAATTATTTGAGATATTAAATTTAAAAAACGCGGGCTCAATTGACTTCTTGGATCAAATGTTATGGCCTCTAGAAGCTGGGTCTCCCACATCAAAAGTGTAAGAGCATCTATGACACATAAGAGGGATATAAGAGGGAGTTAAATTTATTGATAAACTTATTATATATTCTCTAACAAATCATAGTAAATATTTTATTGGAGATAATAGAGCCAAAATATATAGCACCCTATCTAGTTAGTAGATTATGACAAGCTTATGACAATGGAAGGATTATGCTATTTTTATCTTGTGGACTCATCTTGGGATTTAAGAAATAGATTTTAAATAGGGATTTAGGTACCACACTTTACAATGTTTTATATCATGGTTTCCTAATTTCCATTTTATTATTTGATTTATTTATTCTCCTATTTATTGGGTAATTGAATTAGAGGTTCTATAGTGAGTTTTGTAGGTGTTGTTATGCTACTAGAAAACTGCTATAAGTATCTTTCCAGTGATACTCTTGTAAAGGATTAGGCTCTACAAGTATATGCAACCATTTATTATTGAATAATATATTATTTTAATTTATAATGTGGGGTTTTCTCTTAAAAGAGTTTTCCCCATATAAATCATTATGCTATGGTACATTACTTTTGCATTTATTTTTCTTATTATATGATCATTTTAATTTTTTCATATACCTCCTCTAATGGATTAGTGTAGGAATGATTCTATAATATTATAAACCTCTACTTCCTTTCATTTGGTATAAAATATTGATCACATTTGGTCCTAAGTGTTAGGGATAAATTTAATTGAGAGGGAGCTTGTGTAAGAGATCTTATTACAAAAAAATGATAAGAACATCAAGGATAGAGACAAAGAGGTTTATTGGAACTATTCTTGAGTCATGGAAGCTCAAAATGGAGGATATTTTTATAGACAAAGATCTATGGGCTATTGTATCCGAAAATAGATCCACTATAATATCACAACTTAATTGGGATCTATTGAACACAGAGTAAAGGGCCTCAATAGGATCTACTTGGTAGTTTTTTTATTGAATATAAATGAAGAAGACACTACACAATATATTTGGAAGTTGGGATACTCGTACCAAGTTAAATCCCAAGTTCCCAAACTTTTCCTAGGAAATAATTTGTATACCTTGAGAGAGGATGATGGTGGTTCTATGGTTGAGCATTTGAATGTATCAATATGATTGTAATCAATTACACTCTATTGGAGTCAAAATGGAGGAGGAGGACCATTGCACAAAACTTATATGTTATTTTCTAGACCTGTGAGATCACTTGGTGATGACATTATGAATCACTACCTCAAAACTCAAAATGGATGAGGTAGTTAGTGTATAGACTTCACTTTTAGAGGAAATGTGATGGAAATAATTATAATCTACTAAGGAGGACCTAGTTCATGGAATAACTAAGGAGAAATGAAAGAAGAAAGAAAATAATAAAGTATAGATCTAAATCCCATGGAAATTCCAAGGTTAAGCATTGGAACTATGAAAAGACTAGGCACTTCTACATAAATTTCAAGCAGAAAAAAAAACATTTAGAAAAATTATTTAGATGATGAGTTTGATTTTTTTTTCTCAAGATGATATTGATGCCTTTGTTGTGGCCTTGGAAACTCATTCATCAAAAGGAACATGGTTGATACACTCTAGAGCTTAATTCTATATGGTGTCCTATTTTTAAAGAATCAAGAATATGATGGGAAGTGTACCTTGGTGACGATTCTCATTTGAGTATAGTTAGTTGTAATATAATTTGTATCAGTTAATAAACTCAATGATGTAGGTGTATAGGATATTTTATTGGTAGAGTATGCAATGCATTATCTTTTGTAATATTTTTATATTCTAGTAGTGAGATGATTTTTAGAATCTACAAATTCATCATCCTAATTGGTAGAAAATAATGGTTCATTTGATGAAACTGATAAGTCCCATCGATGATGTAGATACCTTTGTCACAAACTTGGTAACACATGCATCAAAAGGTGCATGTTTTATTGACTCAAGTTCTTCCTTCCATATGACCTCCTATAGAGAGTGATTCTATATATATGGAGAATATGGTGGAAAGGAGGTGTAGCTTAGATATGACTCTCATTTGAAGATTATCGTTCATGAAAGAGTTCTTATAATATTCCTAAATGGATTTGTGAAGGAAATTAGTGTTGTTTTTTATATCCTTGGTTTGATATGGAAATTTTTATTGATGATAAAATTGAATGATATAAGTGTGCATGTTATTTTTCTAGTGGAGGATGTCAATGGTGTAAGGAGATATGGTTATTTTTAAGGTTTTCCATGTGGGCACCCTATTTCAATTGGATACTTGAACTGTTCAATACAATAATTCATTTATTCATGTAGCCAATAAATGTATATTCTACACTCTCGCCATTAGTACTAGCAACAAAGGGTACTGTTGTATCTACTTTTGATGGTTATGATTTCTAGTTACCTAAGCATTATCTTTCTTTAGAGAGAAATATATCTATATAGAATACAATGTTATGGCACTAGCTAATGCACAATCTATAAAATTAATATAGAGAGAGGGGTTACTTGATTATTCTATTACGTTTAAATTATAAGAATATTAGATATTTTATAAATAATATTATATTCAGGTTTACTCGAATTCTTACAAATATTCTAGGGTGCTCAATTTAATTAATTATGATGTATTTGGTCTTATAAATGTTCCTTCTATTTGTAGGTCTTTATACTATGTATATTTTAGAGATGACAATTCTAGGACATGGGTGTATTCACTCATTAATAAATCATAAGTATTCAATCATTTTAAGGAGTTTAAATACCTTATAGAAAGTTAAAATGGTGGAAAATATAAGGTTTTGAAAATTGACAATGGTGGCGAGTTTTGTTTAGTAGACTTTGATAGATTCTATAAGGAGCATTGAATAAAAGGACACAAAATAAATCCATATACCCCTCATAATAATGGAGTTTCAAAAAGGATGAATAGGACACTAATGGAGAGGGCTGGATTATGCTCAATGGAGTTAGCTTGGAATAGAAGTTCTAGGAATAAGTGGTTTCTATGACTTCTTATTTGGTTAATAAGTCTCACACACCAAATCTTATTGAGAAGAAATCCATGGAGGTATGGATGGGAAAGCATCCAAATTGTAACATCTTCAAGTTTTTTTGTTGTGAGAGATATGCATATGTCTAGGGAGTAGTCTAAATTGAAGAAAAAGGTACTTAAATTTATCTTCATCAACTATGGTGTTAATGTAAAAGGGTTCAAGCTTTGAATGAAGTGTTATTTTCAAAAAAATTAAGCCTTCAAGATTTCATAATGTTATAGCTAGAAGAGGATGGAAATAAAGGTGTGGTTAAGCTACCTCAAAAGACCAAGAAGGTTGATTGATTATCTCATGAAGGAATTAAAGATGAGATCTCAAATAGCTCATAGAGTTTCAAAGAGGATATAAAACCTCCACCTTAGCTCTTAAGGAGGTCCAATTGGTAGAGACAACAACCATACAGATATAATTATCTTGAATGGAAATATATTTTTTCTTTGATTACTAAAACTAATGAGCTTAAAACTATGGAGGCTATGTATATGAGTGGTTCAAAGTATTAGAGAGTGCAAATAGATGAAGAGGTGATTGCATTGAGGAAAAATGACACATGGGACTTGATATTGCTATCTAAAGGAAGAAAGTTTGTTGGATGTAAATGGGTATTTGAAAGGAATATTTTTTTGAAGGTAGGATTAAAAAGTACAAGACAATTTTGTTTTGAAAGGCTATTCCTAGGTTGAGGGAATATATTTTGGTGAGATTTCCCCCCTTATTGATAAGCTAACATCTATCAGGTTCATGTTATCTATAGTTGTAACTTTGATTTAGAGATATAAAACATGGATGTGAAAGAAACATTCCTACATGGTGAATTGAAAGCAAAGATTTACATGGAACAACTAGAGCACTATGTGGAGAAAGGTAAATAAAATTTTATTTGTTTACTATAAAAATATTTATATGGTCTCAAGAAATCACCTAAGATGTGATACCAAAAGTTTGACTCTTTGTTTTGGGATTGGGGTCTCTAAAATCTAAACTAGATCACTATGTTTATTATAAGATGGATGGTGATTATTTCCTTGTTATCGCATTGTATGTAGATGACATACTATTATTCAATACAATAATAATAAGGAAGTGATTTATGATTTTAAGTCTTAGCTTTCAACATAGTTTGACATGAAAGATTATGGAGAAAATAAATAGATTTTGGGCATGGAGATCAATTGAGATAGAAGAATAAAAAACTTTGGTTCAACTAGAGAGATAATGTGAACTCAATGTTGGAGAGATTTAACATGTCAATATGGAGACATATGAGTGTTCTTATTTTGATGTTAGGGTAAAAGTACAAAATTGTATAACACTTTTATAAAGGAAACAACCAACATTGATTCAAATTTTAAACTTGAACCACTAAAAATTGACATATATGTTTTGAATTATGAAATGATGCAAACTAATAAAATGTCTATTTTTTAGTATATTTTATGTTTATATTTTTTGAAAAAATTAAAAATTATTTGAATATAGTTTTTTATAAATTGATACTATAATTTTCTTGCTAATAAAATGTTACAAAATGAAGTTACATGAGATGTTGATCTTTATATAGTAAATTTTATTTGATGCAGGAGCATCCAGTGGTGTAGGGAAATCTTGCATCACCCAAAAAAAAATGTTTTTCCTTAATTTGTTTAGTTGTTTTGAGTTCCATGATGGCACTTAAGGGGTGTAAGACAGTTAGAAGCCAGAAAAGGCAAAAAAAATTCACTTACTATTTTTAGTAGTTCATCCTAAACGAGCTCGTATGGACTTGAAAATTTACCCCAAGGAGCAAAGCTAAAAAACATTTTTGGTCTTGAAAGAATCATCTCAATACCCTGCACGGTTTGGGAGATATTAAATTTTTTGTACCAAGAAATTTCTCCAAAACTTCAAATTCAGATATGAAAACCTTAGAGGCCCTGAGATGACTCAAAAGTAGATGAAATGATCTTTGATTGATTAAGCATTATAGATCTCTTTGAGAGATTTCCAAAGATATGTTATAATAGAAAATTAGACACATGGATCAAAAGTTATGGCCTTGCAAAGTTGCCCCACTAAAAAGTTAATTTCATTAAAATTTCTTCCTAGGCAAGAAATCAAATGGCAGGACTTTTGGTGCCAAAACAAAAGGGAAATCTACACTTTCTAGAACATTATAGGGTAGCTATTGGGGTAAACTAAAAAGGGTTAAGTGGGGGTTGTAGAAGGTGGCTCCATTAGTGCAGATTATGGCTCCAAATAATATATTTTGTTTTTAGAGTTGATTTTGTTGTAATGAATCAAACCCATGAGGCCGTGGCATGTAAGTTTTGAATCTATAATTTCTTTTTTTGAAAATAATTGAAAGTGATTTGTTTTTCTATTTCACATCTTCTGTGTTGGTATATATTGTTGTGATTTGTGGGTTTCAGGCAGTGTGACCCTCATCAAGTGGTATCATAGCTGTGGTTCCTAAGTCTGTGATAGAGCACCAAACATGAGGTAGTTGCAGTAGGACTTGTGAGTGTGGGTTGAGTTCAAGATGCCTCCCAGAGTTGCCCAACATGGTAGAGGTAGAGGCTGAGGTGGTGGAGGAAGAGATCCACCTAGATATGAAATTAGAGCCCTTAGAAGGCAATTATAAACCTTATAGCAAGAGGTTCGAAAAAGAGATGTGCATCGAGAAAGAGATGATGGTAAAGATGAAACAAAATAGGAAATGGAAGAGGAAGAGCATGATTGAATGGATCCTGGAGAAAGAAGATTGCTGCGAGCAATTTCAAGCATTGGGAAGAGACATAAAATGGAGGTTTCAACATTCAATGGAAGTTTGAATCCTGAAGAATTGATTGATTAGATCAATGACATGGAGGAATTTTTTGAGTTTGAGGAGATTGAAGATCCTCATAGAGTGAGGTTTGCAAAGACAAAATTGAAAGGTAACACTAGTATATGGTGGAAAGAGGTCTAGTTAGAAAGAGGAAGACAAGGGAAAGATAAAATTTCCAAATGGGACAGAATGGTGTCAAAATTGAAGAAACAATTTATTCTAGTCGATTATGAATTGGAGCTACTCAAGAAGATGTAGAGCTTGAGGCAAGGAACAAGGATGGTGAAAGAATACATAGAGGAATTTCACAAGGTCCTAATTCAGACAGGACATTATGAGGAAAATAAATAGAAAGTTTCTTGTTATATTAATCGGTTGAAGTTAAGCATACATGAAGAATTGGAACTGGTAAGAATGACCACCATTGAGGATGCTTATCCATTTTCTCTAAAGGTTGAAGAACGAATGAATAAGAGGTTTGAGAAAAAAACAACGAGGTGGAGGCCATGGAGGAAAGATTGGTGGACGGTCATATGGAGGTCGAAATGAAGATAAAAAGAAGGGTGAAGGCTCCAGTAGTAGCCAAAACTAGAAAGGAAAAAACACCTACTATCCTCGTGATCATAATAATGGAGACCAAAGAGGAAGAGGAAGATCTGGATGAGGACTGAGAAGAGGAGGCTTTCTTGGAACTTCTTTCCAGTGCAGAGAAGAAGGACATAGAGCCTATGAGTGTCCTCAATATCAAGGAAGGACAAATAGAAGACCTGAGGGTAATGCACGAGTTGAATATGTAGATGAATATGTCGAGTCTTCACATTCTGAGGATGTAGAAAGAAGAGAGGTTCTTGTTACTAGAAGAGCCTTGCTGGATGAGGGAAAGAACCAACTCAAAGGAAAAAAAATTGTTTCGCACTAGATGTAAGTGTGAAGGTAAAGTTTACAATGTTATTATTGATGGAGGTAGTACTAATAACCTTGTTTCAGAAGAGATGGTTAGTAAGTTGTAGTTGGAGAGAAGAAGGCATTCAAATCCATAGTGGATTGCTTGGTTGCAGAAGGACCATAAAGCTTTGGTAAATGAACAATGTATAGTAAAGTTCAAGATTGGAAATTACCACGATGAGGTATTGTGTGATATTATGCCTATGGATGTTTGTCATATGTTGTTAGGAAGATCGTGGTAGTTTGATTGACGAGCAGTACATGATGGACATTCCAACACCTATTCTTTAACAAAAGATGGAGTTCGTCATAAGTTGAAGGCCTTGAAAGAGGTAGAAGAAAAGGTATGCAGTAATGCAAGAATTTTTTTGGTTGATGGAAGAAAATTCCTAGAAGGTATGAGGCATGAGCATATGTGTTTTGCATTGATCCCTAGAGTTGATAAAGAAGATACTAGTGAGGTACCTGTAGAGGTTTTAGATATGTTGAATGAGTTTCAAGATATTGTTTTTGATAACGTACTTGAAGGTTTTCTTGTAGTAAGAAAGAATAGTTATTAGATGGACCTAATTCCTGGAGCTAGTTTTCCAAATAAGGCAGCCCATGGAATGAGTCTAGTAGAGAATAAAGAGTTGAATAGACAAGTGCAAGAGTTGTTGTGGAAGGGATTTATTTGAGAGAGTTTGATTCCATGTGCAGTACCTGCATACTAGCACCAAAGAAGGATGGGGAATGGAGGATGTGTACATAATATTAAGCTATCAACAAGATTACTATAAAGTATAGATTTCCCATGCCAAGGATGGATGATATTATAAATTGTTTGAGTGGAGCTGAGTACTTCAAAAAGATAGATTTGAAGAGTGGATATCACCAGATCTGGATTAGAGAAGGAGATGAATGGAATACAACCTTCAAAACCAAGGAGGGCTTGTACGAGTGGTTAGCCATGCCTTTTGGGCTAACCAATGCACTGAGCACATTTATGCGACTTATGAATGAGGTATTGAAAGAATTTTTAGAAATTTTTTTTATTGTTTATTTGGATGATATTCTGATTTTTAGTAAGACATTGGAGGAGCACTTGATGCATATTTGAAGAGTTTTTGAGAAGCTAAGAAAGGATAAGTTGTTGATTAATTTGAAGAAATGTAGTTTTGTGAAGAGATAGTTGGTCTATCTAGATTTTTTTTATCTTAGCAGAGGGTCTTAAAATGGATGCAGAGAAGGTGAGAGCTATCATTGAATCGCCTACCCCGAGGAGTGTTACAATGGTAAGATCATTTCATGGTATAGCAAGATTTTACATAAAATTTATTAAGAATTTTAGTAGTACTTGTGCACCTCTAACTGAAGCAATGAGAGGGGATAGAAAGGATTTTAAATGGACTGTAGGAGCAATGAATATTTTTGATATGTTGAAGAATAAAGTCACAGAGCAACTTATTTTTCCACTTCCATATTTCAATAAGGTCTTTCAGGTAGATAGTGATGCTAGTGACACTGCCATAGGAGTTATTTTGAGTCAAGAAGGTAAGCCTGTTGCCTATTTTAGTGAGAAGTTGAATGATGCTAAGAAGAAATATTTTGTCTATGATTAAGAGTTTTATGCTATAGTTCAGGCTTTGAAGAAATGGAGACACTATTTGTTTCCAAAAGGAATTTGTTTTATATACTGACCACTAGGCTTTGCAGTATCTCAATAGTCAAGGAAAATTAAATCAAAGGCAGTTAAAATGGGTTGAGTTTTTGTAGAGTTATACTTTTGTTTTGAAGCACAGGAGTGGAAGGTTAAACAGAGTTGTAGATGCCTTAAGTAGAAGGAAAAATTCATTGATAGAGATGAATATAGAGGTTGTTGGGTTCAATGAACTCAAGAGTTTGTATCCTGGAGATCTAGAATTTGCAGAAGCTTGGAAGGCTTGTTTGGAACCTGTCACATTGGATAAGACAAGATGGTTGGATTTCTTAATCCAAGATGGGATGTTGTTTAGAGGAAGCCAATTTTGCATTCCAAGGAGTTCTATGAGAGAGAATCTAATCAAGGAGAAAAATAGTGGAGGATTGGTTGGACATTTCAATTAAGATAAGACCATTTATCTTGTTAGTGAGAATTATTATTGGCTATAGTTACAACAAGATGTGAAGAAGTTTGTACAAAGTTGTAGAGTATGTCAGATGGCAAAATGAACAAGTCAGAATACTAGATTGTATTAGCCATTACATGTACCTAAGAGGCCATGGGAGGATATTAGCATGGATTTTGTTCTTGGCTTGCTAAGGACATAGAGAGGGCATGATTCTATATTTGTGGTGGTGGATAGATTTTGAAATATGATACATTTCATTTTGTGTCATAAGACCAGTGATGTTGTTCATGTTGCAAAGTTATTTTTTAGAGAGGTGGTGAGACTACATGGTCTACCAAAGAGTGCATGGAGACATATGAGTGTTCTTATTTTGATGACAGGGTAAAAGTACAAAATTTTATAACACTTTTATAAAGGAAACAACCAACATTGATCCAAATTTTAAATTTGAATCACTAAAAAATGACATATATGTTTTGAATTACGAAATGATGCAAACTAATAAAATATCTAATTTTTAGTATATTTTATGTTTGTATTTTTTGAAAAAAATAAACAAAATGAATATAGTTTTTTATAAATTGACACTATAATTTAGCTACTAATAAAATGTTAAAAAATGAAGTTACATGAGATGTTGATCTTTATATAGTAAATTTTATTTGATGTAGGAGCATCCAAAAGTGTAGGAAATCTTGCATCACCTAAAAAAAATATTTTTCCTTAATTTGTTTAGTTGTTTTGAGTGATGGCACTTAAGGGGCGTAAGACAATCAAAAGTCAGAAAAGGTGAAAAATAGTCACTTACTATTTTTAGTAAGTCGGCCTAAACAGGCTCGTATGGACCTGAAAATTTACCCCAAGGAGTAGAACTAATTTTTTTTTTGATCGCAAAAGAATCGTCTCAACACCCTGCATGGTTTGGGAGATATTGAATTTTCTATCTTGAGAAATTTCTCCAATGTAGCTTCAAATTCATTTATGAAAACCTTAGAGGCCTCGAGATAGATCAAAAAGTGGATGAACCGATCTTTGATTGGTTCGGGGTTGTAGATCTCTTCAAGAGATTTCCAACGATATGTTATAATAGAAATTCAGATAGCCAGATCAAAAGTTATGGCCCCGCGAAGTTGCTCCACTAAAAAGTGAATTTCATTAAAATTTCTTCCTAGGAAAGAAATCAAATGGTGAGACTTTTGACACCAAAACAAAAGGGAAAACTACACTTTCTGGAACATTCTAGGGTGGCTATTGGGGTAAAATAAAAATTGTTAAGTGGGGGTTGTATAAGGTGGCTCCATTAGTGTAGATTGCGGATTTGAATAATATATTTTGTTTTCAGAGTTGATTTTGCTGTAATGAATCAAGCCCATGAGGCTGTGGCATGTAAGTTTTGAATTTGTAATTTCATTTTTTGAAAATAATTGAAAGTGAGTTATTTTTCTATCTCGCATCTTCTATGTTGGTATCTATTGTTGTGATTTGTGTGGGTTTCAAGTGGTGTGGCCCTCATCATTATTTTTTATCTTTCAAATTTTTTGTGTATTTATAACTTGAAAGTTTATTGCATGAATATTTTTTTTCTAATTTTAATATTATATTTTTAAATAAATATTAAAATGTGTGTGCATTAAAAAATAGTTGTTTCTATTCAACATCAACTTTCATATTAACTGTTTATCTAAAATAGAAACAAATACCATCTTGATATATATTCTTTTATCTAGTGCATCATATTGTTTTCAATTTTTTTAATTAGTTTTAGTATTTTTCTTGACATGGTAATCAACCTAATATTTTGTGCTGATAGCCTGCTTTTAGTAAAAATAAAAAATAAAAAAAATTAATAATTAAACTATTAATATATAGATTTATGAAAACTTATGGATCTACAAAAGGGATTTTTTATATTTTAAAATAATTATTTACATGAGTAGGAGTTGTCGAGACATCAAGTTTTTCAAATAATTTTATTTTTTTGGTAAATTGGCCTCAAAGTGGTGCTACATATACATTTATCCAATAATTTTAGTTGTAAAATTTGTGGGAATATATAACTTAGCTCGAATGAATCTTACTAGATCATTTATTTGGCCAATTTTTTTAGTTAGAAATACTTAAATTCACTTGTGCTGATAAGTTGGCCCAAAGTGTGATGCGATATTGTACTTTTACTTGGCGACTAAGTTATCTATTGAGAATTATCTATCCTCACCTAGTGAGAAGAAAGACATGACTTGAGTACCTTATGCTAGTGTCATTGGGAGATCATTGTATGCTATAGTCTATGCAAGACCAAGCATTGTCCAAGTAGTGAGATTCTTTAGACATTTCATGGCTAATCCTAAATGATATTAGTGGGATGCAATTAATATGGTATTCAAATATTTGTAGGATATTTTTTAGTACTATTTTCTTATCATTATGATTATACAAGTAACCAAAACTTAGTGGATATTCATGGATTTGTGGATTCAAATTGAAAAGATGATACCTACAACACTAATTGTTATGTTTTCAATTTATTTTATAGTGCTATTAGTTAGATAAGTAAGATATATACCATGCTTTCTTTGTCCACTATAGATGCGAAGTACATGGAAAATACTCATTCCTATAATGAATTCATCTGGCATAATATATCAAGTATTTGTATGTTTGGTTGAGTCACTGAGCTAAATATTAGAGTTCTATTTTATAGTTTGAGTACCATATATCTAGAAAAGAACCCATCCTTTCATGCAAGGAAAAATTGCATAGATGTATAGTACTATTTTTTATGACATGATAGATGATGGGAGGGCGATGTTGCAAAAGGTTGATACTTTGTAAAATACTAAAGATACATTAATGAAGCTAGTGAGAACATAGAAGTTTAGGTGATGCAATGTGTCTATGGGCCTCACAATCCATAGAAGATATATTTTAGTGTTGGATATCCACTTAATCTTTGGAAATGTATTAAAAAAGTGGGATAATGTTAGGAAAGGTGTCTCGATATTGCATGGGTCAGCCCACAATACTATGTCCACTTTTTTTGGCCAAAGTGGGACATTGAAATCAATGGTTTTGATTAAATTTTAACTTTCTATCACCCATAGCAAATAAAACATTAATATTTTGAAGATGATGCACACACTAATGATTTTTGAGATCTTTTATGTAGATTGTACATATATTTTATATAAAAAAATTAAGAGATGATTTGTGATTTTTTTACATAAGCTTTAATATCTTTTTTTTCTAGATAACAACATTTTAAAAAAGTGGTGTTACTTTGATAAAAAATAACTTGTAGAAATGATAAAATTATAAAATTTTAAACATAGATTCCTAACATCAATATCTAGTGCACATTTGTTTTTTCATAATATTATGTTGCATTTTTTTTTTATAACTTTTTGAAGTGAGATTAACTATAATTCAGACATGGGTTACTTTGTTAATGCATACTATTTTTTCTTTTGTTGAAATAAGAACATGAAATGTTGTTTTTGTGGGATGGATGCTCTCATATGCTTTAGACAGAGCATACCCACACTTCCAGTTTCATTCAAGGGTAACCCTAAAGATCTCAAAAGAGGAAGAAATCTTGTGATAGGGTTATCCTAAAGGCTGAATATGATCTAATGAGGGGTTCACCACCATGTTCAAACTTGGAAAAGATATTGAAGTGTAAGATGAAATGTAAAACCCTAATTCAATGCAATGACCTAGAAAATGCCTTAGAAATGTAAACAAAATAAAATAAAAAGGAAACAAAACAAATGATGTGCACCTGGAAACCTTGAAGTGACTAGAAATAGCTTTGAAATATTGAAGATTCTGACTTTTTGACCAACTGGGACTCATTCGCCAACCTGGGCGAATCAGTCCTAGATCGGAGTTTTTGTTTGGAAGTCTGTTTCAGGAAAAAGGGTATCTAAATCTACAAATAGATTTGACAAACAACTATAGTGGGACTCATTCGCCACTCTTGGAAAATCAGTCCTGTTCTACTTTTTCAAGAATTGAAAGTCCTAACCTGTACTTCAATGCCTACTCTTCTCTTCCAACTTGAGTTTTGGATCCGACTCTACGAAAACACCTATAAAACATAATATAAACTTGATTTTGTAATGGGGAGTTTTCCTTGGTCAAAACCCTCGTTTGGTAATTAAACCTTGATAGAAATAATGGAATGTGCATGAAAACCCTAGCCTTAGGTGTGTCTAAGACTAAGAAATCTGAAACATGATGCAATCCTATTCTAATGTGCAAGAATATGATGCAAGAATGGAACTGTGAAAATGAATGACTCACTTGACGAGATCTCAAATCTCCCTAAATGATCCCTAATGATGCTTGTACCTTCCTTAGGCTGAATGTAGAGTGATAGTGGAGGATGGAATCACTTAGGAAATAAGTCTTTAGGCTTGGCTTGATGGCTAGTTGCATCTCCCCAACCTACAATCCATCATGATACACCATAGACAACCATGATCAACCCTTGACAATGCTTGATCTTGAATGAAAGTGAGTTGAAGACCTGCAAAAATGCTTTAATGCTACTCCAATGCTTCAACTTTACTTGCTCTTGAAACTTGAATGCTCTTGTGAAAGATTCTCAACACTTGACTCTTGAATTTTCTCTTGAAAATGCTTGCTCAAATTGCTTAGAATGATAAAAATAGCTTGAAAACTTGGTTATATAGGCATTAACACCTAATTGACCGTTATTTAGATCTTAAAGGCCGATATCCACCAAAATTTTGAATTGAAATGGTGAATTTACCACTCAAACTTGAAAAAGACCCCAAAGGGGACTCATTCACCACCCTTGGCAATGGGGTCCCACCTAAGGGGACTCATTTTCCCGAGTTGGAAAATGAGTCCCACCTTAGCTTTTTGAGGTGGGTTTTTGGGATTTTTTGTGGTTTGAGTAATTTTATGGGATTTTTGGGTGAAATGAGCCTCGAGATCCAAAATGATGGGTCTTAGGGGCTTATTAATGATGAATTAAAGGGTGATTAATACAAAGGTAGTAAAATAGGTCCAAATTAAATAGGAAACTACCCTTTCTCCAAGAAGGGGGGTCAATTTTTGTCATTACATCTAGCCCCCACTTTTGCACCCATATGACTCTACGTGCATATGCAAGCTAAAGGAATCAATAATAACCTCTGTTTCATAAAAGGATACACATATAAGTTCAATCATATTATGGGAGAATGAAGCTCCCACTGTAGCTATACACAAAACCACAATGTTAGGAACCACATCCTACAACACGAACTCATTAGTTGTCCAAAAATCCTCTTATCCAACTTCTTTCTAGAAATCACATTCAAGGGTAGATGTTTTCCCCCCTTGATTCCACTTGCTTTACAAAGGTGGAATCAAGGTATCAATCTAGCCTCATCGAATAGGGTAAGTCGTATCATAGGGTATTTCCAAGTACCATACCGCATAATGATAGACATTTGATGATTTCGAGAGTGGGATCATGATTCCAACGCAATAAACAATGTTGAAAATTGAGCTCTCTAGCACCCGTTATGTTGATTTGAATGAAAAGCACTTTTTAACCCTAATAAAGTAAAAACCCTAATTTTAACTTATATAAGAGAAAAAAGTGAAGTAAATTGTAACTATTTTGTCATTTACCTTTTTGTAGCTTGAAAGTGATTGAAGAGTAAGCAAAGATGCTAAGCCAACGGGATTATAGGCCTGCAAGATTGGATGTCCTATGAGACCAGGTGGCACATGACGAGCACCATCATGAGGTGAGTTGAATTTTCTGCCTTAGCTTTTTCCTTATGCATTTATTTGATGATTTTTACGCATTTCTAGGTTAATTTAGGGCATTAGAAAAAATTTCACAAAGTGTCGCCCTTTTTTGCAAAGTGTCCCCTTTTTTTGCAAAGTGTCCCCTTTTTTTGCAAAGTGTCCCTTTTGTTCACGAAGTGTCCCTTTTGTTTGCGAAGTGTCCCACTTTTTTGCAAAGTTTTCCATTTCTTCACAAAGTGTTTAGGGCCTTTAGGAAAGCACACTAGAACAACTTTAGTACACTTTTATGATTGTTGATGTAAGGATTTAAGATTTTAGACTGCTTATAGGACATATTTTTAATTTTTTGTTAGGTTCCCACCTGTTCGCGACAACATTTGGGTGGAAGGAAAATGAGTCTTCTTCGAGATTTAGCTCCCACTCTTTCAGTGGAGGATGTAAAGCTTTTGCAGACTATAGGATTATATTGGGCATACCTCATGCCCCCCATGAGGTACCATGATTTGATGCTAATGGCACTAACAGAGCATTGGTACGTTGATACATGTACATTTCATCTACCTACCGATGAGATGACCATCATGTTGGAGGATGTGCACCGCATACTATGAGTTCCTATTTGGGGTGAGCGAGTGGGTTTCCGAGTGGGGCGATCATTTCACGAGATGAAATACGACATGTAGTTCTACCTTCGTGGACTAGTACATGATGAGAGGGTGAGACTGTGGATAGACTTAGCGATGCTTCTATACTCACAGGATCCATTAGTTGTGAGGATTATGATGATGATAGTAGCACTAGTAATCATCCCTGATGGTCAGGGAGCACATTTGGAGGGAGGATTGGTGTATATGATTCACGGGATGGAAGAGCAGAGGATAGTATACACCTGGGGGTGCAGTATCCTAGCTCATTTGTACTATGATCTTAGACGATTTGTATTTCAAGAGGTGGAAAGCATGGTGCAATGTAGACTTCTACAGGTTTGGTGCCTTGAGCATATCATGTGTACCAGACCAGTCGGGTTCTCGTGTCCGACAACCATGCGGTATCCTTAGGCTTTCAACTATCCTCTAGAGCAGTTTTGGCAGTGTGGTGATTTGCACTTTTGGAGAATCTGATTTGATTGACTAGAGGAGGATGAGATCCTTTGGAGACCTTATCAGCTTGTGCTATAGTGGCTAGATCACACTCGATAGATGAGGAGACTTCAGATGGAAATTTTTTTGATTGGAAAACATGATCACATAGTACATCCTTTCTACCATGATTGTGTCATGTGACAGTTTGGTCAGTTTCACATAGTAGCCAGGGCATGAACCTTTTTAGGAGGTCAGTACAGAGTGCCTGGATGCTTTATGATTCTTGATGATTCACTACCGAGGATGTTGTCTACAGTGACTTAGTGGATTCAGATCATGATATGCCTCCAGTCTCCGACATTGATGATGTCAGTGCCATAGATGACTGTGAGGAGTGGTGGAGAGTATGGCAACCAACTCTCATATTTTCAATGGATGAGCTGGTAGGTGATGCATGACCACTCCCAGATGAGGGGGATGAGGTAGAGGATAGGGCCGAGGAGACATACTATAGGGCTGTAGACATATTTATAGATGTTATAGATGAGGAGTACGATGAGACTACAAATCTTGACTATGATGGCTAGGAGGGGGATGATGATGAGGAGGATGAGGAGGAGTAGTGGCCCATGAGTGAGGATGGTGAGGTAGCAGAGGAGGATCCAACAGGCCACAAGTGGGGAGAGCCATCTCCCATTTGTGTTACTAGATCATAAGTAGCAGCTGCAGCAAACACTAGTACCCATAGCCATGGAGAGGCTAGCACATCCTCCATGCCCCTTGCACATGATGAGGTTGATTTCACATAGCTTGCCTGAGAGATAAGTGATGACATTTTATTTTTTGTTATGCTTTATGGTTATGCTTATGGTTTATACACATATATATATGTCATGATGTGTATTGATTATGTTTATGGTTTCTATCTTACAGGGTCTGTAAGAGATCTTTAGGATCTTTATCATCAGGTGGATGCAAAGATAGTGCCCCCATCAGTCGATGAGGAGGCCATAGACTTAGAATATGTGCCCCGACCCATCATTGATTAGGACCCATAGTTGTTCATGCCATACATTAGACTGTGAGCATGTATGAGAGTCTCAAGAGGTGCGCCCACTGAGTCAATGTTGTCCCAGAAGCACAGTCATCTCAGACCCTAGCAAAGTTCGAGAGACTACAATTAGAGGTAGCTAGGTTTTGGGTAGAGAGAGATCAGATAGCAGGGGAGTGTCAGGAGGCCCTTGGGTAGGTATGGGGATTATAGTTTTCTCTTAGTACACTTGGCAGATTGCGATCATGATCGCATACCACCATCTCTCAACACACTGCTACTAGACAAATGTGAGCACCAAGTCTCGAGGGATATGGTAGTCATAGACCTGAGTAGCATTGTATATATTGATGACATGTACACAAAAAATTTATATATATATATGATCATTTGATGTTTTATTATTTGTGTTTATGTGTTGAATGTTAAATGACAATGTGATTAATTAAATAACCTTTTTAAGATTATTTAATGAATGTCTCCATGATTTGACATGTTTTATGTGATCTAATTAAAACACAATCTAGTTTCTCTTAGATGCAACATTGTGATTAAGTATGTTATGCTAGATTAAATGCACCTATGATCTAATTGAAGAACATTAAATGCATATAAGGATCTAATCTAAACAACATACAAGATGAAATTGAATAGCATGAAACCTAAAGTAATTACTTAAAAATGAATTAAATAATCACCTTAGCATTCAAGACACACCAATAACTATTTGTCAAGAACGAAGCAATGTGAAAGCACATGGAATATTATCCACTGGCTCTAAGAACACTGCTCTATCATTCATACTATTCAAGGAGGTTAGACATAATAGCGACACAAATGCACGACATTAATAGGGTCTTTGAGAGGCATGTCATCCATTTCTATTAACGTGTAAGCTCTAGATCCATAGTTTTCATTTATGATAGAGGGTCCTAACCAATTAGGACTGAATTTTCCTTTTTCAGTCGAGTCTGCATTGACATTGCATTGATTTTCACATAACACCAAATCATCTTTATTAAAGGAACGAGGGATTACATTATCATTGTAACTACACTCTATTCTTTTGGAATAAGCCTGAAGGTGCTCAAGAGCATTGATGCATTGTTCATTGAGCATTTCAAGATGATGCAACCGTTGTTCTCTATATGTATCATCATCAATAATCACTTAAAGAGTGATTCTTAATAAAGGCATCTCTAACTCTAAGGGAATTATTGCCTCAGTTCCATAGACAAGGTTGTAAGGTGTATGTCTAGTTGATGATCTAACATTTGTTCAATAGGCCCATAATGTGTATGTTAGCTGCGTGTGCCAGTCTTTATTATTTTTGCTGACTGTTTTCCTTAGGATTTGTAAAAGTGTTCTATTAGTTGACTTTGCTTAACCATTAGATTATGGGTAATATGGTGTTGAAAAATGATGTTATATATGTTGAATATTTCTAAAAATTGCTTCACATTCTTGTTCTTAAATGGTGTCCCTTTGTCTGAAACTAAGGTGGAAGGCATTCGAAACAAGCAATAATGTGTTCCAATATAAAATGACATATTACATCAGTAGTTGTTGAACAAAGAGGTATTGCTTCCACCCACTTCATGAAATAATCTGTTGCAATGATTATGAATGTATGTCCAACAGAGGAAGGGGGTGAAATTTTTCCAATAATGTCTAGGGTCCATACCAAAAAAGGCCAAATAGGGACTTGTGCACGGAGCTCAAAAGCAGGAGCATGAATCAGTCTACTATGTTCCTGACATTCGTGACATTTCTTAATGTATGCAAAGTAGTCTTGTTCCATGTTTTTCCAATAGTAGCCTATACAGATTAGCTTTTGTACTAGCGATCTTCCTCCAAAATTTCCTCCACAAGCACCTGAATGAGATTCTTCTAGTGCTATAGGGATTTTAGATTGTTTAAGGAATCTAAGAAGGAGACAATCAAAGGACCTTTGATACAATACATCAGCAAGAATTATATAGTTGGATGCAAGTCTCCGAAGGTTTCGTCGAGTATTCCTAGTTGTCTATTTAGGGTAGGTACTAGTTTTTAGATAATCAAATATAGTCGCATACCATTCACTAGAATGCTTTGTGGTGATTGCTAATAATTCATGTATTTTATGCTCGATTGAAGGTTTCACAATTGTGTGGATGACAAATGTAAAGTTTTTTGAGGGATCATGGGGGGATATTAGAGAAGCTGTACTTGCCATTGCATTTGCATGCCTATTATCTTTTCATGGGATGTTATCAATGGTAAACAAATCAAGCTTTTCTAATAGAGTCATTGTGAGATCTTTGTATTTCAAAATCTTGTCATGTTTTTCTTGATATGTTCCATTCATTTGTTTAATGATTAATTGCAAATCACCAAAAAATTTGATGTCTTGGGCTCCTAGAGTTAATGCGGCATGTAATCCAAAAATTAACGCCTCATATTCTATGGTGTTGTTGGTGCATATGAAGTTTAAGCATTATGATAAGGGAATAGGATTTCCTACAGGAAGAACTATTATAACTCTAGTGTCAGAGCCTTTTCTACACTTAGATCCATCAAAGGATAGTTCCCATGCTTTTGCATCTTTCTGAATAGTCAATACATTCTCATCAGGAAACATTTCAACATTAGGTAATGCTAGGGGGAGGGAGTGTCATCTAATTGGTCGGTCAAGGCTTGTCCTTTGATTGCTTTTTGTGAAACAAACTTCAAGTCAAACTCAGTCAACAACATAACCCATTTAGCTAATCATCCAGATAAATCTAATTTATTGAAAAGATGTTTCAGAGGGTCAAACTTTGTCATCACATATATTTCCACATTTACTAAGTAATGTCACAACTTACTAGTAGCAAATACAAGAGCCAAACATTGTTTCTCTATCGTTGTGTATCACTTCTCATAATCTATCAAAGTTTGGCTAATGTAATAGATAGGATGCTCTTTACCATTTTCGTCTTGTTGAGCCAACAATGCTGTGAGAACATGGGCTGATACTACTGTATATAAGATGAATGGTTTGTTTTGCATAGAAGGTTGTAGAATAGGAGGAGTGGCAAGGTAGTCTTTCAAAATCTCAAAATCTTGTTCACAATCTATATTCCAATTAAAGTGCATATCCTTCTTGAGGAGATGTATAAATGGTAACGTTCGATCAGCTAAAGATGCTACAAAATGATGGATAGCTTGAATTCTTCCTTGTAAGGGTATGTAATTGAGAGATTTTTCTAGGAGGTGGCATGTTAACAATGGCATCAATTTTCTTTGTGTCCACCTCAATGCCTTTGTGAGATATGATAAAACCTAGAAGTTTTCCACTATCTACATCAAAGACACACATTTTTGAATTCAATCTCATGTTGTATTTTCACATTCGCTCAAAGATTTTTTGAAGGACATTGATATTATCTTGTCTTAAATATTTGGCAAGGATATCATCAAAATAATCTTCCAAAATCTTATGTATGTAATCATGAAATATCAATGTCATTGCTTGTTGATATGTCGCACCCACATTCTTCAGTCCGAAAGGCATCAATACCCAACAAAATTTTCCCCAAGCTATTCTAAATACTATTTTATATTGATCTTAAGGGTTGATAAATATTTGATTGTATCCAAAAAATCTGTCCATGAATGATAGAAAAGAATGTCTTGTAGTCGAATCTACTATCATGTCGATATTAGGAAGAGGAAAGTCATCTTTTAAGGATGCTTTATTCAAATTGTGAAAATATGTGCACATCCTAATACGATTATCTAGTTTGACAACTGCGACAATGTTTGAGATCCAAGGAGAATAATATATAGGTTTGATAAAACCATCATCAAGGAGCTTTTCAATATCAGCCTTAACTAGTAAGGCTATCTTAGGGTTCATTTTCTGAATCTTTTGTCTAAAGGGTTTAGCATTTTCGGTGAGAACTATATTGTGTGTTACAATCTTAGGATCAATTCCTGACATATCTGAATAAGTCCAATCGAAAAGTTCAGGAAAGTCATGAAGTAAAGTTTCATGGTTCTCTTGTTCATTATCATCAAGGAACTTCCCTATCTTAATCACCTTGTTTGCATTGTTAGTATCCATTTGAATGTACACTATATCTCCTACAGGAAGCAGATTTTGTTTCAAAAATTCAGGGTTGTATTCTTCTTTGTTTGTGTCAAATTCACTACTTTCTTCTTCTCCCTCTTTTTTCTTGGTACTAATCATAGCAAATGTTACCCATTTCTTATTAGTGATTGGTTTGTCATAAACTCCAAGCATACTTTTCAAAGTTTCATCATCCTCAAAATAGTCCAATGATTCTTCACAATTTATATCAATCAATTTGGTATGCTTCAATGTGAGAGTTGGTTTAGGGGTACACATGATGCTGTTGATGGTCACTTTGCTGCTTGTGTAACCTTAGAAGGGCAATATCCCAAACTAGTTTTTTTCTCTTGTGTGTTAGGCTCTACAGGAACATGGATGCCTTGTTCTTTTTTTCCACATCCTTTACCACTATAACCCAATTATTTCACAATCTCTTAACCTCTCCCATAAAGTTGTTCTATTTCTTTCGAGTTTGGTGGTTGTTGATAATCTATATCATCAAAGTTTGTTGTATAGCTTATATATTATTTAAGAGTGGATGAGGTAGATGTTTATGAGGTTTCTTCCAAGTTCTATGTGGACATTACCATTGGTTATTTTTGCTTCTCATCTGGCTTATTCAGAATTATGTACTCATCCATAAATGAAGGTGTGAACTCCAAGGAACCCCAATCATCATCCAATTATTTTGATACATTTTCCATCTCTTGTTTCTCCTCCCTCATAGGTTCTATGTGTGATGTTGGGATCAATGTTCTTAGAGGACTTGTTGTTCCTTTTTCAACTTGTAAGCAACTTTCAGGCTCGGGGTTTATTTCAACTTGGTATACCTTGTTGTTATAGACATATTTCATGATACGATGAAGAGTGAAAGGCACCACATGCATCTCATGAATCCAAGGTCTTCCTAGAAGGAGATTATATGAAAGGTCATGAGGCATGACATGAATAGGAGTTTTCAAGGTGGCCTTTCTAATTGTGATAGGTAAAGTAATCACACCGAGTGGTTTCTTTCCTATATTGTCAAATCCTCGAATCCATAAGGAGTTAGGTTCTATTTTTGATTTATCTACACACAACCTATCTAAAAGTTTCACACTACACACATTAAGGGCTAAGCCATTATCAACAAGGGTCCTCTTGATTCCTATTTTATTGTATTTTGCTATTATCATGAAGGCATCATGTCTTTTTCTCATCTCCAAGGGAGGGAGCTCATGTTGGTGAAAGGTAATGTCTGCATTAACTGTATTCATTCCTTGGGTTAGAGCTTCCACACCATTTTCATTTGTATTAGGAGGGATCAAAACTTGTTGTAAGGCTATTTGGAGCATAGTGTGATTGTTAGGTGAATTCCAAATCAAGTCCCATAGAGATATATTTGCAAGAGTATTCTTAAGTTGTTCAACAAGATCATACTCCTTCCCACTATGCAAAGGAAAACTGGGAGTCGTAGGAAAATCATAGTTAGGTAAAGGTAAGGATGTCAAATTTGTTTGCCTTGGTTGGGGGTTGTTTTGAGTATTATATGTTTGAGCAATGGTATTATTATTTGATTGTTTTTTTCAACATTGCTTTTAGGTGGGTAAAGGGTTAATTCAAGCTTGTTTTTAGATTGTGGCTTATGTGAAGGTGGGTAAAGGATGAGTTGAGGTTGAATCACATTAACTTCTCTTGGTTTTGGTTTCTCATAACAAGCTTTAGTGGATGAGATTGGTGAGATGAATTCCTCAAGGGCTTCATCTAACATGTCAAAGTCATCACTACTAGAAGGCTTGATTAGGTTAACTTGGAAAGAAAGATTTGACATAGTCAAATAACTATACTTTCTCCAAGTGGCTTAGGTGTTTTGGTCTTTGTTTTTGATGTTGCTTGCTGATATATGTAATCTAATCTAAATGCTAAAAATGAAAAGTGAAAAAACCTAATTCTATCCACAATCCAATGAATGCAAATAATGCTATTTCTAATGATTTCAATGTAACAAAAAGCAGGCAAACTGAAACATAAAAGCAATAATAGCAAACAAAAGCTTAAAAATAGGAAATTTAATTATGTGAAACATAGTTTAGAATTTGGATTGGGACTGATTCGCCCAAGGTGGTGAATGGGTCTTAGTAGGGATTTTTTTCATAATTTTTAGATTTTTTTGGTTGATGTTTATACTTTCTATTCTGTATGACCTAGATTTGAGATGCACATGCAAATTTTGAATGATTTTCAATGAAATTAGATGCAAAAATGCAAGCTATATGAGCTTTCAATAATGCACAATTTGAAACCCTAAAATGTAAGTTAACCAATGAAAGTCCTAATGCAATGTTAATGTAAGCCAAATCTAGGATGAAAATGCACTCCAAATCAGAATTTTAATGTTCTAAATTTAGGTTCACCAAAATGAAATGTTGTTTTTCTGGGATGGATTCTATCATTTTCTTTAAGACATAGAGCATACCCACACTTCCAATTTAATTCAAGGGTAACCCTAAAGATCTCAAAAGAGGAAGAAATATTGTGATAGGGTTGTCCTAGAGGCCAAAAATGATTTAATGAGGGGTTCACCACCAAGTTCAAACTTGGAAAAGATATTGAAATGTAAGATGAAATGAAAAACCCTAATTTAATGCAATGACCTATAAAATTCCTTAGAAATGTAAATAAAATAGAAAATAAAGGAAATGAAATGAATGATGTGCACCTGGAAAGCTTGAAGTGACTAGAAACAACTCTGAAATAATGAAGATTCTAACTTTTTGACCAACTAGGACTCATTCGCCAACCTGGGCGAATCAATCCCAAATTTGGGTTTTTGTTCAGAAGTTAGTTTCAGGAAAAAGGGTATTTGAATATGCAAACAAATCTAGAAAACAACTATAGTGGGACTCATTCACCACTGTTGGTGAATTAGTCCCATTCTAATTTTTTTAGGAATTGAAAGTCCTGATCTGTACTTCAACACCTACTCTTCTCTTCCAACTTGAGTTCCAGATTTGACTCTACAAAAATACCTACAAAACAAAATATAATTTTTATTTTCTAATGGGGGGTTTGCCTTGGTCAAACCCCTAGTTTGGTAATTAAAACTTGATAGAAATAATGGAATGTACATGAAAACCCTAGCCTTAAGTGTGTCTAAGACTAAGAAATCTGAAACATGATGAAATCCTATTCTAATGTGCAAGAATATGATGCAAGAATGGAAATGTGAAAATGAATGACTCACTTGAGGAGATCTCTAATCTCCCTAAATGAGCCCTAATGATGCTTGTACCTTACTTAGGATAAATGTAGAGTGATAATGGAGGATGGAATCACTTATGAAATAAGTCTTTAGGCTTGGCTTGATGGCTAGTTGCATCTCCCCAACCTAGAATCCATCATGATTCACCATAGACAACCATGATCAACCCTTGACAATGCTAGATATTGAATGAAAGTGAGCTTGAAGACATGCAAAAATCCTTTAATGCTACTCCAATGCTTCAAATTTTACTTGCTCTTGAAACTTGAATGCTCTTGTGAAAAATTCTCAACACTTGACTCTTGAATTCTCTTGAAAATGCTGCTCAAATTGCTTAGAATGATAAAAATGGCTTGAAAACTTTCTTATATAGGAATTAAGACCTAATTGACCATTATTTAGATCTCAAAGGCCAACATCCACCAAAAATATTAGAATTGAAATGGTGAATTTCTCACTCAAACTTGAAAAATACCCCAAAGGAGACTCATTCACCACCCTTGGTGAATGGATCCCACCTAAGGGGAATCATTCACCCAAGGTGGTGAATGAGTCCCACCTTATCTTTTTGAGGTGGGTTTTCGGGGTTTTCGGTGTTTTGAGTGATTTTATGGGATTTTTAGGTGAAATGAGCCTCAAGATCCAAAATAATGGGTCTTAGGGGCCTATTAATGATGAATTAAAGGGTGATTAATGCAAAGGTACTAAAATAGGTCCAGATTAAATGAGAAATTACCCTTCTCCAAGAAGGGGGGTCAATTTCCGTCATTATAGAACATAAATACCTAGTGCGCATATATTTTTGAGAATTTTTTTCGCTATTTTTTTATTTTTTTACGTTTGTGAAATAAAGACCTTGATGTTTGGTGAAAAATCTATGTTCACTAGAAATAAAAATAGATATAATAATGAAATTAAATATATTCAAAATTATAACCTTTGGAAAGATTACATTAAGGGCTACATACTTACACAATCATATTTCTAAATGACTTCATTTGATCACTCAAAAGGTAATTCAAAAGAGGCTTGTTGTTAGAATTGTGATAGGTGTGGATGAGATTCCATTGAGGACTTAATTTAAGAATAGGGGTTTCTATTCGGGAAGGTTTTATCTAACACTCTTCAAGTAAAAACATTTAGATGAAACCTCTTAAGATATAAATCATTAATTTTTCTAAAAACTATGTGATTTCAAGCAAAAATTAGGATGACACACAAAGGGGACACACTATTGTGTTTGCACCTGCATCTTATTATTTTAATTTATTAATTAAGTTAAATCTAGTAAATTTTTTAATTTTCATACTCCAACTTGGTTGGGTGATAACTTGTAGTTCATTTATCAAAAAACAAAGATGTTGGATGCTTTGGAAAGAACTCTAAAATACCTAAGTGTATATTTTGAGTGGATTTAGTCAAAGAGGAGAAAGTTCTGAAACCATCTAAGGGCTATAAATAATTTGAAGGCCTTTGGAAATGCAAATTCTTGAGATGTAGAAAATGAAAAAGAATTAATTTTTTTATATTTTCTAAATTTGACCACGTAAATTCCATCCAAACACTCTTGGATATTTGTTAGATTATAACACATCTTTTAATGAGTTTATAAATGCCAAAGTGGGACACACAAATTGAGGAGTCAATAATGATATGTTATGATAGCCACAAGAGCATCTTATATTTTTAGTAGAGGAGACCATGATCAACTTGGGCATTAGAATTTGGGCCACTTATGGTTTCATTTTTGGGGCATTATTTTGAATCTTTTCTTTAGTAAACTATTTATGATTTATGGTTTCATTTTTTCTCATTTAATTGTGCTTGAGGATGGATTAGTGTATGAGTTGCATAATTCATTCATAGGTAATATTATGCTACCAAAATTAATTTGAAATATGAATGTTGTTAATATTCTTGCAAAGGTATGGCCTAAGATTTGTGTTGTAATAACTTAGTTATTGAATAATAAAAAATAATTATTTTCAAAGTGTGGTTTTTCTCTTGAAAGGGTTAAATATATTATTAAATCAAATCCTCGAGTATTTTTTTAAAACTTACCCATGTGTTAGCCATTGTATTAGCCCCAAGGATGCACAATGCACAATGATTTTACTAGACTTATTCAATGGAAAAATGATCTCTAATCTAAATATATTTTCAATAGATGAAATTTTTTAAAATTAAAGTCTGTGAAGATGCACAAAAATATATAACAAACTTATAAATAAATTTCAAAAACTCATGAATTATGAAGGGGATGACTTGAATAACATGGATTCATATATACCCTAAAATTACATTATAAGATAAGTTTCTCGACATCACATGGAATAAAAATTACAATTTTATGGGTCTTAATAAAATAAGTAAACTAATAGTATCAATAGATTACCATCCTTTATTACCAAATCATATTATTGTAATGTTTGATTTTTGCAAATTAGATGTGTTAGGAAAGTCTATAAACACTTGTGATCCTATATCCCATCACTATATGTAAGGTTAAAATTTTGTCAATGATAGAAGGGTTTGGAAGGTTTTTAGAATTGTATATAATTATATCATTTGTGTTTTGAAATGGCTTTAACATTGTAGTGACATAAAAGGGTCTAATAGTTGATGTTACAATGATATTTTCTAGGGCCTTTTATAAATATTCATATAGTTATTAGATTTGTTCAAATAGTCCCATATAGATATATTAACTTATTTTGAAGTTGGTAAATAAAATCACCCTCTTTAGATGTTGTGATCAACAAGATTAGTATGGGCCAATTCGCTTGATCCATGAAGAATCAAAGCATAACGAAGCCACTAATGCCAATCTAAATAGGATCAATCAAATTTGAAGTTAAACTAGACATTCATTAAAACAAAGCATTCTAAACTATGATTTTTTTTTAAATGTCTACTCTAACCCATTTGAAACTTATCTCTTTTGGGAGTGGTGTCACACTAATGTGTAATAACAAACCTTTCCTAATCTCATGATCAATGAGCTTGTTTCAGTTGATTCTATTGAAGAGAATCGATGAAACGGTTGTGAGATGTGCATAGAACATGATTTTAATCTAAATGAACATGATGAAAAATCTAATCCAACATGATTTATGCTAAAATGATTTAGATATAAAAATTCTAAGCTAATCTAAATGAGATTTAAACTAAAAAGATTCAAACTCTAGTTATCTAATTAGCTGAATGGATGCATTACGAAAGCCATTAATGGAAGCTAAGCTCTTATGCAACTAATTTAAACTAAAATATGCTAAATGTGTGCAAAGTATGAGTGTGAGTGTGAGTGATTTAAACAACATAAGTTTTCTATTTGAATGATGGATTCATTTGTCTCGAAATAGTGATCTATTTATAGGAGAGCAAATGAGAAATGGAGATTTGAGATCAAAAAATCTAATCAATGGTCAAGGATGGATGAAATTATAGGCATGGATCATGGATTCTCATCAACATGTGAGAATGTAAGACGATATTTAATCAAGGGTTCTCATTCCTTCAAACAAGCACACTTTTGACCTGTACAAGAGGTCAAAAGTTAAGTTGCACAAGAAGTCACAAGTTAACTTACATATGAAGCTAATGACAATATTTCCTTTTTAAAATGATTGGAGGAGAGTGAATATTCTTTGGAATATTCTCATGGGTGAGGAAATAGATATTTTGCAAATTAAAAAAATGTTTAATTATGCAAAAGGGGAAGGAATATTCCATGGGAATATTCCCCTTTTGGAGGAATGTGCAAATGAGGAATATTCCCTTGCAAGTGGGAGGGAACATAGTGTTGATGGTCCTTTTGGCACAACAACATGCAAACAGAATATTGCTACTCTGTTTCTCCTGAAAGAGAAAGATGATAACATGGATATCTCAACTCCCAAGGTCTTTCTAGTTGGTTCTCAACTGTACTAATGTCCCTTAGTGTTCAATGTAACAGTAATGTTCAAGGGACCTGCTGGTGTTGAGCTTCTGGATCGTTCTAAGATCAAGCATGCAATAAAACCTAATTTAACTAGGGTTTTTAAAGAAACAACAAAAGATAGGTTAGAGCTTTGGAACAAAAAAGAATGATGATTCTTCTAACTTAACCAGACTCGCTACCTTTCAAGGAGTTTGTTAACTAAAACTGCAAAACAAAGTAAACTTGTGATTAACACACAACCTCTTTTATTCACAGTGCTAATTCAAATAATAGATTCTAAGTTACCATTTAAACAAAACATAAAATAAGACCTCAATCCTTGAAAGATTCTCAAATCAAATGATTAACTTAAAACAAATATCATTTAGGAACAAAATATGAAGTAGATTAAACTCTGATTGCTTCTACTGTCAGTAAAATAGATAAGAAATATTTACAAAGCTAGCACAATCACCAGTGTAGAGAGAATCTATGATTCCAAATTATTTCCAACTACACTAAGAGAACTTGGAAAATACATTACAGCCAATATTGAATCTTACTACTAGAAAAGAAGACAAAAGAAGCTCTCATTACTAAGAATCAAGATGCAAATTTATCTCCTTCTATTAACTGACTAACTCCTAGATTTTCTTTTGACTATCTATTCTAACATTGTATCTCCTATTTTCTCCCTTGATTTTCTCTACCTCTAACTATCTAACCTTTACAAAGAGGCCAAAATGGCATATATATAGAATATGCAAAAAGGAATGCACTGGCTACTGTTTTAGGGTTTTTACAAAACATCTGCTTTAGAAGAGTTGGTCCTCAAATCTTTCTAAGAAGATTCAATGCCGCATTTAGTGAGAAGCCCTGTAGTCCATGCTGATGGAGGATTTCTGTCCTCAGGAGAAGCTTTTAAGATCTTTTGGTAACTGCAACATTAACTTTGGCCTTTCGTGTCCATCCTTGAACTCCATCGGGGCTGCCTTGAATGCTCTAAAAGAATTTTTCCATTAATATTGATCAATCTTTGCTAGTGGTCACTACAATTGTCCCTGTGAGTCACATATCCTTCCTTCCTTCAGCTTCCTTCATGTTCCATACTTTTGTTGTAGGTTGACCATCTTCTGGAACATCATCGGGCCTCCCTATAGATTTGAACATTTTATCCAAGCCGATCCATAGCCTCCCTGATCTCAAAATGGATCCATCTCGCTTGCACTCTGTTGGTCTTCTTACACAGGGATGGTCAATCAGTCAAACTGTTACTAGTTCGCCCCCTGAGCCTACCCTAATTGGTCAGACCCATGCCACGCGAGCTTCTTGGGGGGTGAAAGGTGGTTTGAATGGCATCGCATGTTGGTGAGACATGAATCGTGTCTCCCCGATGCGATTATATCACATTTAGCAACCATCAGCATGACATTAGACAGTCAGCAAGACGTTTCAGTGAGCTAAAGAAGTCATATCGAGCCCGTGAAAACCATCGGCAAGACAATCACTTGTCGCCGTGACCTCATGATGAAGTCCTATTTATCTCCCAGCGGGTCCATTCTCATGTCGGGGAGACCTCATCACTTCGGGGAGATCTTACCCTGAATTCCTCTTGTTCTCCTCGAGCTCTGGCCCTTTTGTTTCGGCATGACCCCTCAATGTTGGCCAAAGGCTATGGAGAGTTCCCCTGGTAGCACCTCCCTTCGCTGAGACACCATCGGGTCAGCAAGACATCTTACCGAACCCATTCCATCCGCTTTGAGTCTCCTTGAGTTCCCTTTATTCCCCTAAGCTCGGGCCCCTTTTGCTTCGGTGTGATTTTCCTTCTTCACCAAGACCTTTTGGCGAAGGCATGATCCCTTTGCCAAGCTCCAATTCTTTTGGTGGGGTCTCCTTTTTGTCGGCAGGACACTCTATGGTTGGGGAGACCTTTAGCGACCCTTTTGTTTTCTCCTCGAGCCCATTCTATTTTGCTGATACCACTTTACTTCGGCAAGAGTTCACCCCATCAGTGAAACATCTTGTCGAAGCCACCTTTCTCTCGGCGAGCTTCCTTCATGTCGCTGAGACTCCTTTCGGTCGGTGAGACTTTACACCGACCGAGGCTTCCTTTCATTGAGTGCTAACTTTCTGTAGGATCCTCCTACCTTTTCGGCGAGACCTACACTAATGGGGAAAACCTCCTGCTGAAGGAAAAATTATTGCGGGGCTCAGATTCTTAGGTGGGACCTTCCTCGGTCAGTGGGACTTCGTTCGGTCAGTGAGACCCTATACCGGCCAAAGATCCCTTTTTTCAAGCTTTGTTGTCGCCGAGACGTCCCTTGTGGTCATACCGATAGATCCCTCCTTTGTGCCTTGTCAGCATGACCAAATGTATTCGCCGAGAGCTCCTGTCGATGGGAAGCTCCTAGTCGCTGGGACTCTGTTTGATGTCTCGCCGATAGTTTCTTGCACCTGAATTTCACTCGTTGTGACATCTCTAGGGTCTTGTTGACCTTTGCCTTAGCTTACTTTTAAGACCAACTGGATTGGGGAATGCATTCTAGCTGAGCTCCCTTGGAAAATAGCATCAAGTGTAGGATTTAATCCTAAAAAACAAATACTTCCATTAGTCCCCAAAGCATATAAAATATATTAAAATAAACTATCCTGTTGCTTATGATTATTTCATTGAATACTTGGCAAGAAGGAAACCAATTCAAGTTGAGACAGAACCAAGATTTAAATTAAACAGAATAAAGGAAAAACCCAGGCATAAAACATAAGTACCCCCAAGAGGAAAGCAAGTAACCAAAAGCAAAAAGAAACCAGAAAGAGAAAGGGGGACTCATTTTGCTCCAAATCAAAATGGGATGGTTATGCAAGGCATAACAAATGGTGACTCGGCTGGGAAAATGGTTTAACCATTTTCAAGAAGCTGAGGGATTCAACTACCCAGAACTCCTAGTTTATGACATCACAACTCTAGTTGGGTCAGTTTCAACAAGCAAGGTTGAGCTAGAATCTCAAATGTAAGCCAGCAATAACTACCCCTAAATCTATGTGTGTGCTTGATAGTGCATCATCCTTTCATAAAGTTTTCTTCATCTTTGAGACAACAATGTGCAAGATTTGAGCTACATAGGTTGATTCCCTTTCATGCAAAGATATCCCGGGCATTGCTCCGTTGCCAGTCAGGAATCCATAGCCCCGATGGAGATACCTCTAGTTTTCTCACAGTATTTCTCTACTACCAGTTAGGTGTCCATAGCCCTAGTAGAGATACTGGAATCACCCATTCATATTGAATCTTCTTTCTCTTTTAGGTAATTCTTTTTTTTTTCCATAGAGTTTCAAATATTTAATTTAATTCATTTTCAATGTGTCAGATGTTTAACATCTTATCTGGGTTGAAAACTACCATGGACCTCATAATAGCACCTGAAAATTAGATTTTTCACTCAAATCTTACAACACTGTTGTTCTAGGACAAATGTACCATTATAAGAGGAGATGTTCTTATTGATTTGTGACAGATTCAGGGGAGCTGATGAAGGCTACTTACTTGGCACGTTATTTTCAGAACCTTCCACAACCTTTATTGACAATGGATATGAAACAAAGAGTTTAGGACAAAATCATCCAATCAGAAAGCCTGAAAATACCTAAACCATTTTTCTCCTTGTGACCATAGCATACTTTAGATAACAACCCACAGTTTCAGATGGAAAGGATAGATCAACCCCAAAGAAAAAAACAAAACAAAAACCCTAGAACAAGGGAAATAGAAAGACAAAAAGGAAAGACAAACAAACAGTCAACAAACTATTTACAAACAAAGAGCAAATCACTTACACAAAGAGTAGCAGATTATTTACAAGCAGAAACATAGAAACTATTTACATAAATACAACTTATTTACAAGCAGGAGACAAACAAATTATTTACATAAAGAACAACAAATTATCTACATGAAAAACATAAATTAATGAACTTTATGACTCAAAATAGTTCTTGAGAAACTGTCCATTAACAGGCAATGGGACAGGTTCTCCAGTTAGAGTACTTAGTTGGAAAGCATTTTCCCCCAGGATCTCATCAACTTGATAAGGACCTAGCCAAAGTTTGTCAAATTTCTAGTGGCTGCCCTTCTTTTCACTGGCTTCATCCCATAACAATACAAGGTCAGATATCCTAAAAGCTTTGATTTTGGATCTTTTGTCAAACCAATGTTTGACAACACCCTGGTGCCTAAAGAATTGTTGCAATGCTGCATCTCTCTGTTCTTCTAATTTCAACAAAGCAGCCAATCTTACTTCTATCCTATTGTCACTAGAGTAGAATTTCTGCATGAACTCAAGGATAGGTATTTGTAGATGGATAGGAAAGACGGGCTCTTGGCCATATACCAGCTTGAATGGTGAGGTGTTTAAAGTAGCCTTAATCCTAGTCCTATCTTCCCATAATGCGAATCTCAGCTGGGTATGCCAGTCTCTAGGGTTATGCTGTAATAGTTTCTTAATTACCCCTAAGAGATTCTTATTGGTTGACTCTGCAACTCCATTGCCTTGTGGGTAATAATTTGAAGAATATTTCAAGACAATCTTGTGATCATATGCCTAAGAAATAAACTCAGCAGAAGAAAAGGCAGAGCCATTGTCACATACCAGAGCGAAGGGTACCCCAAACCTTGTAGTGATGCACTTGGTGAGGAACTTGATCACTACCTCCGTGGTGTTGTTCTTACAGGGTATAGCCTCTATCTATCTTGTGCAATAATCAATAGTAGTCAAGATAAACTTGTGCTTGCAGAAGTATTTGGGTTAATCACCCCAATAAAATCTAGTGCCCACTGGGAAAATGGCCTTACCTCGTAGACGGGCTGCAAAGACATGGCTGAATGGTGTTCCCTTGGTGCAGAAATTTGATAGATGTGACATGTTCTCACATGCTGATGGGCATCCTTGAACACACAAGGCTAGTAATAACCAGATCTGAGGATCTGGTGTGTCAATGAATCTGTAGAACCATGACCTGTGCCATGTTTCCCATGAAACTCAGAGATCACATTTTGAGCCTCTTGATGATCAAGGCATCTTAGGTATACTCCATCGAAATTCCTCCTGTATAGAAACCCTCGTTTAAGCATGTAATGAAAACTCTTCAATCTTAGGGCTCTCTTTTGAGTGGCATTCATTCCTTTTGGACATCGATTGTTGAGCATAAAGCAAATGGTATCAGTATACCAGGGGTCATTGGAGAAGGACTGGGTTGTGTATTGTTGATAGATGATGTTGTCGCTAGCGTTCACCATGGACTGAGACAATCCTGTACCCCTGACTAGTTTCATTGGGTGTATCTCCAGATCGAATTCTTGCAAGATGGCCATCCATTTGTCTCTCCTTTCTCCCAGCTCGCTCTGCATGAGTAGGGACTTCACAGCTGCATCAGGAACTACAACGACGACTTGGCTTCAGAGGCTGTAATGCCAGAACTTCTTAACAGTCCAAACCAGCGCGAAAGCTTGCTTCTTGAGAGGTGGGTATTTGATTTCCACATTTTTGAATGGAGAGCTCATGAATGCAATCAACTTCTCCTCTACCTCTTCTCTTCGTTGGGTTATTACAGCTGTGCAGGTATGATCAGAGGCAAAAGAGTAGATGTAGAATGGTCTTAGATAGTCAGGGCTGGTGAACACGGGTGCTTTTGAAATGGATCTCTTGACTTACGCAAATGCGGCCTTTGCTTCTTCAGTCCACTCTATCTTGGTTTCTTTCCTGATCATCTCATTCAGTGGTTTCAAGATCTCTGCAAAGCCTGTGATAAATTTTCTCACTTAATTTATCTTCTTGAAGAAAGACCTCATTCATTTCTTGCTTCCAGGCTGAGTGATTTTCAGGATGGACTCGACTCGATCTGGGTCGATTGAAATCCCTCTCTCAGAAATTATGTGTCCCAAGAGCCTTCCTTCAGAAACTTCAAACATGCACTTGTTGGGATTTAGTGAGACTCCATACTAGATACACCTCTGAAGAACTTTGGCTAAATCAATAGCATGGTTTAGTCAGTCCTTGGAGAACACTGTTAGGTCATCCATGTAGACAATAATGCACTTACCAATTAGATCCTTGAAAGCTATGTCCATGGCATGCTGGAAAGTTGCCCCTGCATTTATCAGACCAAATGAAATCCTCCTATACGCGAATGTTCCCCACTTTGTAGTGAAGGCGGTCTTCATTCTGTCTTCATAGTCAACCATTACCTGATTATATCCAGAGTAACCATCCAGGAATGATATCATTTGAGATCTGTTGATAGTCTGCAGAACTTCATCCAAAGAAGGGAGTGGGTAATTATCCTTTTCTGAGGCTCTATTCAAATTTCTGAAGTCGACACATAGCCTGATCTCCCCATTTTTCTTACAAACTGGGACTAAGTTAGCCACCCAGGTTGAATGGCGTACCGGGAAAATTATCCTTGCTGAGAGTAATTTCTGAACTTCTTTATAGATCAATGGTTCAATCAGGGCATTGACAGGGCGCTGCTTCTGTCGGAAGGGTTTAGCTTCAGGTTTCAAGGGAATAGTGTGAGTCATAACAGAGGCATCAAATGTCTTTAAGTCTTCATATCCCCAAGAAATTGCAGAAATATCTTTCTTAAGTGCTGCCAATATGTATTTTTTGATTGCTTTAGGGCATATTTTCACTATGTAGACATTCCTTTCAGGACCAAAATCAGCTAAGTTAATTATTTCGTATTCACCTCCTTTATCTTTAGCTGATATCTTCTCTCGAGCCCTTGGATATGAGTCAAAAATTCTCTCCAAGGCCACCATTCCCTTGGGAATGTTATTATTCTTTAAGTTAAGAACTCATTCTGTATCACATTCCTTAAGGCTCCAATCCCCTTGATCTCTGTTGAACTCATCAATAATTTTCCCCTCAAAAACATCTGAGCTTTCCAAGAAAGCCAAAATATGTCGATTATCATCAAAGACTTGAAAGTTCGTGATGTTGTCAGGAACTGTAGGGGTGGAAATTAATTCCACTGAGAATTTCTTAAGGTTAGAGCCTTGCATAGGTTCCAGGGTGCTTGCAGCAACAGCCAATGAATCAACTACATGATTGTCTTCTCTGGGGATTAAGCTAATCCCAAATGCATCAAATTTTTTGATCAGATTCCATACCCTATTTCTATATGTTTCCAGCCTTTTATTGTGATAGGTGTATTGGTTGCGCACTTTCCTGATAACTATTTCTGAATCTCCTTGACCATCAAGGCAGTGACCTTCTTCTTATTTGCAAACATCAATCCTTGTGCCAGAGCTCCATACTCTACTATGTTGTTAGTGCATCCAAATTGCAACTTGTAAGAAGCAAAGAAGGTTTTCCCTTTAGGGATGGTTAGTACAATTCCAACACCACTGCCTATCTTAGATTTGGATCCATCAAATGTGAGGGTCCATAGTTGATCATAGGCTGGGGTTGGTTCTTTTGAGGTCATGGTGGGCACTTGGGTTGAATGAGCTAGGGGTGGGACTGTTTGATCTTTTGCATCAAATGTGAAGGGGAGGTGTTGAACAAGTTCCTCAGATGTAATTTCTAATCCCTGCTTAGTTATATCATCTGACCTGTGGCTATCCTTTAGACAGTCCCTTGTGCTTTTGGTTAACTTCTCAGGTTTCGACATACTTGTGAGTGCAGGAATGTCGAGCAAGCCTTTGGGTTGTTCCACATGAGTATGCTGGTTAAGACGTGTGACTGAGGCCAATTCAATTTGGGAAGGAATCTCTTTTGGAAGTATCCTACCCCTGGTTAGCATTATTGTTTCTTTAGCTTCAAATGAGAAGTGGTCTGCAATGGTCTCAGGGCGACTTGTGCTAGCTTCCTCAGCTTGGGAAACATGATTTAAAATGTCAATGCAAGGTGGACAAGTCAATTCAAAATGACTTTGGTAGTGTACCCTACACCAATTAGGGAGTATGAGACTTTGCAGATCTACACCTTCTCCCAAGACCAGCTGATCTTGTTGCAGTTTTTTGACTAATGCCTGCTGATTTTCATTAATCATAAGATTAGGGAGCTTTTGTATGGGTAGTTCTTTAGGATCAAGAACAGAAAAGGTTAAAGCTTCTTCTCTTTTATAAACACCTATCCTAGTTTCGAAGTAGGCTACCTCATTGGGGAAATCATATTCCGTGATGTATGCTTGAGGTGGGGCTCACTTTCAATCCTAATCTGAGTTGAGACCCCTCTCCATGGTAGCCACATATGTGAAAAGTCAAGGGAAAGATATCCCCCTAGACTTTTCATTAAATCTCTACTCAGTAACATACCATAAGTCTCTGGGATGTCTGCCACTTGGACATCTATATTGGTTTGAATCCTAGGGTTTGATCCTACTTGGACATGTACGTTTTTCAACTCCCCAACTATGTTAACTTATGTTTTGTCAAGTTGGATGACCTTCTTGTTAGTTTGGATAGGGTCCAACCTCAATTTCTTACATATAGAATATGGCATGACATTGCCTGAAGCCCCTGAATCCAACAAACAGTTATGTAGATTCTTCCCACAAATTCTTAAACTCAGGAGAAATGGTGGGGTACCTACCTTATTTCTGTACAAGGCTGCATTCATATCTATAGCAGGTGCAACCTTGCTTTTTCCTTTTGATTTATCAGCTAATTCTAAAGCTTTCAGCACTATCTCCCTTTGAGCAGGGCACCACTTTAAGATGTCAAAGTATGACAAAGAAGTTTTCTATTTCTGCATCTCAGAAACAATATCAAATTCTATATTATAACTTGAATTACTTTTGAACATGGCAGAGGAATTACCCTTATTATTGAATTCAAGCGGGCCTTTTGGTGGAGGAGGATTATTATCAGCACCTTGATTTGGAGGCACCATATGATTAGGGGGTGCTGATGTAGTGAATGGCCCCTTACTTTGATTTCTCAGGAAGTGTCCTCCTTTTGACTGAAAGGCTTGGGCATCATATGAATCTTCTTCTGGTTCATTCTCCTCTTGGTTTGGGAATGAAGGTTCCTCCTCAAAGAGGTCATAAGTCATTGCTGTGTCTACCGAGCCACCTCCTTTGTTTGAATTCCCATGGAATGTGTGGGCATCTTCATGTGAAATCTTGACCAGTTTCTCCATCTGAGGGTAGTTTACCTCAGAATGGGTTGTAGTATCATGCAACCTGCACTAATTGGTCATGAAGTTGAGGTCAGCCATGTTTGTAGTATGTGCTCTCTCCTCATTTGCTTGATAGTTGTGAGAGACTCCACCATTATTGGGCCCTATATTCCATTGTCTGTTGTTATTTGGCCTTTGATTATATCATCTGTTCTGATTTTGATAGCCCTGGTTAGAGGAATTTTGGTCCTGATAACCCCTTTGGTTGTAATTGTTATTATTCTGATAAGTACCCTGATTGTTGCTATTTTGATTGGGTTAATTACCTTGGCTTTGAACGGGGTTCAATCAAAGTTGAGCCATGTCATTTGTAACTTGAGACAGTGTTTTCTTCAAGGTTTCTACCTCATTTGTAAGCTGAGTTGTCTTTTCACATTCCACATTCTTAGCAACAAGTGGCTGACCACCATGATTTGGTGTTCCCACTTGGTTGTGATGACCTTGGGAACTTTGAGGAAGCTGTGATTGTTGAAAGGGATCAGAAGTTCTAGTAGCAAAGAACGGGATAGGTGGTTGGGTTTGCAATTTAGACATAGGCCCATAATGGGAAGGAGACATTCCTGGGACAGTGTTGAATAGAGGAGTTGGGCTATGCATCTGATATCCTATCGAAGGGAAACCTCTTCCCAGGCCTCCTTGTTGAGAACTGATTTGTTGCTGCAGCTTGATAACTAGATGATAGACTTTGGATAGAGAATCAATATCAACCGGTTGATAAGTCCTTTGCAAGAACAAGCCAAGCAGGGGGTCTATAACTCTGAAGTAAGCTTGAATGGCACTATTCTCGATGACTAGATAGGGATCTTGCAATCTCGTATACATTCGCTAGAATCTGGTATTGTACAGGGGCAAGGATTCACATGGCTCTTTCTTGATGGTGGCAAATTGGTGGTATAAAAGAGCTGGATCCACATAAACCCTGAACTGATTGATAAAGGCATTTTCCAAATGTGTCTAGGTTAGAATGGAACCTTGAGGAAGATTAAGGTACCAATTGTATGCCATGTCCCCTAAGGAGTAAGGGAACAACCTATAGACTACATCATGGTGAGCTATCTGAGCTCTGGTACAAGCATCCTTGAAAGCTTGTATGTGCTCTTCAACACTCCTTGACTCACCATGAATATACTTGGGGTAGAATTTCTTAGGGTTCTTGGGCATATCGTGCAAACCTCCAGGAATAGTCCCTAATGGGGAATGATTATTCTGAAAGAATTCCATTGGTGGGGGTGGTGGTTGAGCCAGCTGTTGTATGGGTTGAACTAGCTGTGATGAAAATTAAGATGGACGTGATGGTGGATTGATAGGTATCCACTGGGGTATTGGTGAAAAGCTTGGTGGAGTGAGCGGAGCTGATAAAGGTGGTATGATGGTTGCCCCAATCTTATGACTCTTGTGTCTTATTGGGGTCTTGAGTTCTATGAAAGGTGATGGATTTTCAGCCAATCGAAGAACTCTGTGGGGCCTTTCTAGGGAGGAAAACTCAGTTTTATCCAGTTTTCCCTTCTAGGCCCTCCTTCTAGCGCCAGTTTCTATTGATGGTCCTTTTGGCACAACAACATGCAAATATAATATTGCTATACTCTGTTTCTCTTGAAAGAGAAAGATGATCACATGGATATCTCAATTCCCAAGGTCTTTGTAGTTGGTTCTGAACTGTGCTAATGTCCCTCAGTGGTCAATGTAATAGTAATGTTCAAGGGGCCTACTGGTGTTGAGCTTCTGGATCGTTCTAAGATCGAGCATGAAATAAAACCTAATTTAACTGGGGTTTTTAAATAAACAAAAAAAGATAGGTCAGAGCTTCAGAACATAAAAGAATGATGATTCTTCTAACTTAACTAGACTCACTATCTTTCAAGGAGTTTGTTAACTAAAACTGCAGAACAAAGTAAACTTGTGATTGACACACAACCTCTTTTATTCACAGTGCTAATTCAAATAACAGATTCTAAGTTACCATTTAAAAAAACATAAAATAAGACTTCAATCCTTGAAATATTCTCAAATCAAATGATTAACTTAAAACAAATATCATTCAGGAACACAATATGAAGTAGATTAAACTCTGATTGCTTCTACTGTCAGTAAAACAGATAAGCAATATTTACAAAGCTGGCACAATCACCAATGTATAGAGAATCTATGATTCCAAATTGTTTCCAACTACACTAAGAGAACTTGGAAAATACATTACAACCAATACTGAATCTTACTACTAGACAAGAAGACAAAAGAATCTCTCATTACTAAGAATCAAGATGCAACTTTATCTCCTTCTGTTAACTGACTAACTCCTAGATTTTCTTCTGACTATCTATTCTAACACTGTATCTCCTATTTTTTCCCTTGGTTTTCTCTACCTCTAACTATCTAACCTTTACAAAGAGGCCAGAATGGCATATATATAGAATATGCAAAAAGGAATGCAGTGGCTACTGTTTTAGGGTTTTTACAAAATATCTGCTTCAAAAGAGTCAGTCCTCAGATCTTTCTAAGAAGAGTCAATGCTGCATTCAATGAGAAGCCCTACTGTCCATGTTGATGGAGGATTTCTATCCTTAGGAGAAGCCTTTCAGATCTTTTGGTAACTACAACATTAACTTTGGCCTTCCGTGTCCATCCTTGAACTCCAACGGGGCCGCCTTGAATGCTCTAAAAGCATTTTTCCATTAATATTGATCAATCTTCGCCTATGGTCACTACAACTGTCCCTATGAGTCAAAGATCCTTCCTTCCTTTGGCTTCCTTCATGTTCTAGACTTTTGTTGTAGGTTGATCATCTTTTGGAACATCATCGAGCCTCCTTGTAGATTTAAACATTTTATCCGAGCTGATCCATAGCCTCCCTGATCTCAGAATGGATCCATCTTGCTTGCACTCTGTTGGTCTTCTTACATAGGGATAGTCAATCAGTCAAACTATTATTGGTCTGCCCCCTAAGCTTACCCTGATTGGTCAGACCCATGCCATGCGAGCTTCTCATGCGGTGAAAGGTGGTTCGAATGGCATCGAATGTCAGTGAGACACAAATCGTGTCTCCCCGATGTGATTATATCACATTTAGCAACCATCAGAATGACATTAGACAGTCGACAAGATGTTTCAGCGAGCTGAAGAAGTCATATCAAGCTCGTGAAAACCATCGGCAAGACAGTCGCTTGTTGCCATGACCTCACGACGAAGTCCTCTTTATCTCCCAGCAGGTCCATTCTCATGTCGGGGAGACCTCATCACTTCGGCGAGATCTTACCTTGAACTCCTCTTGTTCTCCTCGAGCTCTGGCCCTTTTGTTTTGGCATGACCCCTTAATGTCGGCTAGAGGCTATGGTGAGTTCCCTTGGTAACACCTCCCTTCGCTGAGACACCATCGGGTCAGCAAGACATCTTACCGAACCCGTTCCATCCGCTCAGAGTCTCCCTGAGTTCCATTTATTCCCTCAAGCTCGCACCCCTTTTGCTTCTGTGTGATTTTCCTTCTTCGCCAAGACCTTTTGGCGAAGGTATGATCCCTTTGCCGAGCTCCATTTCTTTCGGTGGGGTCTCTTTTCTGTCGGCAGGACACTCTATGGTCGGGGAGACCTCATAGCGACCCTTTTTTTTTCTGCCTGAGCCCATTCTATTTTGCCAATAGCACTTTACTTCGGCAAGAGTTCACCCCATCAGTGAAACATGTTGCCGAAGCCACCTTTCTCTTGGCGAGCTTCCTTCATGTCGCTGAGACTCCTTTTGGTCGGTGAGACTTTACACCGACCAAGGCTTCCTTTCACCGAGCGCTAACTTTCTTTGGGCTCCTCCTACCTTTTCAGCGAGACCTATGCTAATTGGCCAAACCTCCTGCCGAAGGAAAAATTATTGCTGGGCTCAGATTCTTAGGTGGGACCTTCCTCGACCTGTGGGACTTCATTCAGTTGGTGAGACCCTATACCGACTGAAGCTCCCTTTTTCCAAACTTTGTTGTCGCCAAGACCTCCCTTGTGGTCATGCCGATAGACCCCCCCTTTTTGCCTTGTCGGTGTGACCAAATGTATTCTCCGAGACCTCCTTCTGAAGGAAAGTCTTTCGCCAAAGGGCATACCTTTATCGGTGGTCAATAAGACACAGAGACACTCAGAGAGACCCTCCACCGAAGACATAACTCTTGCCGAAGTGCCAGCCTGATCCTTGCTAGTCGGTAGTACATAAAGAAGTCACCGAGACTTCACCCCAAAGTCAAAATCTCCCACCGATATGTATTCTCTCTCACCGGTCGGTGAGACATAAGGATCTCGCTGAGACCCTTCACCGAAGGAAAAATCCCATGTCGATGGGAAGCTCCTAGTCACCGGGACTCTATTTGATGTCTCGCCAATAGTTGCCTGCACTTGAATTTCACTCACTGTGACATCTTTGGGGTCTTGCCGACCTTTGCCTTAGCTGACTTTTAAGACCAACTGGATTGGGGAATGCATTCCACCTGAGCTACCTTGGAAAATATCATCAAGTGTAGGATTTAATCCTGCAAAACAAATGCTTCCATTAGTCCCCAAAGCATATAAAATATATTAAAATAAACTATCATGTTGCTTATGATTATTTCATTAAATACTTGGCAAGAAGAAAACCAATTCAAGTTGAGATAGAACCAAGATTTAAATTAGACAGAACAAAGGACAAACCTAGGTAGAAAACATAAATACCCCCAAGAGGAAAGCAAGTAACCAAAAGCAAAAAGAAACCAGAAAGATAAAGGGGGACCCATTTTGCTCCAAATCAAAATGGGGTGGTTATGCAAGGCATAACACATAGGTTAGTTAATATTTGTTAATTAAACAATGTTAATCATACAATTAGGGGAAATTAGAAGAATTAGATGATATTCATTAAATAAAATTATTTAATGAAAGGGAGAAAGTGAAATAACATTTAATTAAATAACTTAGGGTTATTTAATTAAATAAGAAGATTTAGGGATTAAAATTAAATAGTTTGATTTATTTAATTTAATGAGACACAATGTTAGCATGAAAGGGGGTGAATTAACCCGATTAAATGAATTAGGTTAATAGATGCCAATGATGCCATTAATTAATTAGTTAGGCTAATTTAATTAATTAAGAGAAAAGAGGATGGGTTTCAAGAGGAAATGATGTTAGTATACCTGATTCGAGTGTATGATATGATTTGGGAAATTTTTTAGTGTCTACAGATGCCTTAATAGATAGCTTAGGAGTAGGTTATGAGTTTAGAATAGTGCTTGGTAAAGTTTTTGAGTGAGTAGGTCCTCTTAGCCTCAAGAAATTTTTTATAGGTTTGTCGTATGACACTCAAATCATGATTGTGATTTTTTTCTTAGACCATAGGAGGTATGTGTAGGAGAATCAAGAAACCATTTAGGAAAATTGTTAAAGGATGGTGAAATATAATAAATAACACCAAGTTCATGCAAACAAACTTTAAAAACTAATGGTTTAAAGTGTTGAATGAAAAAGAAAACTAAGAGGGGGGTGAATCAGTTGTAGCAAATTAAAACATCAAAACCATCAATATTAATCAAATCCATAAACATACATTAAACCCTTATTCTATTAAAGTGATTAATCATGAAATGTAGATACCAAAATTTGAAATATCAACATCATACACAAGAGAACACCAAATTTACATGGAAAACCTAATGAGGGAAAAATTGCAGTGAGGATTAGCTCACAATATAAGTAATTGTAAAACCAATATAAGGGCTCATTTCCAGAATAGGACACACTATCCAAAAAGGCTCACAGCCAGGGCTCACTACCACAGAAAGAAACAAAGAAGATAGAAGAGAAATGTTACATAGAGAACAATTTTTCAATGAAATAGAGAATCCACCACAAATGCTCCAACACTCTTGCAGTCTTGTATGAAAGATTTCAAACACCTTCAACTCACAGCCTTCAAGAATCCAATACTTTAAAATTTGCACTGATCTTCTCAAATTCACATCTATACTTATGTAATTCACATCACATTCACCACTCACATCTATCTCACATCTATCCTACCTCTTCCTTTCATTTTACAACATCACTCTTATTTATATCATCCTCAACCTTGAAAACCTTCTCTAAGGTCAAAAACTATTTGTAACAAATTTAAAATTTAAAATTAGGTTGACACCTAAACATTCATCTGATGGATATGAATGTAGGTGACCCATATAAATCCTTAATTAGGACCCAAATAAATAATAAAACACCTCAAATTTTGCATGTAGTGTTAACACTAGGTTAGCCTATACCCATGCTAAACACCATAAAACATTAAGTACACAATTCCTTAAATCAATCCATAACTTCTAAACAACAAAATTCACTTGAACATGATCTAGAATGATCCATGAACCACCTGAGATCCAACAAATACTTCATCCAAACTCACATCATAGAAATACTTCAATCCAGAACATTTGGTTAACCTTATATGCACTCTGACGTATGAAACACACACTGTACTACACTAAATTAAGTGAAACCTTGAATCCTAAAAAAATACAAATATTTAAGAAACTTCCCATATCTACACAACCTAAAGTGAAATTGCGAAGAAATGTAGAGCAAATACATTTCTCCCAGACCACATAAAATAATACTAAAAAACTAGTTCACATACTCGTGAAAATATCTCACTCTACACAACAATATAGAAACCCAAATTCTGAACATAGCAACTACTGACAACCTTGAACAACATATCAGATCCACACAAGCATACCATCAACACAGAAGAAATGTGGAGCACATCCCATAGCACATTTTGAACACTTGCACAACACTATTTTCTCTATTTATCAAATTTTCTCAAAAACACTTGGAAGCCATGTACCAAAGACATCATCTTATCACATTACTTCATTCCAACACATTTCTAGACACTGCATTATAAGGATAGCTCCGTGTACTCACAACACATCCTCAACATCTCAACTATACATGCGCATCCTGCAATAGCCTGTTTTCTTCTTTCTCACAATTTTCTCAATATCCTCGACAACTTCATCATGCAACAAAATTCCTCAACACATAGTTGACATCAATGACAACACCAACCTATAGAAATTCCTGTTTACATCAATAACAACACCTTCATACTTTCAAAAATCTCCCCCTTAGTCATTGATGACAACACATGATGTGAAAAACCATCAAAGACAAAAAAACATATTTGAATACATTTCCTCATGATTTTCTTTTATGTCCCCATGAGTAGATAAATTTTTTCACATGATACTTTCTCCCCCTTTGACATCAATGGAAAAGGATAAAATATTTTGCATTATTCTCCCCCTTTGACATTGAACCAAGATACTTGCTCTGAATACTCTCCCTTAAGATTACACCCATCCTAATCAACAACTCTTCACAATAACAACATTCCTTACTGTAATAATGACACTATATGACACTACCTACTCCTCCTGAGAGGTAGCCACTGACATTAGTCCATAAAAGAGATGAATCCATAGATCCATTGGACTTATGCATCTCCATATGCATCTAGTTCTAAGGAGGGGTAATATATCCCAACTTCTCTCGAAGATACTCAAAAGTATCCTTAGGAAGAGCCTTAGTAAATATGTCAGCAATCTAATCCTTTGTAGGTACATATTCAAGCTTCACCCCATTCTCCATAACCTTCTCTCTCAAAAAGTGATACTTGATTGATATATGCTTTGTCCTTGAATGCATCACTAGATTATTTGAAATGTTAATTGCACTTATATTATCACAAAAAGATAGATATAGGCTCATCATATACTACTCTAATATCCTTCAATATCTATTTCATCCATAATACTTGTATGCAACAAGATGTTGCTACAATAAACTCAACCTTAGTAGTGGATAAAGAAATTGAACCTTGCTTCTTACTTAACCATGACACCAATCTACATCCAATAATGAATGCACCACCACTTGTACTTTTCTTTTCATCAACACAACTAGCCCAATCTGCATCTGTATAAGCACTTAATTTGAAATCAATATCTTTAGGATACCATAAGCTATAATATGGAGTTCCTTTTAAATATATGAATATCCTCTTCACAGGTGCAACATGTGTTTCTTTAGGATCTTCTTGAAATCTATCCACAAGATAAATTACATGCATGATATCCGATCTAGTAGTAGTTAGATATAATAGTTCTCTAATAATAGATCTATACTTGCTCTAATTAGCCTTAGTTGAATCATCATCTTTGCTCAATTTTCAACTAGTCACCATAGGAGTGCATACCAATTTGGAGTCTTCCATTCCAAAATTCTTCAACATTTCTTTGATATACTTTGATTGTGAAATGAAAATACCTTTATGTGTTTGATTGATTTGTATCCCAAGGAAGAAAGTAATCTCCCCAAACATTAACATCTCAAACTCTTTTTGCATCTATTCAACACATTTATTACACATAGCTTCATTGCCTCCAAAGGTAATATCATCCACATACACCACCACTATAAAGATTTTATCTTCCTCAATTTTGAAGTAAATATTACTATCTATGGTGCTTTTATCGAATCTTTGTTGTATTAAATATCAGTCCAATCTTGCATACCAAGCTCTGGGAGCTTGCTTTAATCCATATAATTCCTTCTTCAATTTACATGTACCATGTCTGGTTGATCTGGCAATAGAAATCCTTCTGGTTGTTCCATGTAAACCTCTTCTTCCAATTCACCATTTAGAAAAAAAGATTTCACATCCATCTAATAAACTTTAAAGTCTTTGTATGTTGCAAATGCCAAAAATATTATGATAGCTTCCATCCTAGCCACCAGAGAAAATGCTTCCTCAAAGTCTATTCCTTCCACTTGTGAGTAACCCTTACACACAAGTCTTATCTTATTTCTTACCATTCTCCATTCTCATTCAGTTTCTTTCTGAATACCCACTTCGTTCCAATTATGTTCTTGTTTTCCAGTCTAGGAACCAATTCCCAAGTATGATTTTTCTCAATATGCATAAGTTATTCTTCCATTTCCTTCATCCAATGTTCATCTTTTCATGGTTCACTCACTGTTTTAGGTTCAACTTTAGAAAGTAAACACAGATTTACCTTAGCTTCAACAACTTTGCTTCTTGTCAATACTCCTTTCCTCTTGTCTCCAATGATCTGTTCTTTGAAAGGATTCTTTCAAGCACATACTTAGGGGTCTTTTCTAGAGCCTCTTCCTCTTCATTCTGTACTTCTTTTTCTTCAGCTTCTTCTTCTCCTCCTCTGTAATCAGGTTCATTTGACACATATCCATCTACTATGATTGAATTCTATAAATTTTCATCAACCTTAACATTTGCACTTTCAACAATATTTCTTATCCTTTTGTTGTAACATATGTAAGATTTTCTTTTAGTATAATATCCAAGGAAGATACCTCATTAGACCTTGAATCAAAATTTCCTAAGTTTTCCTCATCTCTTTTGATATAACATTTGCTTCCAAATACTCTAAAGTACTTGACAGTAGGAATCCTTCCATACCACAACTCATAGGGAGTCTTTGTGATGTTAGCTTTAGCTTGAACTATGTTGAGTATGTAAACAACAATATGAATTGCTTCTCTCAGTAGAATTCTTGTAGGTTAGCTTCTTTCATCATAGTCCTAGTAGATTCTTGAACAATCTAGTTTTTTCTTTCAAGTACTCCATTCTGCTAAGGAGTTCTAGGGGCATAAAAGTGCTCTTTATTCCATGAACTTCACAAAACATGTTAAAATCATTGGAGGTGAATTCTCCACCTCTATTGGACCTTAAACATTTGATTTTCAAATCTATTTCATTTTAAACCATAGCTTTAAATGCTTTGAATCTATCTAGTCATATTTCTCTCTAAGAAAAGTAACCCATATCATTCTAGAATAATCATCAATTAAAAGCATGAAATACCTACCACCTTGTAGACTTCTCACCCTTGTAGGATCATAGAGATATGTATGTATTAATTCTAGTAGTCCGATAGCATATTGTCCCTTTCCCTTGAAACTACTCATTTGTTTTCCAAACTAAAAATCCTTGCAAACAACATTGATAGGATTTGTGATTCTTGGTAGGTCTCTCACTGCATGAATTGATTTGATTCTAACCAAATTATCAAAATTCATGATAGTGACACATCCTCCAATGCCATAACCAACTGTCATTAATTTGAGACATAAAACAATGACCATCAGTTCCCTTAAGCTAATAGATATTTCCATCTATCCTCTTACCAGCAACAATCATAGTTCCAGACCCTTTTCTGATCTCACATATTTCATCCATAAACACAAGATTATATCATTTTCTACACATTTTTCCAACACTCAGAAGATTATGCCTTAAACCTTTAACATAGTAAACATCTTCAATATTATGCTTGTCATCAAAACTAATTGAATCTATTCAACAAATCTTAGCTCCCGAATCATCTCCAAATTTAACTAATCCTCCATCATGCTTTTCACATTTAACAAACTTACTTTTGTCTTTGGTCATGTGATTGGAGCAGCCATTGTCAACAACCCAGTAGTTCTTATCCCATTTACCATGAAAAGTAGAAACCAATGTACCTTCAACCTTATCCTTCTTCTTCGAAACACTTTCCTTCACACAACTTTCGGAATTAAAAAAATTCGATTCATATTTTAAAGCCAAGAACAAGCATTCATTTTCATCAACATCTCTATAATCAAATTTATCATTAGAAATACCAACATCTTCTTTGACATAGTAACTTCTTTTAATCATCTTTCCTTTGTTCTCCTTACTTTAATTGTTCACAGCTATGTTTGGACATCTTGAAGCATAATGACCTACTTTTCCATGACTAAAACATTTGAAAGGTACTTTACCTTTGTACTTACTAGTGACCTTTTCCATCCTTCTTATAAAGTTAGCTTCCACATCATCAAGATCTTCTTTATTTGAATCTTCAACCTTTTTTGATTTTCCAACCTTAAAAAAAATCTCTACTTTTGTACCATTTTTCAAACCAAGTTTTCCCATTTCAAATGAAGTTAGTGTACCAATCAACTGATCTCTAGAATAAGTATTAAAATTTACAAATTCCTCTATAGCATATACCTTTTCACTGTATGAATTAGGAAGAGTTCTGAGAAATTTCTTTACCACCCTAGGTTCTTTAACTTGTGCACCAAGACCTCTCATAGCACTTACCAGCTCATCAACTCTCTGCATGTAGGTTGTAATTTTTTCATCTTCAGACATTTGTAGGGTCTCAAATTGTTCCTTTAGATTTATAATCTTTTCTTGTTTAATCTTGTAATCTCCTTCATAAATAATTTCAATCTTATCCCAAACTTATTTAGCAGTCATAAGATTCATAACTTTAACCAATTAAAATTTTTAAAGACTATTCATAAGAATAAATATTTCCTTAGCATTTACCTCATGTGCCTTGATCTCATTATTTGTGCTTGGACCATTCAGAGGTGCAACATATGGAGTCATATTTCCTTTTCAATCTTAAATCCATGAGATGTTAGATATCCTTCCATCTTTGTCTTCTAGAATGCATAGTTTGTTCCAGCAAATCTAAGGCAATCAATCTATTTCGCCATCTTGGATCTACCTCAAGCGGTTAAGCTCTTCTCCAAGGAACCTTGCTCAGATACCAATTTTTGAATGAACAAGACAACTGAGAGGGGGGGTGAATCAATTGTAGCAAATTAAAACATCAAAACCCTCAATAGTAATTAGATCCACAAGCATACATTAAAGGGTACATGCATGATCGTGATGGGCCAAAAAGCAGCGATATGATGGGTATGTGTAGGGTATGTGGTTGACGACTTTTTTAACCCAAAATTGATGAAACGAAAAAAGGTTTTTAAAGGAGATTCTCAAATTTCCACCAATATAATTATGCTTTACTTTGAATTTAATAAATAATTATTATTCATTTTCTATTTGAATTACGACTAAAGTCCTGATTGATAGGCTGATTGAAAAACATCTATAGCTTTCAAATGGTATCACATTTTTTGAATCCAAAAGTTGCATCACATTCTATGCTTTGCATACTATAGGATTTAAAAAAATGAATTTCATGAAGTTTTGACCAAGTTAAGGTGGGACATACAATTTTTTATATTTTTTAAAAGTTGTAATTAAAAATTCATAATTAATTATTTACTTGGAAAAATATTACAAAAAAATATGCATCACATCGGAAATGAGTCCTCTACTTATATCTAAAATCTTATAAAAAATATATTATCATTTTATTGTGGCTAGGGTGGTCAGACAAACACCTACTTCTTATTTTTTCCCTGAAATTCAAGTACTACTACATTGAAATTTCAAAATTTCACCAAATAGATCTTTTTTTAAAATAAACGAAGTAGTTTATAAACTACATTCAATTTGATACAAATTATATTCTTACATATTTTTGAAATAATATAGATAACTTATTCAAAATTTTATGTCAATTTTCCTAACTCTAATTTTTCTAAATTTTTCACCACTTAAGGGCCTATTTTTTCCATGATGATCCTACACATATCCTAAACCCTTATTCTGTTAAAGTGATTAATCATGAAATGTAGATAACAAAAATTGAAATATCAACATCATACACAAGAGAAAACCATATTTACTTGGAAAAACCAATGAGGGAAAAACCATGGTGATGATTAGCTCACAATATAAGGAATTCCAAAACTAGTATAAGGGCTCACTACCAAAATATGACACATTGTCCAAAAAGGCTCATAGCCAGGGCTCACTGCCATAGAAAGAAACAAAAAAGATAGAAGAGAAATGTTACACAGAAAAGATTCTCAATGTAATAGAGAATCCACCACAAGCGCTCCAACACTCTTGCATTCTTGTATAGAAGATTTCATACACCTCTAGCTCACAATGTTTAGGAATCCAATACTTTGAAACTCGCACTTCTCTGCTCAATTTCACATCTATACTTCTATAATTCACATCACATTCATCACTCACATCTATCTTGCATCTATCTTACCTCTTCCTTGCATCTTACAATAACATCACTCTTATTTATATCATCCTCAACCTTGAAAACCTTCTCCAAGGTCGACAACTATCTATAAAAAATTTCAAATTTCAAATTAGGTCGACACCTAAACCTTCCTGCGGTGGATAGGAATGAAGGAAACCCATATAAATCCTTAATTAGGACCCAAATAAATCCTAACACACCTCAACACGCTTTCATAAATTTTGTATGTAGTGTTAACACTAGGTCAGCCAATACTCGTGCTAAACACCATAAAACATTAAGTACACACTTCCTTAAATCAATCCATAACTTTTGAACAACAAAATTCACTTGAACATGATCTAGATTGATCCATGAACAACCTAAGATCCAAAAAAAACTTCATCCAAACTCACATAATAGAAATACTTCAATCCAGAACATTCGGTTAACCTTATACACAATCTGACGCATGAAACACACACTGTATTGCACTAAATTAAGTGAAACCTTGAATCCTGAAAGATACAAACATTTAAGAAACTTCCCAGATCTGCACAACCTGAAGCCAAACTACGGAGAAATACAAAGCAAATACATTTCTCCCAGACCACATAAAATAATACTGAAAAACTAGTTCACATACTGGTGAAAATATCTCATTCTGCACAATGATCCAAAAACCAAAATTCGAGACATAGCAACTACTAAAAACCTTGAAAAACATATCAAATCTGCACAGGCATAGCATCAACATAGAAGAAATGTGGAGCACATGCCGAAGCACATTCTAAACACTTTCACAACACTATTTTCTCTATTTATCAAATTTTCTCAAAAGCACTTGGAAACCAAGTACCAAAGACATCATCTTAGCAAATTACTTCATTCTAGAAACTACAATATAAGGATAGCTCCATGTACTCACAACACTTCCTCAACATCTCAACTATACATGCACAACCTGCAACAAATTGTCTTCTTCTTTCTCATAATTTTCTCAATATCCTCGACAACTTCATCATGCAACAAACTTCCTCAACACATAGTTGACATCAATGACAACACTAGCCTGTAGACATGCCCGTTGACATCAATGAAAACACCTTCATACTTGCAACATAAAGTAGGGATTTTTGGAGTTAATGATTGAACAACATAACTCCTAGAGATCACCTACAACCAAAAATCCCCATCATAAATGAAAGAAAAAATAATTGATTTTCTATCAAGTTTGAGAATTATATTGATGCAATAATAATTGTTATAGTATAACAATGAAATGATCTATATTGTACTTATGACTGATAAAAAAATCCTTGGAGGGTCATGTTGAGTCCTTCAATCTTCCATCACATGTACACATTTATTTACTTTTTTCTCTTTTGGAGATGGGGTTTTTTTCCATGAATTTTTCTGATTTTCTCTATTTGTGAGAGATTTATTTGTTTATACATGGGTACCTCATTAGGCCTTGTGACAAGGACCTATCCATGCATCCATCATAAGTGTATTTTGTATTTCATCATACTACGTAAGTTACACTTAATTGAGGTGTTAGAGTAAAAAGGAAAATCACCTAATTACTTGTTAATTAATGTATACATTAGCATGCTTAAGCTTACTAAGGTCATGTAGTTTTTTGTGTCTCAAGTCATATGATTAAGACATGCCATAATTTTATTACATAATAAATTCTAAGGGTTTCTACTATAATTTATTTATCTTTTTTCAGGGATTTATTGGGTAAGTGCAAAATAATGGGTCCACCTTTTTGCTAAAAAGTGGAAGTTTTTTTCCTAAAAATCTAAGTTTGTTATAGTTGGAGTAAGAAAATGAAGCACTTATACATAGAATATTAAAATGATGGAAAAATATGAAATGTAGGATTTTGTTTCTAGTTTTCAAATATATAATTTTTCTAATACCTAGATGATAAAAGTTAATTTTGTATAGGATGTACAAAAGTGTTTTTTTTACAATTATATGTTTTGGGCCAAAACATGCATATATACAACCAACATAATTTGACCTAAATGAAACTATTTTTTATTCCTTTTGGAGAAATATTCATGATGGTGAAGTTTGCTTGGGATACTATTTTATATTTTTTATAAATAATTATATTTTATTAATGTTTTATTAGCCTTAATTAATGGTTTTTAAAATCCCTTGTGTATGGCCAACATAATTTGAACTAAACTAATTATAAAATGAAAAAAATCACTATGTAGAGAATGATGTTTAGATTGGTCAAACATTTTTTTTCAAAAAAAATGAAAAAAACTAAAATGTTATTAAGAATATAGTAATATATGTCGTTTAAAGTTTATGAGTCCCTTTATTTAAAAAATAATTAATAAATAGAAAAAAATGTCCACTAGTAAAAAAATTTACATATTTGAAAACTAGACATTATAATTTGTAATGAGTTTTAATATGGCCAAAAAATTCTAAAACAAAACAGTCATCCATTTTGCTAAAGCTAGTTTTTTTTCTTGCTATTATCATGTCATTGTACTTGTAGGTCCAAAGCTATGTGTTGGGTTTCTAGGCCTAAAAAAATTTAAAATCAAGGGTTTCAAATTTAAAATTTTATGGAACATGTACCCATTCTAAAAAAAATAGGTACATGATATAAATAGAAATGATTATACAATTTAAAAACCAAAATGAGTACTATTTCCATATGGCTAGGAGTTTAGGCTCACAAACCCAACATTAGGAGTTTTTTCTCTACAATACTTCCACTAAAAATGGACTCAACTTCTTGCAGTTACCTATCATTATAATTGTAGAATGGAGAACTTAGGAAGATTTATATATCTACATTAATTGTAGGGATGTGTAGTGTAGGAAAAAGTATCCCCTTTTCACACTTAATTTGGAATTAATTAAAATAAACTTAATTATGCCTTAATTTAGTGAACTGTAATATGTATTTTACATATTCACATTAAGTTTAGGGCCTTATTAAATTAAAATTACTTAATTGTGCCTTATTTTAGCGTTGTAAGGTGTACCTTTACACTTTCACACTTATCTAGGGCTTCATTAATTAATTGAGGTTAGTTATGCCTTAATTGGCCCCTTTAATTCAAATCCAAGCCTAATTAATTACAATTTCCAAAGGGTAAAACCCAAAATTCATTAATCCCATGACATAACACTCATCCTTGAAGAATGTGTCGTAAGTGACCTAGGACCCATTCGCCATAGGGCGAATGGGTGCTCACTTAGGCCTAGGACCTAAATTTAAACTATGTTTTTGGTGGTATTTTAATGATTTCAAATTCATATTCAGATGTTGGCTTGTGATATTTGAATTTCAGGAATTAATCTTAATATATGTATAAATAAGAGGTCATTTCACTATGTTTTAACCTAAGAATTTTATGTGACTTCATGAGACCAAGCAAGAGCAATTCAAGAGAATTTCAAGGCATTCAAGAGAAGATTTGTAGAAGAATTATTGCAGTAATCAAGATCTTGTCATCATGTCAAAGCTTTCTTGCATCATGCATGTTGTTTGAGCTAATATGGTGATGCAAATTTCATGATCCTTTAAAGCATATCAAAGGCATTATTGTCAATCAAGTTTCAAGATCAAGATTCACACCCATTGAGGCTACTTCATGCTTGTTGCATATTTGCATTCCAAGGTTTAATCAAAGGTTTGGTGAGCAGTGACATTACAATGTTCATTCATCATTTCCTTCATGCTATTTGATTTTATTTCAAATTCTAAATACTCAAATGGGGTTTGACCAAGGAAAACCCCCCATCACCAAAAACATTTTTTTTCTCCTCTTGTGTTTATATTTGCAGGTTTTAGGTGGAAGATCCTTTGAAGAGAAAAATTAAAGAAAGTTGCAAGGAAAGTTTTCATCTCACATAAACTCTTCTATAGGACTTATTTCTAGATCTCCGACTGTGAAACTCAGAATCTGGGAGTGCATACACATGAGCAGAGAACCCAGAAAGCATTTTTACAGAGCCCTAGCCAGGACCCATTTGCCATAGGGAAAATGAGTCCTTAGTGAGCTTCAAAAAGACACTTTTGGTGACTGGTACACAACATTTTCCATTTCTTAGATCTGCCTTTTGATTGTTGGTTCTAGTAGATTTGAGTATAGATTTTCATTTGCACTTTATAGCTTGAATTTTGGAGTTTATTTGATAGTTTTAATCTTTCTCCCCAAAGTGCTATTTGAATTAGACCCCCATCCTTGCATAAAAGGGAAACTTATTGATTCATGCTTTGATTTGACTCACCTTTTGGTTGTCAGTCACTTCATTGTTTGGATCTCATTTCCTTGAATGCAATTAGAGAAATAGGTCCATCATACCCCCTTTCTTATCAATCCATTTTTGGGGTCACATCTCCCCTAACACACCTATTTTTCTTCGTTTCAGGATGAAACCTTCTTCCTTATCCACTTGATCTCCAATTTTCTTTCAATCACTCCTATATTATTTTCTTTACAAACCCTTAAGAACTCTCTCTTCTCATCCAAACACAAAAAATAAATTATGCAAATTAGAATGAAAAATGAGAATTCTCACTAGAATGTATTTCCATATTTACATAAGAGAATAAATTAAAAAAATCTCCCAATCTTTGAATGTGAAGTGACACTTGTCACCTCCACATCTAACCTCAAGGCCAACTCTATCCACTTTCTCACACATGTGTGAGCTAACCCCTTTGGAAACCTTGCTTCATGAGGGACTTCCAAGCGTTCTAACTTGGAACATTCCTCCTCATGAGGAGCCTCCATGTGTCCTCACCCATGGTGAGTCATAAAAGGATTATTCACATAACAAAAAATCCTAACAAGATGTTATATGATGGAATGGGGTTATAACACATCATCCATCCACCTCCTCAACCCCAAATTTTCGTCCCCTTAATGCAAGACCAACTTTAAGGGGTTAAAACTTAGTTATAAGTTAAAATATATACTTCAATTTTTTCCTAACCTATAACCACATGACTTGGGGCCTTAAACACAATAAAATAAAATAAAAATTAATATTTTATGACCTTTTTAACTCCTTTAAAAATCCTTCTTAATTTTTTTTCAAAGTTTAAAAATTCAAAGGAATTTTTATCACTAATACAAATTACACATTCTACTCATAATGTCTAAATAAAATAAAATAATATAATTAAATTATAGTTGACTCAAAATATCAAAAGATAATTTAGGCATATTAAAACCACAACATTTAACTCTTTAGGACAATAGATCATAACTTATAACTTCACTAAGTGAAGTGCCTCAATAAAGGTTTTAATGATTCTCCCTTTTCCCCATGAGTACCAATTTATTGCACATTAGTCATAACATTAATATATACAAAAATATGAATAGTTAGGGTATAAAAAAAAATACATTGTTCACTAATTTCACTTTGATTAATTTCATGATTTAATTGGTAACAATTCATAAATTTAATGTCCTACACAATTTACTATAACAATTCAAACCCATATTAAGAAAGAATGAAATCATAAAATATTGAATTTAACCTATTTTTAGTCTATCTAATTTATCTTTGAACAACTTTTTTATCAAAGAATAACATTCAACAAGATATTAAAAACATATAACTTACCATCTCTATTACCTAAATTTCACCTCTAGTTCGGTTAGTGTTATCTTCACTCACTTACATATGATTGGCTATCAATCCTCATGAACTACTTTGAAAACTCTCAAGGATCATAATCCCACTCACATGTAAATCCTCATCATGAAAAATAAAACAAATTAATAAATTAATTAGAATTAAGTTAGGTACAACATCCTTCCTTATCTCCTATTCAATCAAATTTACTCATCATATGATGCATCTTGTAATTAATTTTAATCAAAAAAGATCACATCCAATTTTTAACTAGATCAAATGATTACCACTTCAAATTTGATAATGTAAAATAAAGCACACCATATATTTAAGTTAAGTTTAAAAAGTTTGATGGTTTAAGAAATAACCATTTAAATTTAACAACATTATTAAAATGCAAAGCATGTAATAAAATACAAAGAGCTAATAGTCTCAAGATAGAGTGAATATGCATATTTCTTTAACAATAGCAACCATATGATTGGCTCATAGAGTGTGATCCAAAATGTTGATGTAAAAAATAATATGCAATCGAATCCAGAAACCATTTCATAATAATTAACATAGATTGTGGAAATATGATATCATTTATAGCAACTATGTTTTCTACATGATATCTACGAGAGAGAAATAACCCACATGATTCACTAATGTGATTGATGTTACAATGTACCAGAATAAGGTTCATAATAAATAGTAATAGTCAAATAAATGTTGGGCCTTGCAGTAATGCTTTATCTATAACATGGAATCTAATTATTGATTGGAAAAGCATTTAAAAACTATGAAATTATGTGGATTTGAAGGTTTTTGAGAACTGGTTTAGGTCGATGGCGTCTCAGAGCTGGACGAGTCGAGCTAGGGCATTCGTGCCCTAGCTCGCTTCTGGTCTTGCATGCGCGGGCGCTGTGAGGGGATTTGTCTGCATTCGGTGTAGGATCTCCCTGTTCTCTCTCTTTTTCATTCCTGATCTTCTTTGGCACGCGGTAGAGGGGTTCTAGTCTGCGTGGTCGGCTTCTACTCCTTCTTTCCTCTGTGCGCTTGGCGGCTGGGAGAGTTTCTTTTTCCTGCTGTCAGTGGTGGTTCTGGTTGCTTGGAAAACCCGTGTGGGGTTGGGGTGCTTGGGCGTGAGGGGGTGTGTGGTGCGCGGCTGTTGCTTCCTTGGCTGCGTTGTGTCCCTTTTGGTGGGTGGTTTTTCATCTGTGAAGTTTCTCTTTGGAGTTTTGTGCGTGTCTTTGCACTTACCCTCATTGGTGGTGGCTGGGAGAGGGGCGAAACCTGGCGTGGAGCTGTTTCTCCTGTGATCTCGAGGGTTTGTTTTTTCCTGACTGGATTTTTTCTTCTCACCTATGGCATAAGGGGAATCGTCGGGGGATGGTCCCAAGCTTGATTTTCGTACCGCTGTAGGCTCGAAACCCCCACTTCAGGGGTCTAGGGTTTTCGATAATAATTTATTTGCTCTAAACTTGGAGAAAAATGAGATGGGATCTTCTAGGGGATTTCGTCTGCCAAAGATTAATGGATGCCTGGAGAGGTGCAAAGAGAGGCCGAACGTTGTGATTCCGATAGAGATGCTAGCAGAAGATATCGAGTATTACTCTCGACACTCTCTATACTGTAAGTTTTTGGGGTTGAAAATCTCGTTGCAATTTTTGGAGGCTTGGGCTCGGCGAACTTGGCTACCGGAAGGAGAGATGGAGATTAGGCTCCTTGCGAACAACTATTTTATGGTTACTTTCGACTGCATGGCAGACAGGATCAAGGTTTTTGAAGGAGGCCCCTATTTTTACAATCAGGTGGGTTTGTTTATCAAACCTTGGCATGCAGGCTTTGATCCGGCAGAGGAGATTCCTAGTAGGGTTCCTGTCTGGGTTAGATTGCCGAGGCTTCTGGTCGAGTGTTGGCGTGATGATGTTTTGCATCTGCTGGCTTCAATGCTGGGTAAGCCTGTTGGATCGTCGCAGCAGACACAGTTCAAAAAGGTAATGACTTTTGCTCGGTTCTGTGTGGAAATTGATTTAAGTAAACCCTTGCCAGACTCCTTGGAGGTTTGTGCAGGATCTTATACTTGGATTCAACAGCTCGACTATGAGACTTTACCTTTCAGATGTCGTCTGTGTCATGAGTACGGCCACTTATTGCGTAGATGCCCAAGGGCCAAGCCTTTGGAGGCCAACTCTTCACAGCCTTCCAGCAACCTGCCTAGAGTGGACAAGGGCAAGGGCCCTATTCAGAGTAGTGGGACAGAGGAGGAAGGATTTATTCCTGTCAGATCCCAAAATAGGAATAAGGGACATAAAAGAAGTATGAATGAGAGACAGGATGGGGATACTTTCAATAGATTCAAGGTATTGGAAGATCTTAACCAACAGGAAGTGAATCCAGGTTTGGTGGATTTGGATCATGGAATTTTGGGTACTGAACAGCAGGGGCAACTGGTTGAGCCTGTGCAGGAAAACCATCAGGTGGTGGGTTTGGGCTTACAAGAGGCTGAGATTGTTGGAGGAGGCTCTGGTCAGGAGGGGATTGGGCCCATGGCCTCTTTTGATCCACTAGTGGATGGGATAGTACACTTAGATTCTGAACTAATGGTGGAGGCTCAGAAAGATTCAGGTAGCGTTGTGGTGAAGGATAGTGAGGCTTTGTCTCATTCTGTGCGGCGGTCTGGCTCAGAAGGGGGAAAAAATAGTAAACCTTCTCCTCATTTGGGTATATTGCAGAAAGATCTTCAGAAAGGAGGGGCATAGAAAGTCGCTAAATTGGGTAGGAAAAAGGACTTGGAGAAGATTAAATTGATAGGGGAAAATCTGGTGGATTCAGGGTCAGTCAAGACTTTGGATTCTCTTTTCTCAAGTCCTCTAAAATGATTGTTCTATCATGGAATGTTAGGGGCTTAAACAGCGGCCCTCGACAAAAAGCTGTTCGGAATTTGATTAGATGTCAATCTCCTAATATGCTCTTTTTGCAAGAAACTAAGCTTTCTGTGGAATGTATGATGGATATTATGCCCAAGCTTTGGATGAACGGAGAATGCCAGTGTATTGGTGCTCAGGGTTCTTCTGGAGGGGTGGCCTGCTTATGGAACCCTCGAAAGATTTTCCCCCAGTGGTGGGTGTCCTTCAAATCCTCTATCTCTATGGTGGCCACTTGCCATGAATCTGGTGAACTGGTTCTGTTCTCCAACATCTATGCTCCAGTGGATTTGCAGGGCAAGCAAATTTTATGGTCGAATATTCGCTATGTTCGAAGCATGGAGCCTTTTCTTCCATGGATCATTGGGGGTGACTTCAATGCTATCATAGAAATTGCTGAGAAACGGGGTGGTACTATGCGGTTAGAGGCTTCTGCCTTCCTACTCCAAGACAATATTTCTCTTTTGAATCTGGTTGATATCAAGCCTGGTAATGGTCATTTTACCTGGAACAATCGGAGGCCCGGTGAAAACTGCATTGCTGAGAGGTTGGATCGGTTTCTGGTCTCTTGTTTCTGGGTTGGGGATAGGTGGTTTTCTACCTCAGAGATCCTTGACTGGAGGGGCTCAGACCATTGGCCTATAAAGATTTCTATCCTCTCAGCTAGGCGGCCTTTGAAACCTTCCTTTAAATTCCAACTTATGTGGCTTCGGGATCCTGAACTCCATGACTTCATTGCTCGATGGTGGCAGGAGGGTAGACCGTCCTTTGGTACAACAATGTATGTCTTCACTAAGCTTCTTCAATTTGTTAAGTATAAGCTCAAACATTGGAATAGGAATTGCTTTGGAAATATTTTTAAGGCCAAGTTTGATGCACGAGCTAAGCTGGATGGTATAACGAGGGTTATTAGGGAGAACGGGGTATCTGAGAGCCTGTTACAGGAGGAATCTAGGGCCTTGAAAGCTTTAGAAGAATGGGAGCTGCGAGAGGAGATCTTTTGGAAGCAAAAATCCTGGATGGATTGGCTTAAGGAAGGAGATAAAAATTCTGCCTTCTTCTTTCATTCTGTTAGGGCGCGAAGGCATGGTAACTCTATTCCTAGTTTGGTCACTGATAGGGGAGAGACTCTGACTTCTTATCATCGTATTTCAGAGGAAGCTGTTCATTATTTTTCTTCTCTATTCAGAGAAGAGTTGCAGGGGAGTTTGGTGGAGGAGGCTCAGGTTCTTTCTTGTATTCCTCAGTTGGTGTCACCTGAGATGAAGGAGGATCTTATGGGGGAGATTACTTTAGAAGAATTGGAGAGTACGGTGTTTCAGATGAAGAAAGGGAAAGCCCCTGGCCCTGATGGTTTTCCAATTGAGTTTTTCCAGGAGTTCTGGGAGATCATCAAAAATGATTTATTAGAGGTGGTCAAGGAGTCGCAGCGGAATAAGCAAATGTTAAAGGCCTTGAATGCCACCTTTTTGGCACTTATTCCCAAGTGTGAAGGGGCTAACAGGTTGAGTTGTTTCCGTCCTATTGCCCTTTGCAATGTGGTGTATAAGATTATTACCAAGCTAATTGCTAATAGGTTGAAAAAGTGGCTACAGGTGCTCATTTCTGAGGAGCAAAGTGGTTTTGTGGAGGGTAGACAAATTCTGGATGGGGTTGTTATAGCTACTGAGACCATCCACTCTATGGCTATTTCTAGAGAAAAGTCTATGTTCATCAAACTTGATATGGCAAAGGCTTACGATAGAGTCTGATGGTCCTTTCTTCAAAAGATCCTGGCTAGTTTCGGATTCGGGGATGATTGGATTCAATGGGTTATGAGTTGTGTTACATCTGTTTCTTTCTCTGTTTTAACTAATGGGGAACACTCTGAGCTATTTGGGGCTTCTCGCGGGATAAGGCAAGGTGATCCTCTCTCCCCTTATTTGTTTATTCTCCTTGTGGAAGGATTGGGACGCCTTTTGAGACGTCACGTGGAGCTGGGCTTTATTCAGGGATGGAGGTGGGGGGACGATTTACCCCCTCAATCACATTTGCAGTTTGTGGATGATACTGCCTTGATTGGGGCTGCCACTATTCGGGAGGCAACAAACTTTCGCAAGGTGTTGGATATGTACCTTGAGGCTTCGGGTCAATCAATTAATGATGACAAATCGTCCATCTATTTCTTCAATACTCCAGATCCTATCCAGAGGAGAATAGCTCGAGTTCTTAGATTCCAGATTGGGACCCTTCCTCTGTCTTACCTTGGATTTCCTATTGCGGTGGGTAGATTAGCAAGGGAGTCATGGCAGCCTATCTTGGATAAACTTCGGTTGAAGGTTACTCACTGGACCACCAGATGGTTGTCCTTTGCTGGGAGAGTTCAGCTGCTGAAGTCTGTGATCCAGGCTCTTCCTATTTATCGGGGTATGTTACAGGTGGCCCCTAAAGGTTTTGTGGCAGAATTGGATTCACTGGCTAGACAGTTTTTATGGGCAGGCAACCTACTGTCCTCCAAGTGGAGTTTGATTCGATGGGACATGGTGTGTTGCCCTAAACAGTTGGGGGGCTTGGGGTTGAGGCAACCCACTCTAGAAGGAATGGCTTTGGCAGCAAAACTTTACTGGAGGTGGTGCACTGAGAAGGACAGGGTTTGGGCTAGGATCCTTTCCTTTAAGTATATTCAAGGCAATCCTGGGGAAGATATCCCGCGTTATCCCTTGGTTGGAAAGGGATCAGTGGTTTGGGCTACCCTAAAAAAGGGAGCTGCGCTCATTAAGTGATCTATATAGGATCTAGGACTAATTGCTTACAGAATGCGTAACGTAAAAGATCAATTATTACAACGCTTAATATAAATGATTACATAATTAAATGCTCAAATGAATAAATGAACATAACATAAAATAAATGCCAAGATAATGAACTGAGAAAGAAAAGAGAGAAGTAATAGAGAGACGAAACCACAATTGATAACGGAGTTCGTCCCTAAGGACTACGTCTCCGGGTCCCTCTCCAATGGAGGACCGATCCGATTAGCTCCAAAAATCAGTTACAAAGGCTTCAAGACTATCTCCTTCAAGCACAGCAGCATGACATTACTCTGATGTGCAGAAACATCTTCAATCTCTCGAGCATTCTCTCGCTATCTCCACTTGGACTTGGAAAATCAAAGGCCTATACCCCCTTTTTATACAAAAAAAATTGCCTAATTAGGCTTAACCTCTTCATTAAATGCATATCTTCTCCTATCATGTCGTATCACATCTCTAACATCTCTATTTGGCTTTTGGTTTAGATTTTTAGAGTTGGTTTTGCTTGCTTATGACCTAATTAGCCATTTTGTTATGGCTCGGTTAACAAAATCACAAGAAAAGGAAACCTTAGCCATACAAATATCGGGTATACTGCGTGGTCTACCGACCATCTGAATATTTTGTGGCCGCGGGGTTGGCGGTTCCAACCCCGCCGGCCTCGCTTTTATCCACATGCTCACAATTGTAAGATATGAAAACCAACTGCTATACACTAACAGTTAGACGAATCTATGCGGGTGCAACGGCAAAACCGCCGGCCGTTACCACGGAGATCTCGGGTTCGAAACCCGCTGACATTTTCTTAAAACAAACGAACAATCCCGGATGCATAGCACAGTGCCGACGACGGAGAACCTGCCACGTGTTCGGTTCTAATTCGCCAGAGCGTCCGACGTGTCCGATAATGCAGACGACCTGTACGCTGACTGTGAGCCACGTGTCAAACCCGGATTGGCCAAAATCTGCTGACGTAGCTCAACCGTACGCTGACTGTGTCGCCGACTGGACTGCCACGTGGGATGCTGACTGTGATGCCGTGCTGTACGGAATGACACGTGTCACATACTGATTGGTCCGTACGATCTGAGTCACCTGTCACGTGTCGGGCTGAAATTCGTCCACTTGATTCCGTACTGTACGGATTGACACGTCAGCATGCTGACGTCATCATCAGTACCCTCTAGTTGACTGAAGTTTGACTGCTTCTAACTCGAGCATACGATGTCGGATTTCGATGAAACGAACGCCGTCGGAATCATCTCGACGAGCTCTTCGTGATGACACCACTTTCGTCGACTTCTGAGATGATTATTTTTTTCACCTTCCGGACGCCCCTGAAGCCAGTTTGACTGGCCGTAACTTGCACAAACGGAGTCCTTTTCGCCCCGTTCAAGTTGCGTTGGAACCAAGACGTCGTTCTCTTTCTGATGAAGCTAAAATCTGGAGTATTGGGAACACTTCAATTTTCATTGAAAAATTGTCCCCCGGATCATTAAGGATGGCTTATTTTGGATCTGTCGACGTGGGACTGAGGTCCATTTCTGGCACGACTCTTGGGATGGCCATCCTCCTATCCTTACTCGGTTTCCTAATTTGGCGGCCTTGAGCAGGAGTTTCAGTGATGCTGGCTGGACGAGGGTAAGTGATTTTAAGGTGCTTTCTTTTCAAGGTCAACTTATGAGTGCTAGATGGAAGACCCCTGAGGAGTGGCTGACGATTGGTATGGTTGAGGATTGTAGGGATCTTCATAATATTCTCTCGGGTAGACAATGTAACCCTCTCAGAGATAAAGATATTCTTTCCTGAGCGCCTAATCCGAAAGGACTCTACACTGTGGTGTCAGGTTATCGGTGGCTGCTGGCTCAAAGGGTTGAGGGGGTGGAAGTTCCTTGGTGGAAAAAGGTGTGGAATAAGTTTTCTTGGCCAAAATGCAACTGCTTTGCCTAGATTCTGACTTGGAACAGGTGTTTGACCTGGGACAATATTCAGAAGCGGGGGTTTCAAGGCCCTTCGAAGTGTGTGTTGTGCGGGAATGGGGTTGAGGATTCTTCACATTTGTTCTTCCGGTGTCCTTTTACCCTGCAGATTTGGCATTCTTGGTGGGGTGTTTGGAATAGCCCCTGTGTTCATGCTTCCTCCTTAATGGAGTTTTGGACTAGCCTGGGCAGACCTCCCTCGATGGCCTCTTTTTTGCAGGACGCGTGGCAGGCTGGGCCTATTTTTTTGTTGTGGCAAATTTGGCTAGAACGGAATAGGAGGATTTTCAAAGGGGAATTGTTACAGGTTCAACAGGTGTGGTTTAGAGTTCTTGGGATGGTTCAGGAGACCATTCAAGCTAAGGGTGTCGGGGAGTTGCCGCTTGAGAAGAAAGATGCGGAGCTGGTGGCTCGGCTGGGTATCCAGGGGTTTACCCCTTCTGCTTCGCGGGGCCAGAAAGGTAGGAGAGTGGGGCAGCGAGTCCAACGGCAAGGGTATTGGCAGCCTCCCCCTGAGGGAATTTTGAAGGTTAATACAGATGGTTCTTCCAAAGGAAACCCTGGTCCTGCTGGAGTTGGTGGGGTTGGTAGGGATTCTTCTGGTTCGATGGTTTTTCTTTTTTCCATACATAAGGGGACTCAAACTATCAACCTTATGGAAGGTTGGGCGATTCTTCATGCCTTGGAGAGGGCCTTTAAGCTGGGATGGCGTAGGGTCATTTGTGAATCTGATTCACAGGTTCTTGTTAATTTACTCAATAAAGGAAGGATGCAGGATGTGAACTGGCAGTTGGCGGTGTTGGTGCAACAAATTTTGCAGATTGGTAATCTTATGGAGAGGGTGTCTTTTGTCCATATTCCACGTGAATGGAATAGGACGGCTGATTGTCTGGCCAAGTGGGCTGCAGAGCACCAGGGGGATTGGAAGATTGAGGAATGGGCTGAGCTCCCTCAGGAGCTTAGGCAGGATTTGGAGAGGGTTCTCGCGGAGGACAAAAGGGGCATTGACTGATTTGGTCTTGGGACCTGTTGTGTATCTTGTTCTTTTTGGGCTTCTGCCTTTGACTTGTGTGTAATGCTGGTTTCTATTATTCAATAAATTTTTACCCTTTTTAAAAAAAAAAGGTTTTCTAAAGAAAAATCATGATGACATTCACAGATTTCTTGTGTCCTTCACTATTTGGAAGTTAAAATTTGTCTTAGAAATGCTTCTCTCCGAGTTGGGCCTTATCAATTTTTTCATATGCATATTTTTTAAAAATCCATTTGAAATTCTAGGAAATAGCTCATCTAATTTTGTATTGTGATCATTCATTTACCATGGCTTGTTGCTACAAAATGAAGTTGATCTCCCTGTGATTGGCATTTGACAGTTTTCATGAGACTATGAGGAAGGATGAGGAGGACTAAACAAGCTTCACAATTATTCCATGGTGGTCACTATGAGAGAAGCTTGCAAATAATGGGGATTCTTCCATGTTGTGAATGCTACAATTCCAATATATCTTCTCCAGAATGTAGAGAATGTAATCCATGATGTTGGAAAATTTATTGCTCCTTGGCCTCTTCCCATTGCCACCTACCTATTAGGGGCATTTGTTGCCTGTAGCTGGAATTCTATCTTTTGGGGATTGCTTTCCCTACTTGCTCTTGACGTGCAACTTAGTCTGTAATAGAATTAATGTTGGTAGGTAATTTCAAATTTTTTTAGAGGGAATGTTTGAGAGACAAAAGGAATAAATGTTGATAGCTGAAAGTCAGTTGAGAAGATTCAGTTTTTTGGAAGAAGTTTTTTGTGCAGCAATAGTTTGAAGAGGAATGTTTGTTTTGTTCTCTATGTGATTCAAAGAATCCTGTACACACCAAAAACTATATTTAGTTTGTTTTTGTGATTGAGAAGTGATTTCTCTTGAAAGAGCTTTGCGTAGCTCCTGACAATGAGCTCCTAGCAGCTCTTGAAGTTTGTCTATTTGTGTGAGAAGCTCATGAAAGCTCCCAATAGCTAGTAATCTATAGCTTAGAGTTTATTTTTTCTAAGTTCTATGTTTAGTCTTTTATGTATTGCCATTTCCAGTTTATTGAATACAAAGAAAGTTGCATGTCTCCTTGTGCTTATGTATTTTGTTTGTGTATTCCCAACTGATTGGGAAACATAGCAACAACTTTGTGTTTTTTCTATTCTTTCAAAAATTATTTTTGACATGGTATCAGATTCATAGGCCCCATTTCTTCGTGAGTTAGGGCATTTTTTTTCTGGGTATTAAGTTTTTCTTGATAGAGACATGGCTGGAGATGAAGGGAAGAGTTGGTAGCAACTACCATCCTTTAATGGACATAACTATGATGTTTGGGCAAATAAGATGAAGACCATAATGGTTCCAAACAATTTGTGGCAGTTTGTGATCAATGGTTTCAATGATGTAACTGATCCTGCAACATATTTAGTTCTTACAAACAACCAGAAGACCCAACTGAAGGAGTTGAGGAGGAAAGATGCTAAGGAATTGAGTTTAATAGAAGCAGCCTTGATAGAGGCCATTTTTCCCAGAATAGCAGCAACTAACTATGCAAAGTAAGCTTGGGAAATCCTCTAGACCAACTATAAAGGGACTGACAAGGTCAGATTGGTGAAGCTCCAGATGCTACGAAGAGAGTTTGAGACTCTTGAAATGAAGGATAATGAGTCCATATTAGTTTTTCACACAAGACTCTTAGGTTTGATAAACTAGTTGAGAGTGAATGCAAAAGTCATGGATGACCAGAGGATTGTGGAGAAAATCCTCAGGAGCTTACCCACGAAGTTTGATGTAGTGGTGATTTCCATTGAAGAGGCAAAGAACCTCACAAAGTTGTTCGTTGATGAGCTGATGGGTTCTTTGGAAACCCATGAGCATTGCCTTAATAGGTCTGTTGCTTCTTCCCAAGAGCAATATTTAAAGCTCAATCAAATGCAAGAGGAAGGGGGATAAGAAATAATGGTGGACAGAGCTCAAGAGGTAGAGGTCGTGGAAACTCCAGACAAGGAAATGTTGGAGGAGATAGCTTGGGATGAGCAAGCAGCCAAGAGGGAGCAAGCAACTCTCAGACCAGCTCCCGACAAGGCAAGAAGAACAACATTTCAAATAAGGAAAATGACAAAAGCAATGTTGAATGCTACTACTATCATAAATTTGGTCATTATGCAAGTGAGTGCTGGAAAAGGCACAATGATTAGTCAAAACAAAATGCAAATGTGGTTGATTTGAATGTGGCTAAAGGAAATTAGTCCACAACCTTCATCATGTGCAACATTAGTGAAGAAGGCAGCTCCGAAGTCTGGTATTTGGACATCGGTTGCAACAACCACATGAGTGGTAATGAAAGTTTTTTTTCTTTCATTGATAAGAATGTGAAGTCAGAAATAAGAATGGGGAACAATGGATTAGTTCCAGTTGTGGGAAGAGGATCTATCATGATCCGCACCAAGCAAGGTGAAAAGAAGGAGATATAGAATGTATTTCTTGCTCCTAGGTTAAAGCATAACCTCATGAGTGTTGGAAAACTAATCTAAATGGATATAAAGTTCTGATTGAGAAGGGTTAATGTATTATTTATGAAAAGAATGAGAGGATGAAAGTGTTTGCAACAATTCAAATGACAAAGAACCAGATGTTTCCTTTGAAGATTGAGACATGTTTCTCATCTCAGTCTGTTGCTACACCTCTCATGAATGGAAAATGTATAATAGTACAACAAGTATCCCTCAAGATCACCATTCAAGACCCCTCTAAGCTATGGCATCTCAAGTATGGACATTTAGGCTATGATGGTTTAAGTCTTTTGTCTAAGAACAAAATGATTGATGGTTTTCCAAGAATAGTAGAGCCTAATGTTAAGTGTGAGGCTTGCATTTTGGGAAATAAACATAGGAAACCCTTTCAATTGGGAAAATCTACAAGGGAAAGAGCACCATTGGAGCTAGTGTACATAGATTTGGTAGGACCTATACAAACCATATCTATTAGTAAAAGCCAAATTTTTATGACTTTTATTGATGATTACAGCCATAAGACATGGGTCTATTTTTTGCAACATAAGTTTGAATAATTTGATAAGTTTTTGTTGTTTAAGGCCTAGGATGAAAAGGAGAGTGGACATTTTATCAAGATCCTAAGGTAAGATCGAGGAGGACAGTATACCTCCAATCAGTTTGTAAATTTTTGCATGAAAAATGGCATTAAGAAGGAGGTAACAACCAGTTATACTCTACATCAAAATGGAGTGGTTGAGAGAAAGAATAAGACCATCATGGAGATGGAAAGGAGTATGATGAAAGTAAAGGGACTCCCAATTAAATATTGGGGAGAGGTTGTAGCAATAGTTGTATATCTGATAAATAGAAGTCCAATAAAGGCGATCTGTGACAAAATCCCTCAAGAGGCATGGAAAAAATGCAAGTGGACGGTTGAACACTTAAGAGTGTTCGAGTGTGTAGCAGATGCTCATGTGCCTAAAGAAAAGAGGAAAAAGTTGGATGACAAGGGTGAAAAGTGTATTTTCATGGGATACAATGAGGAGTCCAAAGCCTACAGGCTATACAACTTGGTCACCAAGAAAATCATCATTAATTAGTAGAGACGTGGAGTTCCTTGAGGATGAGGCATGGGATGGAGTGATAGTTTCTGTCAGCTCAGAACCGGTCCTAACAAGTCTTGAAGAAGGAAGAGAACATGAAGTTCAACAAGAAGAGCCTGTAGTCACTCCTACAAGCTCCAGAAGAGCTCCTGAAAGCTCTTGACGACTCCTGACAGCTCCTAACGCAGGTAGACAGTCAGAAAGATAGTCACAGAGAACCAAAGATTTGGTCATAGAGAGCTCCTGATAGCTCCTGAAAGCTCCTAAAATGAGTAGATAGAAAGGAAAGCAACCAAAGATAGCTAAAAGATTGGCTCCTGAGAGCTCCCGACAACTTTGGATGGCTTCTGAGAGCTCCCGACAGCTCCTAAACCAACTTGTTCAGTAGAGAAACAATAGTAGTGAAATTTTAGACCCCACTCTTAGCTCCCTAATGCCAAAGAAGACCAAGAGTCTAAGGGAGATCTACCAAAATGAAAGGTATGATGAAGAATTTGATGAGAGTGCAAATTTTGCATTATTTTCTCATAGTGATCTAGTTTATTTTGATGATGTTGTGAAAGAGGAAAAATGGTGTGAGGCCATGGATGAGGAGATAGATGCAATTGAGAGGAACAACATATGGGATTTAACTAATTTTCCTCCCAACAAGCAAGTTATTAGAGTGAACTGGGTCTACAAGACCAAGTGAAATGTCGATGGAAGAATAGATTGGAAGAAAGCAAGATTAGTTGTCAAGGGGTACAAACAACAATTTGGGAGAGATTATAATGAGACATTTTCCCCCATTGCAAGGATGGATACCATGCGGGCAGTCATAGCAATTGCAGCCCAGCATAAGTGGAAGGTGTTTCAAATGGATGTGAAGTCCACCTTCCTAAATGGAGTGTTGAAAGAGGAAGTTTATTTGGAGCAGCCATTTGGATATGAAGTTCTAGGTCTAGAACACAAGGTGTATAGGCTGAAGAAAACTCTTTATGGGTTGAAGCAAGCTCCATGGGCATGGTATAACAAGATTGAATCATATTTGATGAGCAATGGCTTTAGAAAAAGTGATGGTGTGCCCACTCTTTACATCAAGGAAACAAATGGTAATATTTTGATTGTTTTCTTGTATGTAGATGATTTAGTTTTCATTGGGGGTGATGATTTCCTCATTGCTGATTTTAAAGAGGCCATGAAAAGAGAGTTTGAAATGACAACTTTAGGTCTCTTGAGATATTTTATAGGAATAGAAGTAAAACAAATGCATGATGGTATATTTATCTCTCAAGAAAAATATGCAAATGAAATCTTGAAGAGATTTAGGATGCTTACACCAATAGCCATAGGTTTAAAGTTGAGCAAGGAAGATTGTAGCAACGATGTGGATTTGACCATGTTTAAAAGTTTGGTTGAAAGTTTGATGTATTTAACTACAACTAGGCCTAATATAATGCCCAGTGTGAGTCTTATTTCTAGATTTATGGAGACTCCAAAAGATACCCATTGAAAAGCAGGTAAAAAAATATTGAAGTATGTGAATGGTACCAAAGGATATGGCATTCTGTACAAAGCAACAAATTAGTTTAGGCTGGTTGGATACACGGATAATGATTGGGCCGAAAGTTTGGATGATAGGAAGAGCACATCAGGCTATGTATTTCATTTGGGTTCAAGAGCTATCTCATGGGATTCCAAGAAACAACCCATAGTTTCCCTATCTACAACAAAGGCTGAATATATAGCAGCAAATGCAACAACATGTCAATCTATTTGGCCGAGAAGAATCTTGGCAGATTTGAGAGAAGAACAAGAGGATGGAACAACAATCTTTTGTGACAAGAAGCAAGCACATTGAAATCAAGTATCATTTTATTAGAGAGTTAGTTGAAAATAGTGAAATTAAAATGACATTTTGTAGGTCTGAGTAGCAACAAGTAGACATATTCACCAAGTCTTTGAGCAGGGATAGTTTCAAGCGCCTAAGGAGTAGATTGGGAATTGTTGATTTGGATGAGGATTGATCTTGTTTTGTTGGCTCATGACCAAGGGGGAGTGTTGGAAAATTTATTGCTCCTGAGCCTCTTCCCGTTGCCACCTACTTGCCAGGGGAATTTGTTGCCTGTAGCTGGAAGTCTATCTTTTAGGGATTTCTTTCCCTACTTGCTCCTGACGTGCAACTTAATTTGCAGTAGAATTAATGTTGGTAGGTAATTTCAAATTTTTTGAGAGGGAATGTTTGAGAGGCAAAAGGAATGAATGTTGATAGCTGAAAGTTAGTTGGGAAGACTTGGTTTTTTGGAAGAAGTTTTCTACGCAACAATAGTCTGAAAAGGAATGTTTGTTTTGTTCTTTGTGTGATTCAAAGAAGCTTGTACACAACAACAACTTTATTTAGTTTGTTTTTGTGATTGAGCAGTGATTTCTCCTAAACGAGCTTTGAATAGCTCCTGACAGTGAGCTCCTAGAAACTCCTGAAGTTTCTCTATCTATGTAAGTAGCTCATGAAAGCTCCCAACAACTAGTAATCTATAGCTTAGAGTTTATTTTTTCTGAATTTTATGTTTAGTCTTTTATGTATTGTCATTTCTAGTTTATTGAATACAAAGAAAGTTGCATATGTCCTTGTGCTTCCACATTTTGTTTGTGTATTCCCAACTGATTGGGAAATAGAGCAACAACTCTATGGTTTTTTTTGTTCTTTTAGAAATTATTTTTGACACATGAACTGTGTGTGATTCCTACAGAGCCATCATATTAACTTCATTGAAAGTTATGTTCCTTCATCGTCAAGAGAGAGCTTCTTTATCTTAAAATTGCCTCATTCATTTTTTTTGAGGAATTAACTTACAAAATATGGCTAGAAAATGGAAATTAAAAGTTTTGGTAAGTTATCTTCTACATCTATTTTGATTCCATAATTGTGTTATAATTAATTGAGCTCTAGTGTTTAATATGACAAGAAGATAGAACACAATCTTCTTCCTTTGTTGTCAATGTAGGTGAATGTATTAAGGTGTAAATATGTAAGACAAAACCCATATGCTATAATCTATATATCTTATTAATATAAATATTAATGGTGGGTGCAGGCATGGAGCAACCACAAATATTGCATGTTTTTTATAAAGGGTGGATTGATCACCTATCTATGCTCTGGTTTATACACTTTCCTTATGATAAGGAAATATGGGTTCTAGAGGAGCTTGTGGATGACCATAGTCCTTGATGTTATAGGCCTTTTACCTACTCCAAATATAGGCACAATTTTTTCAATAATTTACGTTCTAAGGAGAGAAATCCTATGACATTCAGGTTTTTGCTTTAATACTTGAGATTGTGGTATGTAGTTTCCATATCAACAGTGCTAAATTAAGAGATAAAAAGGGGATATAGATGAGGTATTAAAGGTATTTTTATTTATGATTGAAATTTAACCTCCGTTCTATTTGTGTGTTTTATTTTACTTATCAGGGTGAGGTGTGGTTTTGGTGTATTATGTATCATTCGTGCGATTTGTTTCGTACATTAGTGTTATATTTTTGTTGAGGATAAGTGGTGTTTTTTATGATTGGTTGTATGTTTTATGGATTTACGACATTATTATTTGGTTGTTAGGGACTTTTATCTATGAGTAAAGTTGTTAGAATATCACCTCCACTCAATTTTTAAGTGTTTTTCTTGATTATTGTTAAACATGGTGAAGTTTGTTTTAGATGAAGATGTTTTGATAGAAAAATAAAACCTTAGTTGAGAGTCTCAAGTCTTGTAGTTGAGATGCTCAATTCTTATAGACTAAAAAGCTAATTTAAACTCTATGATAACCTCAAGATAATTGTGGGCATGGATTTATTAGTTTGGGATTCCACCCTAATGATATTAATTTCTCAATGATGATAGGAACTAGTTTTCTCATGACCTAAGCACTTTTAGAGGAGGTTAAGGAGGAAAGAGAGTTTTTAGTCATTATAGGGTTAGATGATTTTTAGATGTTGTTGAACCTTTGAGGGAATTTAATTTTAGGGGTCCATGTGAAGAAGTTTTATCTTTGTGGGATGATAACAAAAAAATGTCCTAATTCTGTAATGATCTCTTTATATTGATCCAAACTTATATTTTATCACACACAAATGGGACTTTAGAGGTCTAGAAAATGATTTACACTCCCTTCTTTGGTTGGAGACGGTCTTATGCACAATAGGAAGTGTCATGAAGTTATTCATGGGTTTTTTTTTGACTCTCTAACTAATTCTAGTGGTACTTCCAGATTGATTGTTGCATAGGTGGTTATTATGGCCCAAGGCTAGAACATAATGTTAGAGGTTTTAATATCTTCTCTAGATATCTATGTAGGAGTTGGTGATTGGGGGCTTAAATGGATTTAATTCTCTATTTTATTAGCTATTTTTTTATTATATGTTGTGTGTTGGTTTAGTTTCCTTGGGTTTTAGTTTTTCTCATGGTCACCAATTGTTAGAACATAATGTCATTAGGGGTCATACCCTTATAAAATCTATATATTGTTCTAATATGAGGTTATAAAATTTTAAATGTGGGGAAAAGGAACCTTCCTTAATGAATAAGGGGTATTTTCTCTATTTATCCCCTTCCCAAAGGAATTTCATTAGGAAAGAGATCAATCAAACTTTGATCTCAGTCCTTAAGACAATAGGATAGATTTGAAACCAATTTGAAATGATATGCAATGCTCCAACTAGATGAAAAATTAGACCTAGAATATGAAATACAAATTCTCAAAAGTAATTTATGAAAACCACATGTTGATGGTGTTTTTTGCACAACAACAACTCAGACAAAATATGAAAATCCTATCTCTCTTGAAAGGTAAATCTCTATTAGCAAGCCTCAAGAGATAACCCCAAGGTCTCTAATGTCAGGTCTTGACAATGCAAAAACAACTCAGTGATAATGTGAAAATGCTGTAAGTGCACTTTCATCAAATATAACAATATGGTGATGCTTTTAATCCTAAAACTAACCCAAATTCAAAGAAATAGCAAAAGAGAAGGGTTGAGAGAGATTCTATTATAACTAACTTCTAAGATCAATCACAACAATGATGAATGCTGCAAATGGATAGATCCCCAATAAAACCAATCTCTGCTTGATCAAGGACAAGCCCACAACTTCGTAGAAATGGTGCAATCTTCTAAGGAAAATGAATATTTTCAATCATAAATATTCATCCACATACCCAATTACCGCCGCAATATGAACAGACATTTATAGTTGAACTAAGCACAAAAATGAGGCCCAGACTAACTTTACACAACAATCTACAATTAGCAAATTGCTAAAAGTATGGACCGAAGATCGATCAACATCATTCACATTTCAACATTGACATGAAAGAATTAAAGTCTACTATCTAACATTGAGAATTGAGAACAAGAAACCATATAAACTGTAAAAGCATAACACAATGTCTGCCAAATCAACAACCCAATTTGCATTAACTTCTCCAACATTACAGAACAATTTCTAGTCTCTCTCCTCTCCTACAACTACTAACTTGCAAAATCTAACTCCTAACTTATCTGATTCTAGCTTCTTACAACCTCTAATAAGCTATTCTAACTTAGTCTAACCCTTACAAATGAGAAGGCACTGACCTTATATAAAAAAATACATTTTGAACCAATGGCCAGGATTTAATTCATCTAATGACTGCAATTGCACTTCTAGAAGCATCAAGCTATTACATTTAATTTGGGAGCTCATGGTACATCATCATCCAATCAATTGCATTTAGTTACATTAAGGCCCAATGACATCAATTTTGAGAAAATCCTCATTGGAAAATAAATACAGCTTCACATGTCTCCTTGTTAAAGACACCTCTCCAATTGATATATAGCTGGTGCACAGATTTTTATGTAGGCCCCACATTTAATATTTGAGTTGAACTCTTCCAGATTTCCCTCTTGGCACAAATCCATATGCAAGCCCCCTCTTAATTTATTTAATCCTAAAAAATAAATACAATCATTAGTAGTTCACATGTTAAAAATTCAATGCATAAAATATCCAAATTAAACTCGAATAAAATTTTGGCCTTTTCAGAAAACTTTCCATTTTCAAAAACTTTATGTTTTTTGAAATTTTTAATTTTCAAAATTTTTCCATTTCAAGAATTTTTCATTTCAAGAACATTTAAAATTTTAAGGAAAAATTTTCTGTTTTGGAAATTTTCCATTTCGAAAAATGCATTTCGGGAAAAAATTTCATTTTTGGATTTTTTTTCCATTTTTGGAAAATTTTGGGATTTTGAGCCCTTCGCGGAAATTAGGCCATGGAGGAAATTCGGGGATTTCCTAGGGTGAGGGAATTATGTGGGATGCATGAAATCCTAGAAAGTGCAACAATTATGGAAATCCAAGAGATTGACAGAAATCAGAGATTTCTTCCTAGGGAGGAAATACCCGAATTCCATGCAAGGTCAAAATCCCCTAAACCTCATAACTTTTTTCCTAGAAGGAATTTTCAAAAAATTCAAAAAGTAACCCTACCTAATTTTTTGTCCTCTATCCATTGGTGCAAAAAAGAAAATTTCCATTTTTGAAAAATCTCAAAATTTTGAGGGGGTCTTGAAAATGGAAATTTTGGGGATTTCCATCAGGGATGGAAATACCTGAATTCCCTGCGAGGTCAAAATCCCCTAAACCTCATAACTTTTTTTTAAAAGGAATTTTCAAAAAATTCAAAAAGCAACCCTGCCTAATTTTTCATCTTCTATCCATGGGTGCAAAAAAAAAAATTACATATAACATTGAAAATTCACTTCAAAATCCCCATTTTCAATTTCCAAGATAGGCGAATTTCCCCCAGAGCCTCAAAATATTGTCCCCATCGAACCAAGTCTAGACTTAATCCCAAAATAACCTCCCAAGAAGAGCAAAACCAAAAATTTGACCAAGCCAAGATGCAGAGATGCAAAAGAAAGAAGAGGGTCCTCGCCTTCGGTGGGGCATGTGTGCAAAAATTGCACAACACCATAGTTTGTAGGTAGATCTGAGAAGGGTAAGGACACATGTACCAGTCACCAAAAGTAGGTTTTGAGATCTATTGAGGGACAGGTTTTCCCTAGGGTGAATGGGTCTTGGTTAGGTCTTCTGATTTTTTTTTTGCAGTCCTTTGAGGTAGGATCCTAGCTTTTGTTTTGCATAGGTTCTACTATTGGACAGTTGGAAATAAATTCTGAATCTGAGTTTTGTGACTTTATAACAATGAATGCAACAAATGCAAGAATGTATTCAAGATCTTCAATCCTTCTTCAACCTGTAATCTACACATACAAAGAAGGAAAAAATGTTGTGTTTGAATGGGGGTTTACTTTAGTCAAACCCCATATTTGGTAATTAAATCTTGATAGAAGAATAATGAAAATGAAGAAGGAAATGATGGATGAACACTTTCTTGCTACAACTCACCAAACCTTTAATGACTTCCCTTAGAGGATTGAAGTCAAACACATCACTCCAAGGACTTGATCTTGATTTGGACACTTGAAAATGCTTGGATTCTTTTATGATCAACAATGCATATTATCTTTCACAAGATGACATGAACACACACAAGATTGAACATGATGTTAGAATCTTGAATGTTGCAACAAATGACTGATAAATCTACTCTTGAATGCTCTTGAAAATAATATTTTCTCTTGAAATTTTCCTCTTGCTAGATGATGTTGCTTAGATTTGAATTGATAAAAAGACTATGTATTTATACGTTTTTATCTAATTTCCCAAAAATTCAATTCCAAAAGTTGACAATTTCATATTGAATTTGAATCATTAAAAGACCCCCAAAATCATATTTAAAAATGGGTCCTAGGACTTGAAGGGGACCCATTCATCTTTAGGTTCTGGCCTAAAAAATCAAAGACACTCATTCTCCAATGTGATTAAAATATTAATTGTATTTATTAAATGTTGGTTTCCCTTTCAGAAAATGAGATAAATAAGGCTTTGAAATGAATAATTTAGAAAATTAGAAGCTTAATTAAGTCCAATAAATTAAGATACCCAAACAAAGTGTGAAATTGTAAAGGGTATACAATTTCCTACACTACATTTAGCCCCCACTTTAGTGAGAGTATGAACCTATGCTTAGAATCACACTAAAGTAGACAAATATGTGTCAAGAGAGGTCCAAGTGTACAAATGTTAAAAAGATAGGATGGCAAAGATCAAGGAGGATGATCAAGCCCCCAGGATCGAAGATCCTATGGAAAACCAACATAAGGACAAAGAGACACACAAGATGTGTAAGATACATGCAACAAGACAAGACACACAAGCATACAATGTTAAAGCTAATGCAAAAGGGGATGGACTAGCAAGTTGTTCTAAACCCACAATAATGGGTTACACTTTTTAGCCAAACTTGATATTGAAATCAACATTTTGAGCAAAATATTCACTTTCTGACACCTATAGTAGGTAAACTGTTAGGAATTTGAAGATGATGCAAACTAGTAATTTGTGAGATTTTGTCTGTAGATTTTAAATATATTTTTTAAATTGAAATTAAATTGTAATTTTTTTACGTCTCATTTGATAACTAATTTTTAATAGTAAAAAACATTTTTAAAAAGTGATGTGTACTTTGAATCGCATAACTTTTTTTTACAAAGGATAAAATTATGATTCTTTTGAATTTAGGTTGGTAACATTGATATATAGTGATTACATTTCATTTCATAATGTTATATTGAATATTTTTCTTTTAATTAAGTTTTGAAGTCAAACCAATTAAAATTTAGACATAGGCGAACTTTCAATCACATAATTTTTTTTGTATGTATTGAAAGTCAATTTTTTTTTGTTTGAATGAGGAAATCAATACCTAGTGCATACATATTTTTCAAAAAAAATCTTCAAATTTACTATTTTTCCACAATGATTTTTCATCGAACTTGATGTTCAATGAAAAACCTCTATTTAGTAAAACTAAAAACAAAATAAAAAATAAAAACAAAATATATTGAATTTATAGTTGTTAGAAAGAGTGTTTTGAGTACTACGGTTCTCCAACTTGGTTTATCAAGTTGACTCCATTTACACCTCCTTTCAGGGCTTCAAAAGTAAAAAAAGGTATAAATTTTGAAACGGGGTAGGAGAAGGTGAGAAAAGAGGGGTTCAATCGAGCCCCCCTTCATTTGAAGGGAAATTAGACCAAACCCTCTTGAATGCTGCTAAAAATTTCCCCAACATGGCCTTTGAATGAAGGGTGGGGTATATAATGTCCACCCTTCAAACATGTTATGCCACATCCATCAAATATGCTCACAAGGATGTAAAATCACTTATGAGACACATAGATCCACTGGAAAGCAATTTTTGTTATGCTAGGTGGGCATGAAATACACTCACACTTGGGATAGTGTAATATGATATACACTAGGTGAGCCCCAAAGGCAGAATGAGAAACACACACTTAGTCTATAAGGTGTGAACTCATAACAAGGGGTGGCGGACGGGTAAAGTCATCACAAAAATTGTGTACCCATAAGTCATTGCCACAAAATGATCAATGCTATGCCAACACTACACTAAGTCCAACCTATGAGAACAAAAGTGAAGAAAAAATGCCAATATGTTCATGTCAAAATGAGAATGCCAATGTCCATGTCAAAATAATTCCAATATAATAATGCTAATGCCAATGTCAAAATAATTCCAATGTATGCCCCCACTTTAAAGGAATTGCTAAATACCATATTGTGAGCAATTACTTTAAAGTAGAAATGCTATATGCCAATTGATAAGAGGGCAATGAGAAATTATTTGGAAAGCCTTATGTGAATCATATGTTTCCAAATAAAGTTGCATCATGAAAAAGGAAGGTGCCCCACATGCAATCTCATACACATAAGGGATCCATGAATTCAGGGTTAGTACATGTCTTCACTACAATGATATAATAGAGCTTGGAAACCGTCATCATTCTCCAAATACCTTGTGTAACAACAAACACAAAGGAGGAATGACACATATAGAGATAGAAGAAAAAAATTCCTTTTGGGTCAACATGGAAGAGACCTAAATGTCTCAACACTTTGCATTATCCCCAAAAGGAAAACACAAGGCAACAAAAAAAGACAATTTTTATAATAGATAGAAGAATGTAGATATAAATAAAAGAATTTCACAAAAGATTTTGTTTTCTTTATATCCTTGCACAAATGGAGTAAGAAGGGTAATCCAAAGAAAAATCACAACATAAAGGCACACCAAGCAACACAATATGGGGGATCACAGTACATACATGCAATCACAAAGAACATAAACCAAAAACTAGTATGTCACATGCGAGCCCACCTATAGTAGGTCATCCATATCCCAATCATGTTCATCATATATGGAAGGAAAATAACTAGCCAAAGGAGAAACAAAAAGTTCCATACTAGGACAATCGCCAGGTTCAACACATGGTGATGCACTCTTTTTAGGAGGATCATCTCGGTTGCATCCGTCTAAGTTCATAGAAATGGAAAACAATAAATTCAAATCATTATGCACTTCTTCATCAATTTTAGCAATCTCATCATCATCATCCAAGTTTAAATCATAATAGGAGGTCTAATGAAAATGTCCATTGTATGTTCTTATTCTTGTTTTAGTGCAAACGTTTCATGTTGTAGTGAAGGTGGAGAATCATCATGCTTTGTTTAAGTTGGTTTGTTCTTTTCTTCTAATTTATGAGTAATAGCATGACATATACACCTACGCTCTTTAGCATTTCAATTTCTTCTTGTATGATTTTTAATTTGTGATGGTGTAGGAGTGGGTTTATCAACCATTAGTCTCTTATCTTCCCTTAGGGGAGTAATGGAAGGGACCTCTGAGGGTTGTGAAACCACTTTCTCTTTAGGATTATGAACTTGTTTGATTTTAGGAGGCACAAAGGGAATTGTATGGTCATCTATTGGTATCTTGTAGGATACGGGTGTAAACATAGCATCATGTTTTGTTTATTTTAGTTCAAGCATAGGTTCATCCACAACATTTGGAGTGGGAGGAAAAACTATGGGTATTTTAGTTTCAAGTGGGATATTGGCAAGGGATAATTTTTCTATACGCTTCATTTTGAAATTTTGATAGGATTTGAAAAGGAAATCTTCATGAGGTTATATAAGTTCTATAGGTTCAAGCCAAAAGAAATCCAATGTAAAGTTCCCTCAAGAAGACAAAGGATTAAATCCACTAGATGCACTATAAAAATTTGTTTATCAAATGCAAATTTCAAGCACTTATGGATGACCGAAGGGAAAAAATTCATGGAGCGTAGCCATTGATAGCCTAACTTCACATAAAATTGATCCAACATTGGGATGATGGAGAATGATATATCTAATTGCTTCAGTCCAACTTTTAATGGAAGAATGATCAAACCTATCGTAGGGTGAGCAAAACCATCATGTGTTTTGATCCATCCTTTTGATTTTTCATAAGAATCTTGATAAAATTCATGCACAAGTAAGAATTCCTCAGTGATCACATTCTCTACACACACGAGATCAAATAATATCCCATCTGTAGGCTTGTTATTGATTCTTCCGGCTATGTAGAGAGGACCATTGGGTGCATGTTTAATTATATCATTGTTTGAGAAAGCAATGTTAAGAGACAAGTTGGTTTGGCCCTTACGAGGTTATTGGTTTGATAATGAATCAATAGAGGATAGCCTCACCAATTTTTAGATATAAAAAAACTATGCAATGAAAAGTATAAACAATTTTTTTTTTTAAAAAGTGAACATAATGGCCTCAAGAAGTTTTGGTTCCAAAATTATTCATGATGGCTAAATGGATGTAAATTTTAAGATAAAATTAAAATTCAGTAAATGGACAAACTTTGTTAAAATATAAATGAACCCCTACTATGGTTTCATGAAACTTACATATTTGAGGGAAGATTTTCTTAATTAGATCATATGCACCATGTAGAGTGAAATTCTCACAAATTGATATGAAAATGTCTTGAGATCTTGGAATTACAAATTCTTCTGTTTGACTAAAATCTTAGTCATTACTTCTCTAATACCACACCTAGATATATATCTTATTGTAGATATTTTGGTAGCCCCTTCCAATCATTTGCTGCCCCACACACACATATATCAAGTGTGATTTTAATTCACTATTATGCTATATGGAACTTAGAGGTGCATCATGCTTACTCTTAAATAATATTGATTTATATTTGATTATATTGATATTTCATGTTAATAGATAACTTTATAGCAATATTTGTAACATACCAACCCTTAATGAAGTAAAAATTTCTAAGTTTTCACCTTTCAAGTAAATTAACAAGCCATTGCAACAAAAAAAATTCTTTTCTTTATTGATAATTTTCAAAAAAGATGCATAATATAATACAACATGAATTCCATTTCATTTCAACAATTCTATAAGTTATATCAATACAAGAAAGCATACATTTACATACATAGCTCAATGAGCTTTAGAACAAATAGTTGTAAGATAGTCCAAGATCCTTCCTTTCAAATCTTGGTTCTTCTGTCGCCTGCTGTGGAGGAGAAGCATCACTCAAGCGCTTTTTTTTCCAACCATAGACTCATAATGTGGTCCCTCACACATCTATCATTCGATAGATGGCCCTTCCCTTTGACGAAGAGATTGGTAGAGTAACCGATAACGACAACCAATTGAGCATAGTGTTGTGTCCTACATAACTAGAACCTTGTAATCCCACAATCTTGAACTAGCATGTAATATTGGATCACCGTGAACTGACAGTGTAGTCTCGGTAGTCACACAATCTAGAGTGAAGTCTCAGACATTCACACTACTTTGGCCAAAGTGTTCTTATTGAGTACTTCGAATGAAGTCATCTATCACATACACTACTCAATGTCGATTTGTCTTAAGACTATCTTAAGTTGCACATAGGTATTTCCTTCAATGGATAGTCTATCCCAGAATAACCTATCACCATATTAATCCACTTGGAATAAGCCTACTTAACTAGTAAGTACACAAGCTAGGTATTTCCTTCAATGGGTAGTCTACCATCCCAAAGATAATCTACATACTTGAAATAAACCTACTTACAAGTAAGTACACAAACTCCCTCCCATACTAGATTGTCTATCCTAGGAGTAAACACAAAATTTCCTAGTTAAATCAATAACTTAGCTAAGTGTACCATATGTACCTTTCATGTTCAATCAAGCCTAGTATATAATACCTATGATAAACACCCATCTTCTACTATGGAGTACTTAAAAACACATTATGAAAACAACATAAAAGCTTCAATTTCCTTTTCAAAACACTCTAATTTCTCTAATGCACATACTAGAAAGACATCTTAACCATGCATGCAAGAAACGTCATTTAAAAGTAAAACAACAAAGAAGAAGAGATCCTCATGCCTGTTATTACTTATCCAAATAAATGGCAACAATGCAATCCTTTCCAACAACAACAAGCTTGATAATAAACTTCTCAAGTATTTCACAAATAAAATATATCCCCCAATTTGATAGCTTGCTCCTCTCAAAAATATCTTTTTCACAAACTAAAAGAACTCACTCTCTTTCTCTCTCACAAAGTAAAATAGAGTATTGCTAGAAATAATGCAGAAATAGGAATTGCAAAAGATGTGTAATCTTGTGGAAGAATCTGTCTCTTCCAAATGAAATGGTTCAACTATTTATAGAGCAACTTGGTAACCTCATAGCCTATAGTTTAGGCATGCTAATGGACAACAAGATCCATGCAAAGTGATACATAAAACATAGCAGAAAGGTGGCGACTTCCTAGCTTAATACTTAGCATAATCACCTATAGGTCGACTTACTTATTGACAACAATCTAAAGACTTATTCAATCTGCACAATTTGAATTTGAATTGAAGACATCTACAACACTTTGGTTTCCAAAGGTGGCGCCAACTTCAACCACACTCCCTCTTGTTTGGTGTGGTTTCATTACCAATAGAAACAACCAACTACCAATTCTCAACAACAAGAATCCATCGACTTGCATAGGAGATGAGTCGACCTAAGCTGATAAATATGTTTGAAAAATCTCCAATAGGTGTAAATATCATAGCAAATATGTTTTACTAATGCGTCAACTAAGTCCATCGACATCAACAACTCAAAATGCAATATAAGTTTTTTATATCGTGTGGCAAAAAGAAGGAGAATTGGCTTCATCAAAACAGTCATAAGCTATTTTATCAGCCTCTTAAAACATAGTTAAAAGTTACTATAATCAACCTCCAATATCATAGTCTTTATCAACTATAATAAGCCTTTATAAATCGACTTCTATCAAAGTAAATGATAGTCGATTTCTATTAACAAATATAATATGTTAAATATATATTATTATATATGTATATATATAATATATTATATACATATATATTTAAATACCATCATGTATTTATATATATAACCATTAATATATATATATATCATAAGCGAATAATGTAAGAATACATTATATATATATATATAATCATAAGCCAATAATGTAATCATACATTCGATATATATATGAGTATAGGCAAGATAGAATATAATAAACATATTATATTGAATGTATGCATATATATATGTATAAATGTATATGTCTCTATGTACATGTATATGTAGGTATATCTATATCGATGCATCTATATGAGCATGTCCATCTGCCAATGTACGCATGTATCGATATACATATACATATTGATACTTGTATATACTATACATATATACATGTTCACATCCAATCCACACATAGCCATTCACAATTACCATCATATTGATAAGTGTTTACATGTGGTACATATATAGATGTGCAAATACATGTCATTAGATCCCATTGATATGTATGTGCATATATATACACATACTCCACATACATCCCACTTGTCAATATAATCATAATAGTACAAGAAAGACCTCAAAAGCTCAATAGATATACATCACCCAATAATGCATGTGTAGTAGTAAACAAGACTCTCAAATGTAGACATATCGACTAAGGATGACTTACCAACTACCCACAAATGAACTCAACTAAATCATTCTAATGTGGTTTGTGTATATGCTTAGATAGTTTACTTTTACCAGTCATCCGACCAAGATCATCTCCTGAGTGATAATTCCCCTTTTTCTGGAGGAATTGAACACATACCTGCATCCACTAACACATGCACATGACAATCAATTGTCCACAACATATGTAGTGTATAAAAGTATTTCCAAAGTTAGAATAATAATTCAATAACCATCCATTCACATATATGTAGTATTTCCCCATGAAATAACATCAACTGAGATAATATCAAATGAGATAACATCAAATGAGATAACATTCATATTGATAACAAGGTACAAGCATAATTTATTCATCTCCAAAATTCACATTACATTCATATTTACCCTATGTAGCAATTGTAAATAGTAACTACATAATTGGGGTGTAGCATACTCCCCCCCTTATGAATTATTGTCCCCAATGACTTTAGGTATTATTAAAACATAACAACTAACAACATATTGTTCAAAATTTTTCAAAAGCATTAAGAATATGAGGAAATTTCTATTAAATTTTTGCATTGTCCTCCCAAATAGTTGAGTCTTTTGTGTACTGGTCCCACTGGACTTTGCACTGCAAGACCTCTTTGTTATGCAAGCGTAGCTTATGTGTTCCTAGCACCTTGACAAAATCAAGAGTTACTACTCCGAGGTCTCATACCTATAAAGTAGTCCAATCAATTACATGATTATCCCCTAGTATATACTTTTTAACGAAGGACACATGGAAGAGTTTATGCATTTTAGCAAGAGCTAGTGGCAATGTGATTCGATAAGCTATTGGATTCACTTCGTCTAGAATCTCAAAAGGTCCAACATAACACATGCCTAACTTAAAATATTTTCCAAATTTAATGGAGCTCTTGTGAGGTTTCACTCTCAACAATACTTTGTCACCTAAGGAAAAATTACGGAGCACTCTCTTAGCATTAGCGTAACTTTTTTGTCTATCATTAGGTTTAGCTAACTTTTGCTTAACAATCTTAACTTGTTCATCCATTTTAGCCAACATTTCTAGCCCAAGACTCACTCGATCCTCAAGTTTATCCCAAATTATAGGAGTTTGACACTTTCATTCATACAAAGCTTTGAAAGGAGCCATCTTTATCGCAAAATGATAAGAGTTATTGTAAGAAAATTCAAATAAGGGTAGGTAATCTTCCCACTTGTACTATTGATCCATGCAATACATCTTAAGTAGGTCTTCCAATATTTACCCTTTCAGTTTTCCCATCCATTTTTGGGTGATATGCTGAGCTAATATTCAATTGAGTTCCTAGTGCAAAAAACAAGGTTTCCAAAACCTAGAAGTGACTCGTGCATCCCTATCTAAAATAATATTTTCAGGAATCCCATACAATCCAAACACTTCCTGCACAAAATTTCTTGCTATGATAGGTGCTCCATCAGTTAGGTTCTTGGGTATAAAATGTGCTACTTTGGTAAGCTTATCTACAACCACAAGAATGGCATTGTGCTTATTCCTTGACATAGGAAATCCTTGCACAAAGTCCATACTTATGACTTGCCACTTCCTCTCTGGTATATCATGTGGGTTTAACAAGCCTTCAGGATGATGATGCTCTGCTTTCACCCTTTGACACTCAAGACACCTAGCCACAAAAATAGCGACATCTCCTTTCATTCCCTTCTAGAAGTATAATGGTTTTACATCTGCCATCATTTTCGTCACTCTAGGATGTCTAGAGTAGGGTGCTTCATGTATTTCCTTCCATACCAATTTCTTATTTCTTTTACATTAGGTACATACATTCTACCCTTATATCTAAGTAATCCATTAGGTTCAAATTGAAAACCTTCATACCTAGAATCTTGTGGATTATCAATGAGCACTTGCTTGAATTGCAAGTAATACTCATCATCCTTGCACTTTTGGAGTACTTGCCCCTTAAAATCAGTTTGAATTGTTACCATAGAAGCAATGTGACGTCTTCAAATTAATGCGTCGGCAACCCGATTTTATTTTCCTTTAATATAAAGTTGATATTAAAATTATAGTCAACTATTAATTCTAACCATCTTCTCTGTCTAGCTTTTAGATTAGGTTGAGTAAAAAGGTACTTTAACCCGTTATGGTCAGTTTTCATCTCAAAGGGTTTTCCTATCAAATAGTGCCTTCACATTTGCAATGCATGAACCACAACTGATAATTCTAAATCATACAATGAATAATTCATCTCATAAGGTTTCAAATTCCTAGATTCATAAGCAATTACTTACCCATCTTGCATTAATACACCTCCTAACCCTTCTCTGCATGCATCTGTGATAACCATAAAGTTTCCTTCAGGATTTGGTACTTTTAAGATCGGTGCGGTGGTTAATTTCTCTTTGAGTAGGTCAAAATCCTCTTGAAACTTCTTAGTCCATTCAAATCTCTTTCCTTTCTTTTGTAAAGAAGTAATCGGGAAAGCGATCTTAGATAAGTTTGCAACAAACTTCCGATAATTCCTTGCTAAACCCATGAAACTTCTTACCTCTGACACATTCTTAGGTACATGCCACTCAATTACTACCTTGATTTTAGCTGAATCTACAACAATTACATTTGCCAAGATCACATGACCCAAATAATGTACCCTCTTTTTGGAAGAATGCACACTTGGAAAGTTTACCATACAACCTATGTTCTCTTAGACATTGTAGGACCATTTCTAAATGCTTGCAATGTTCTTCCTCATTTATAGAATAAATCAAAATATCATCTAGAAAAACTAGTACAAAGTTGTCAAGGTAATTCCTAAACAAACTATTCATTAGGTTCATAAATGCTGCAGGTGCATTTGTTAATCCAAAAGGTAAAACAATGAAGTTCTCATAGTATCCATATCTGGTTCTAAATGCAGTTTTAAAGATATCTTCATCTTTAATCCTCAATTGGTGATATCTAGATCTCAGATCTATTTTAGAGAATATGACAAATCCCCTCATTTGATCAAAAAGGTTGTCAATGCATGGTAATGGATACTTGTTCTTAACCATAGCTTTGTTAAGCATACTATAGTCGATGCACAAACGTAAGGTACCATCCTTGTTTTTAACAAAGATGAATGGTGCTCCTTAAGGTGATACACTTGGTCTTATCATTCCTTTCGACAACAATTCATCCAATTGTGTCTTAAGTTCCATAAGTTTAGTGGTTGTCATCCAATAGGGTACCTTAGAAATATGTTCTAACCCTAGAATTATATCTATAAAGAAGTCAAATATTCTTTTCAGAGGCAATCCTGGTAACTCATCTGGAAACACATCCAAAAATTTGCTCAATATTGAATACTTCTCCATATCCAATTTTCTAGTTTCATCTATTTCACCATCCTCTAGTTCCTATAAACTCTAGAACTACAAATCATCACTATCCTTCACAAGTTCTTCAATCTTTATGGTGAAGAGTTTACACCCTTTTTTCTTAGATCTTATAAGTTGCATTGCTATAATTTTTTGAATCCTAACCTCTAGGTATCCCTTGGAATTTAACTTGATTTCCAAAATCATCTAGGAATTCTACAGTCTTAGCATGGAAATCTACCTTAGCCCTATGTTTCCACAACCAATTCATACCTAGGATAGCATCATATGATCCTAGAGGTGTGACATAAAGGTTTACTTCTATAGAAAAACTAGTTAGTTCTATCCTAGCCTTGAATAGGCATTGATCCACCTTTGCTCTTGTTTGGTTTGCATACTCTACATCCCAAGACATTGCCATGTGTCTCACCTTCCTATATAATTGTTTAGCTATTCTAGGTGAAATAAAATTCTCAGTTGCACCAGTATCAATAAGAATAAAAATAGGTAAGCCAAACAAAATACCTGGCATTTGAACTAGAGTTACTTGGTACTCTTCTTGATGATCATCCACTACTACATGTATCTTATGTTGATACATTGCTTGTTGGGTGGGTAATGGATTACCATATGGTTGTGATCTAGAAGTTTTATTGGGACACTCATTAGCATAGTGATCCCCTCTACATATAAAACATCCTATAGGTGGCCCTCTTTTCCCTATGGTTTCTCTAGAGTTGTTGACATTTTCACACTAGGCTTATTGGTATTACCCATGCTAGAATCATTCCTTTTTCGCTCTCTCCTAGTATCCTTTCTATTATTGTGGAATATTTTTCCCTTTTTCCATGGAACATTTTACATTGATTCCTCCTTCTTTGGAACTATCTTGTTAGGAACTTCCACATCCTTCTTATGTTCTCTTCTTTCTTGATGAGTGGAATTATCCCTAAGCTTTTGCTCCTACTTAATTGATTTCTCATTTACAAGATCCATTGCTGTTGGACCATGCATATCCACTTTCCCTCGAATCTGACTGTTAAGTCCCATTATAAATTTCCTAATGTGGAAGTGCTCATCCTTTTGATATATATGCGAACATAGCGTAGAAGTCGGGAGAACTTCTCCCAATATTCATTGACCATCATGTTACCTTGTCTCAAACCATGGAATCTGAGAGTTTTTGGTCATATTATAGTTTTGGTAACCATATTTTGTGGAAAATCTCCACAAATTATGAGTTGATATTAAGTTCCAACTTCTTATTCATCCACTAGTTAGAGGCTTCCCCTGCTAACTGATACACACTCCATGTGGCTTTAGTAACCTCATCATAGTTTCATATTTCAAAATACTTTTCCATTTGAACAAGCCACATCTCAGCCTCATCACCTCCAACACTACCATCAAACTTGGGTGGGATTATCTTCTTCATGTCGCTGGAGAGTTCAAAAGCCACAAGCTTCTTATTCCTTTCTACAGATGGCATAGGTGATTTTTCCTTCTCATGATTATGGGTTTTATTATGCCCATGGGAAGAGTTTTCTCCCTCATGCTCATTAATGGGTACTTCCTTTTCTACCCTATCCTTAACTCTTTTGTAATGCCCCCGCCACAAACCCTAGAGGACAACACACTAGCAATAGAAAAAAAAACCATTTTTTTTTTTAAAAGTGTGATGCTACATGAGTATACATGAACAACAACTTACATCCAATCCTATGTCCTCTAAGCTTCACAACTACATTACAAAGTTCCCAATATCTAAATGAACAAAAACCATAAAACTTAATAATAAGCAAATTCTAACATCATTTAAGAATAACATTTACTCATTACATATAATCAAGAGAATCAGGAGATACAACCATAATATAAACATTAAATATTACTGATTACATCCATTCTAGTTAACATGTACAATATCATTGAATACATAATTCATCACATTTAATAGAGTTACATTAGTTCTATCTATACAATTATATTTTGTACAATAATGCCTCATTGTTACATGTGAGGAGTGCTCAAAAACATGATTCATGATACATAATTGAGTTACTATACAAATACAAGTACAAGGATCACAAATCCCAAGAGCAGATACAGTGCAAAAGTCTTTGGATCAAGTGAAGTCACCACAACACGTACAACGAAGAGAACCCAATGGACAATGAAACAGGTTCCACCCAACTGTGTGAACCCAAAGGTTCACCCCGCATGCTAGGAGATTGCAAGGGGTCCCACCATCATAATGATGACAAGGTGGCAAACAACAGAAACAATAAGATTGTAAGGGATTCCCACATACAAAGAACAAAATCACACAATACAACAGTGACACAACTTCTAGAGGCACAACAAACATTAAATGGAAATGCTAGTCAAATCAATGGAAGGTTGTAGCAGGGAGAGTGTCATCGCATGGTCTATGCATGGGTTGTCCTGACAGTTTTCCTCTAGATACTGACCCCCATCTATGGTTGTCCTAATAGTCACACATTTGATGCCGGCCCCATAGGGTAGCACATGTGGGACCAATTATCCTCTCGTGGAGACAAGGATAACAGACTTGCCGACCAGGCCTTCCCAATCCATCCTTAGCTTGAACGAGTGCTACAAGAATGGGTGAGGCATATGAACATCTTAGTTAAATGATATTCTACCCAACCCCTAGTTAATTAATTAGGTTTCCAAGTGATTAGGATACTCCCATATGGGTTGTCCTAGACGCCACTTTGTGCGCTAACCCCCATTGGGAGCCACTCCTCCATCTACAACAAGTCACCCAATTAAAAATAACAAGGAAAATCAACATGGATAATTCCATAACTGTATGAACATATACGAAGGCGAGGCATATACCATCCCACACAAGAATCAACCATAAGGCAAGTATCCAGTACCAACTTAAACCCACTCATTAACACATAACAAAATCTCATCACTCCAATGTCAAGATTCAATACAAATATTTAACCAAATATAATCAATTCCGGCCTCTAGAAGGTTTCCACCATTCATTTCATACCATGACTTAAACTAGAACAATAACTCACATCATTCCATTCCATTATCCACTATCTTTGCTTCATACGATGATCCAAATCAATAACATAGTAGAGGATTGCAAGATAATTTAACAATACATTCACTACCCTTTTCTAGTATTCAGCTCAAGTAGGATTAATCTATTATCACATATAGACTAAATTTCATGTTATTTAAGTATAAGGAAGTCCAAATCCTTTTATTCTTCATTTATCCAATTATAAATGAACTCCAATTTCACTACTCAATTCTCCTAACTATCATAATCAATAAATTCTCATAAATAAAAATATTCCTTTACCGTAATCGTAATATACATAGATGCATATATATGTATATAACCTACTTATATAAAAACACATAAAAAGAAAAACTACTTATATTAATACATATATATTTATATATGTACATATGATTCGAATGCCCAATTTAAACAACATTTACCGAAATGACATGTATTGCACGATAATGAAGTCAATAGATATATTTCAGTTTAATCACTGTCAATAACTATTCTTAGGAACAACGAGTTATTTGCAGTACATATATCAATCACTCATTATACCTATCAAAGTAACTCATGTATTTTAAATTAAGCAGCGATTACTGCCACATGCATATACATCAAATTTCAATATATGAACATAGATTATCAAACATGATACTAAGACATTCATAGGGAGATACCGTATGATTGGCATGCAAAGTAACCAATGCATGTTAAGGGATCGCAAACCACATATATCTTTTAGAACAAGAATATTGTCCCAAGGTGTAAATTGGCCGGCGATCATAGCTGATGCCAACGCTAAACAGGGAAAACATATATTTTTGCACAGAGCAACGAAGGATCAAGAAGTTATTAGAATTACAATTAAAGAAAAGAAAGACATTGAAGATATTTGTGAACATATGTTTAAAGTAAATGCTTGAGCGAATGAGGATGAAAATACGTGTGACTTATATGAGTAGGAGAATTTATGTACAACTTGTTCTCTTTTGAATTTGACACATTTCTGTTTGGTGGCAACCTTCTAGAGATGCGCTCCAGTTTGAAGTTAGGAATTTAAACTTCTTCAAAGCCCTCTATGATAGTACATTGTCAATATTTTATTTTCAAGTGCTACACTATGATAGATTGTCAGTAGAATCAAGGAGGTTATTCAAATCTTTAAACTTTCTATTAAGTTCAAGTGTTGCGGTTGAGACTGGTTGACAATGGAATCAGAGACATTATTTAACCTACACAACATTCTATTTTCAAGTACTACGGGTGTGACAAGTTGCCAATGGAATCAGAGAAGATTCATTATCTAAGCTTCCTCCAAGTTTAAGATGGTTATCGTTGAAAAATGTAAGAAGCCACTTCCCATTAGTCTGAGGAGAACATTTGAGATCTAATAATATTAAGGCAATAAAACAAAGATATAACCAAATTCTATTATACGCAACCTGGAGTAATCAACCATATATTTTTTTAATTCTTTTAACTTACACAGGCCGTGGCTAATTACATGCAAGCTAGAATAAGAGCAAGACGATGAAGGAAATTCTTGTATAAGGATAGATTTTGATGATTTAGGAATCAGCTTAAAGGCCAACTCCTTGCCCACACTAAAACTTCCTAGCAAAGTTAATGATAAGAAATTTCCTTTAGTCCCAAGGATTTCATGCACATCCACCATGCAGTATGAATGGTTATATTCCACAAACAATATACAAAAATGAAAGGATTCGAAAAGGCAGAGAAAACTACACTAGTGATGCAGGAAAGAAACTTTAGTTTCCAAAGAAAATAATAAAGCCAATCAGGCTTGTAGATTCGTGGATCTAGGTCGGTATTTGGTGGAAGGAAAAGAAAGATGACAGGAAAATGAGGGCATTCGGTTATTTCTAGATTCATAATTTTCCAAACACCACAAAAATAAGAAACTAGGCACTTTTATTTGCTACCATACGGAAAAATTTTCGACAGAGAAAGATTAAGGGGTTAAGTATGAAACTATTTCGGGGAGAACTAGATGATTCCAAATAGAGCATATATTCCTAGTTTTCATTTAGAATCAATGATTGCAGGCAAGTTTGATTTCAACAAGCACTCAAAATAAAGCATTTATAATTAAACAGAGGAGGAGTTTCCACAAGAAAAGAACCTGGATTATATGAGTCACAGTGCTATAAGGATTGCTGGCTTGAATTTCTAGATATAACTCAAATTGTCTCCAAATATTCACTAACAGCTTCAAACTCTTCGGAATTCAACACCTCTGCAAAAAGAAACCCCAAAGCCTCCAAAGAAAACTTCAGAGCTTCTTCCCTTCCAAGAAAAATTTCAAAATCAAGAATTCACTTTCTAGAACCAGAAACAAACTCCGAGTAGAGGAAAATATTCACCGCCCAATTTCAAGATTCGTTATCCCAGAATAATCAAGAGCCCCAAAAAGACATTCACAACAAGCATTCCAGAATCGGTTTTTCCTCCAAGAATAATAATCCAATTGCCCCTGTGCAGTTAACTCCCACTAACTAGTTTATTCCTCCACTATCCGTAACTGCCTCCTCTCCCTTAAATTCATTATTTTATTTTCTTTTTATTTTCCCCCACTCTTCACAACTTCCTCAACTTATAATTTATTTTTAATTTTTAAATCATATTTTTAACTGCACACACTTAATTAACTATTTAATCTATTTAGTTTATTAATTTAATTTATCATAAAGTTTTTTTGCATAAACACATTAGGGTATGTGTAGGATCATCATGGAAAAAACAAGCCCTTAAGTGGCGATAAAATTCAGAAAAATCAGAGTTAGGTAACTTGACGTAATTTTTTTAATAACTTATCTATATTACTTCAAAAATATGTAACAATAGAATCTATAGCAAATTGAATGTATTTTCTAAACTACTAGGTTTATTTAAAAAAAAAACTATTTGGTGAAAATTTGAAATTTCAATGCAGTAGCACTTAAATTTCAGAGAAAAAATAAGTAGGTGTCTGTTTGACCACCTTAACCACAATAAAATGATAATATTTTTTTATAATATTTTAGATACAAGTAGAGGACTCATGTCCCAATGTGATGCATATTTTTTTATAATTTTTTTCCAAGTAAATAATTAATTATGATTTTTTTTACTACAACTTTTAAAAAATATAAAAATTCGTATGTCTGACCACCTTAACTTGGTCAAAAATTCATGAAATTCATTTTTTTTTAATCCTATAGTATGTGAAGCATAGAATGTGACACATGTTTCAGATTCAAAAAATGTGATACCGTTTGAAAGCTATAGATTTTTTCAGTCATCCTATAAATCAGAACTTTAGTCGTAATTCAAATAGAAAATGAATAATAATTATTTATTAAATTCAAAGTAAAACATAATTTATATTGGTGGAAAGTTGAGAATCTCTTTTAAAAACCTTTTTCATTTCATCAATTTTGGGTAAAAAAATTTTGTTAGCCACATACCCTACACATACCCATTATATCGCCACTTTTTGGCCCATCATGATCTTGCACATACCCATTAGTGATAATATATATATTTTTTATTTAAATATTTTGTTTTTAATGATAAATAATAATTTATTAAAATTAAATAAATACTTCCATAAGATTCATTTTAATTTAATTCTTTTGATTTAATAAAGGATTTTATCTTAATTAGTCAAGGCCTTTAATTTTGACAATCTTAATTTAATGAAATAACCAAACAAAGCACAAGTTACGAGCATGAATCAAACGGACAAACCAAACCTCATACGACAACATGCTCAGGATGAAGCATGGAGGGGCATTACATCCTCCCCCCCTAAGATCCAACTTACTCCTGGAAGTCGCAAGGTGAGAATGAAACAAACAAAAGCACATCAAAAGATCAACAAATCAAATATCAACAAACACCTTTAACCGCAATACGAAACAAAAGGAAAACAACAAAAAAATCAACAAAACAACTGAAATTGACCTTACAGATGGGCTGTGACAACATACACTCATCCTCGGCGAGGACGATGGCTCGATGTGGGGGACCTAGTGCTACCTCTAAAACAGCTCCATTGGGATTTGGCACGCTCAAACTTGATAATTAGGTGGAGTCGATGCTCTATACCTATGACCTACAACAAAACATAGGGTCAAACATGTGCATAATGAAAACAGTCAGTTACACCGTGAAGGGAAAGTCACAGCGTTGCAGGGCACTCGCAAGTGAGTGATGCGACCCTGTTCCCCTTCACCAACATAATAACTAATATCAAAACATGATAATGCATACATCCAATAAACACATAACAACATATCCATGACTACTCACATAAGCAATTAACTAATCTGCTAAACATGATATAAGCAAGAAACATCAGATATCACAATGTCATCAATAACATCAACTAAGCATCATAGTGTCATCAAACAATCACCATAACTAATCATCAAAATATCACAATATCAAAATAACATCCAATAGTATTATAGAGTCCAACAAATAGTATCATAAAGTCTAGAAAATAGTATCATAGAGTCTAGTAAATAGTATCATGAAGTCCAACAAACAACATCATAAAGTCTAGATACAATCCAAAAGGAACAAACTGGGGGTACTACATCTAGGACCAAGCTTACTCCTGGAAGCCTGCAACTAGAAATAGGTAACACTCACACATTTGGTATACATCCTCCCAAGAGATAAAAGACTTGACACTAGGATCCCACTAGACCCACACCTAGACCAAGACTTGCCCCCCAAGTGTTAACTCCCGATGTTGCAGGACGTGCATGGTTTCCAAATAATGCTACCTATCCTCTACTAGAAGTTTCTTCAACTACACCCTGGTGCTTGTCCTGGCGGTTGTGCTTGTCCTGGCGGTTATCAACCACTGCAAACATCCTGTGTGATCTGCCTACATCTCCTATTGTCGGCTCTGATGCGGCTGGCCTCTGACTATATCCAAATGTGCCCTTATGAGGACACTATCTCATAATGTGACCCTGTTGACCACAAGCAAAACATCATGTACCTCAGTTGAATCCTCTGTCACCTAAAGGTGCACCAGACCATGGAAAACTACCTCCACTAGCCATAGACTGAGAACTTTGAGCAGGATGGTCAGGATAATACTATTTAGCTCGATGCCAGCTCTGATCTTTCCTTTTTTGGGACCTATTACCATGGTATGATTGGGAGTTCCTAGTGTATACATCTAAAAATGGTCACATCACAATAGTCTGGTAATTAATTAAATATTTTTAATATTTAATTAAATCTCTGAATTCAATCTACGTATAAATAAATATAAATAATTTATTTATACTGTTCATTCTTTCATTTTGATTAAATAAATAAGTTTATTTAATCACTTCTCTTATCCATTTCTTAATTAATTAAATAAACAATATTATTTATTTATATTAATTATCATATAATCTTGGCTTGAATATTTTATTCAAATAAAGATTAAATATTCTTCTCTTCTAATATTCTTCTAAAAATCTATTCACAATTCCATATTCTCAATATTTAATTAATTCTTCTAAAGTTCATGCACAATTAAATATTCCAAAATATTTAATTAAATCTTCTATAGTCCTAAAATCAAAAATCAAACTCACATGAAATTAAATAAATTTATTTATTTAATATTGGATTATCTTCAACAACCATGAAACAAACTTCCAAAACAAAAAATTAATTCCTCTATTCCTGTACAAGCTTGTTCCCGTGGGTTGAAGACAAGCCTCCATTCTTCTCTCCAACCTCCCAACATCTTCCATCTTCTTCTCAACCTCTCCATCTCTCACCATCCAAAATTACCAGACAATCTCACAGCCATTGATCTTTGCCAGCTAGGCTCTTTCCTACAAAAATCTATAAAAGGGACTGTCGGGTCTCTGAAAAACAGATAAGCTTTCATACAGGAAAACTATAGTCAATTATTTTTCAAGCATTCATAGCATTTTATTTTTTAGCATAGCATAACATTCCATATCATGGCTTATCATCCTCATTTCATAGTTTTAGAAGCATTCATAATCCACAGCCCCTATGCATAATCTACAGCCCCTGTGCATATCCGTATCAACATTTCACTCCATCAGCATATAGGATAGAAGTATTCTCCTTTTTGCATACTCGTTCTATAGGTTGCCATTCTAAGAAGCCTTGCTTACACAATCTGAGAGCAACAGCTTCAAGAAAATCCCTGGAGATAGAGGACAATGGAACGGTTCTGAAGAAGCTTTGTTTGTTTTGATTTTATTTCAATTTATCTTGCTTTCTTTAGTTTAATGTTTCATTTGTGTGTTTTTTTTTATCTTATATTGATACTAACATATTTACCACACATTTTTGGCACCCACCGTGGGGCTCGAACCCCATATTTTAACATCTTTTTGCAGATTTTTTTGACAGGTTACGACTAGAAGAGCGATTCAGCGCATTAAACATGTTTTAGTGCCCGTTCATTATTTTACAGTGCTCTTTAACACTATTATAGCTCCTATTATCCATTTCACAGTGCCTGTTTTCCATTTTGTAGCGCCCATTTTTCATTTCATATCACCCATTCTCCATTTCGCAGGGCCCGTTTTCCATTTCGTAGCACCCGTTCTCCATTTCGCAGCGCCCATTCTCCATTCTGTAGCGCCCATTCACCATTTTGTAGCACCTATTATCCATTTCACAGTGCCGGTTATCCATTTCACAACACCCATCAGAAATTTCATAGCGCCTTTTACTAATTTCATAGCGCAATTTTCTTTAGCGCCCTTTAAGTTTGTTTTAGCACATTTCTTTACATAATCTGCAAATTGTAATTTGTAAATTAGGTAGAGATTTGACTGGATCTGACACAACCGCGGCCAGTAGGAACTTAATTGGAATGGACCAATCCTAGGATTGGAACTTAATCAAAATGAATCAATCCTAGGATAGACATGGATTTTAAAATGAATCAATCTAGGGTAGTCACTACACAATGATCTTGCAATTAAAATTGAACAATTTGCTTTTGTGAAGCAATATCTTCACTTAGAGTAGATCAATTGTGATTTGGGTTTTAAAAAGAACATTTGTTTGCTTTGACTGCGGCAATAGGTCTATGCTCTCCCCTTAACTGGGTGATCAAAATACCAAACTTTCCTTTTCAATTTCATGCAAATTTACTGTTTTGATTACATCCTTTAGAGAGCCTGCTCTTGTGGGAAAAAGTACTCACCCAAGATGAACGACTCAAGTGGGTTCAAGCCAAAGCCAGGCTATTCCACCCCACTATAAAATTTAAAGCAAAATTGGGAAACCCTCTTTTGACGGTAGTGTGCATTGATAACCATCCCCAAAGCCTTTGTTCTAAAGGTAGGCAGGTCTCTCGAGGGAGTATATCATTTGCCGCACCAACGGAAACCCTTACTACGAACTTAGTGGCTAACTTGTCAGTTTCTGAACATCATAATAATCATAGTGCAGGGGAGGGAAGAATCTACCCCCAAGATACTCACCATATAACTGCCAAGGATTGTTTGCTCAGGGGATCCGGTATCCACTTCCGTCACTTTGAGTACACCTGGAAAAGACAAAAACACGGGCGCCCTTTCGGGGGTGACACGGCTATGTGAGTCGACGCAGATGTGGGCTGTTGATTAGTATGATGACCTACTTGAGTACTAAGAGTGAGTCTATTTGAACTATACATAGTCATGTGTAAAACTTGTTAAAACAATTTTTGAAAAACATTTTGATCATACACTTAATGTTTAGAATAGGACTTAAACACAACTATTCTACAACTTGCTTGATGTGTTTTCAATACATTAATTCAGTAAAGATCATCCAAAACTCACAATCACATTGATTACTCTCATGTTACGAGATTGGAAATCCACAACCTTTGTTAAGAAATCCATTCTCAAACGAATCAAAAAGCCAAAGAAACCACTTAGTTACAAGAAATTATTGAAGAAAAGATGATTCTTGTACCAAAGCCAAAAGGTTTTACTTAAATATAGAACCTTTCTTCATCGATATCATGACTGTGTTAGAGGTTTCACTGATGATTATGTTGTAGAACCATTATACTCACAGCTTTCTTTCAAAGAAGAGCCCTTTCTCAAAGGCACAACCATAGTCAACGTATTCATTTTTGTTATATTCCCCAACCTGCAATTGAATATTCTACTCGTCCAAATCAATTTTTGCAATAGAGAACTCAATCACATTAGGCATTTATCACAAAATCCATCCTTTTACGAAGCTATGATCAAACTTCATAAAGTGCAAAATCATCCTTTTCTTGATCTTTTGCTTAAATTCCCACCAACAGGATTTTCATCCTTTCAATTAGGGAACAACACAAGCTAAAGGCTAGAAATCTTTCAAGTCATAGAATCTTCATTCTATCATGACTTTCATATCTATCACAAATTGCACTATTTCATTTTTTTGATCAAAAGTTAGTAGAATTTGGAACAAAGCTTATGCCTGTTGTCACGAGATATCGAAAACACATGGAAAAAGATGAAGGAGAAAATACCACAAGGAAAATGGGTGACCATAATGAGAAAGAAGAGGAAACATTTAATGTTGAAGAATTAACAAAAGAAAAGCTTCAAGAAGCAGAGCAAGATCCCCGATTCCATAATCTTATGGAAAGGATTTTAGAATGAAACAAAGAAAGATATTTTCTTTCATTAGCTAATCAAGGAGCTAAGTTACCTTACAATTTCGATATAGAAGGGATTAAACAAAATCCTGAAACTCCTCCTAATGATTTTAGTGCCCTTACTCAATAGATAAAAGAATTGCAAGGGCAAATAAAGGAGATGCAAGGGGGTGCAACAAAGAAGTATGTTTTGGATGACATATCTCCTTATCCATTCGATAGGAGTCTTCAAATGATCCCTTTTCCAAAACATTGTGAAATCCCTAAATTTGATAGGTACAGTGGAAAAACTAATCCCATTGAACATGTGAGGGATTTCCAAAATATGAGTCTAGAATTCGGTTATGATGATACCTACTTAATGCAATTGTTTCCATGAAGTCTGGGTGGACAATCCATGGAGTGGCTTTCCAAGATCACTCCCCCCATCAAAACCTTTGAGGAGTTAATAAATCAGTTTATATCACAATATGCCTGCAACATCCAACACTAGATAACAATGCTTGATCTTTGTAAAGTGAAACAAAAAGTAGGAGAATCCTTCACTACGTTTTTGCAATGGTGGAGAAGGTTGTTTGCATGATATTCCCATCCTATTCCTAAAAAGGAAAAGATGGATATCTTCATCAATAGCCTAGATCAAGAATTAAGTTACAGGCTTAATCTTCATTGTCCTCATAACTTTGAAAAATTGATTGAAAACACAATCACCATTGAAGGGGCCTTGGTTAAATGAGGAGTGATAAAACTTGATAATCCAAGTTCATCCAACCAAAACAACAACGATAAAACAAGGTTTTGGAACAAAAATAAAAATGTTGTCAATGATGGTATAGTAGATGCAAATAATCTACGAACAAGACCATCTATCTTCAACCTATCAAGTGCTCTATGAACCAACCAACAAGGAAATACCAATCAACAAGGAAACACCAACCAACAAGGAAATACGAATCAACAAGGAAACACCAACCAACAAGGAAACAACAAACAACAAGGACAAAAATCCAATCAAGAAAGCATGACCAATCAAAATACCAATCAAAATCATGGTAATTTCAATAACAATCTTGGCAATACCCAAACATCAAATCCATCTAGACCTCCATTCTTTTCAAATCGATGGAATTTTACCACTTTGGGTCAATCTCTTGAGTCTACTCTCAAGGAGCTTCTTGATAATAAGGTTATCACCTTACCACCATAAAGAGATTATGAGCCACGAGTCAAACCACCATCATGGAATGACTTGTATTATTGCAATTATCATCAATGTAAAGGTCATAGAATGAATAATTGTCAAGCTTTGCGAAATCTAGTACAAGATTTAATTGACAATGGCACCATTACAATTGAAGGACATCATACCAATGACGATCATCAAGCATTCAAAGATCCTTTACCAAACTATCAAAAGGGGGAAACATCAGATACCAAAGTGAAAAGCATAAATAATGTTGAAGACAACATAATCCGCCATATTTATGTAGATGATCAATGGGTTAATGTTATCAAAATCAAGGAAAAACAAGAATATCAATAAGTTAATGTGACTATGAGAGGACAAGTAAAAGTTTTTCTAAAAGGGAGTTCATCTAAGGCAGCTATTCCTTCTCCAAATCATTATAATCTAGTTGATCAATTGAGAAAAACATCAGCTCAAATCTCCATCCTCGAACTTCTCAAAATATCCCCCATACACAAGAATATTTTAGAAGAAGGTCTTGTAAACACAACTGTTGACATTGGTCTGGATGTAAACAAATTTCAAGCCATGGTGGGAAATTTGTCTTCCCCCACTTGTCTTTCATTCTCAGAAAAAGATGATGCCTCTATGACACATCCGCATAATTCATCACTTTATCTTGAAGTCATGATCCATAAACATCGAATTAGAGGTGTCTTAATAGATGGGCGAGCCGGTTTAAACATTTGTACCTTAAAACTTATACATGCCTTAGGAATATCAGAAAATTCCATTGATCCACGAAGGAAAATAACTATCAAGGTATATGATGATGAAGAAAGAGCTTCCAAAGGACTAATAATGCTACCTATCAGAGTGGGACTTGTTGTGAAAAACACATTTTGTCAGGTTCTAGATCGAGATCTTTCCTATAACATACTTTTGGGTCGTCCATGGATTCATGATATGCAAGCAGTACCATCAACGTACCATCAATGCCTCAAGTTTCCGTACGATGGATAGGAAATAACTATACAAGCTGATTACAATAGCACCCAAACTTGTTCAAATCTCCGAGCAACTCAAGACGCCTTTGTGCCACATAATAGGGAGGCTCTTGCTGTTTCTTCTTCCAATCTACAAGGCCAATTGCAAGAACTGACAAAGAATCTTGACACTAAGCTACATTTTAAAGACAAAGGAATAGGCGAATATGGGCTATCCCTTTCTAGCTTACCTCCTTCTCTAAGGTCACATGGTCAACCAACCCTATCAAATCAAAAGATTGCAACAGCCTCTACATCCCAAGCTTCTGTGCCAATCACAAAGTTTGATGGATAATTCATTAAAGCTAACACAACCGAAGAAGAAGCTGAAGATAGGGACATCCTAAGTTGGCTATACAAGGATGAAGATGAATCTCTCTTGCACATCAAGTTACCTATCGAACAATATGGCAAAGGATATACTATCATGCAACGAATGGGCTATGAAGGAAGTGGTCCTATAAGGAAAAGAAAAGAAGGAATCATTGAGCCAATTCAACCTATTTCAATACATCCAAACGATAAAACATGACTTGGATATGGTAAAAATACAGAAGGGTCAACTTCCCAGCAAACACAACAAACTCATGAAGGAGAATCAGTTTCAGATAAACCCCATGAAGATGTCACTCTACAAAAATTTTATGGATCAGTTTTTCAATTGCAGAATAGTTCAGACACTAATTCTAATGAATACGAATGGGATGATGTCTCTGATGATACATTCTCAATAGAGAAAAGGGTGGATTTCATACACAAATTTGCACCCACATTTTTACAAGGAGAGGGCTCAAGGCCTCCACTTGATTATGTTTTACAAATCGATCATGACTCAAGTGAGGACGATTCAAATTTTAACGAGATTGATAATCGATAGGAGAATACCATCATAGATCTTGTCTATCATGAAAATGACAACCATATCATGACTTTGACAGATCAAGACCTTACCCAACCTAATGATTCCATGCCTTTAGTCTATCCAGAACTTATTGATTGGGATGACGATGCACCTATCCATATCCCTACATTCCATGATGATAAGGATATTGTAAATTTCCTTTGTTCATCTAGTCAAGAAAATGATTGTTTAATCCAAGAATCTCATAGTCAAGATTTTGATAGGGAGGGTGTCAAGTCTCTTAGCTGCAAAATAAATGAAATAAAAGATGGATCTATCGGTGAAAACCAAAAAATGGTAGTGGTAGATCAAAACAAGAGAAAAATAAAGAGTGAATCTGACGGTGAAAACCTTTTTGAGGCACTGAAGGATGAGAAACTTGACACTCTTCCCAAACATTATCAAGAAAGATCTTCTATTTTGATTGAGCCTATAGAATCAATCAACATAAGTACAACAGAGCAACCAAAAATCTTGCAACTTGTAGCATCATTAACAGTGGAAGAAGTACTGAAATTCATGGAGTTCTTGAAGGAGAATCAAATCAATTTTGCTTGGTCATATCCTGATATGTTAGGGCTGGATCCTAATCTGATAATGCATCATCTATCCATAAATGCAGGGGCAAAACCTGTGAAGCAAAAACTCAAAAAAATGCATCCACATGTTGCATTATTGGTTAAAGAAGAATTAAAGAAGCTTTTAGATGTTGGATTCATTTGGTCTATCGACTATGCAGAATGGATTTCCAATATCGTACCTGTTTCAAAGCTGGATGGAAGGATTAGAATTTGTACAGATTTTAGGGATTTGAATAAAGCATGTCCCAAAGAAGACTTTCCTTTGCCAAACATAGATATGATTGTTGATTTAACTGCTGGCCATGCAATGTATTCATTGATGGATGGATTTTCAGGATATAACCAGATAAAGATTGCACCAGAGGATCAAGATAAAATAATGTTCACATGTCCTTGGGGTACCTATTGTTGGAATGTAATGCCATTTGGATTAAAGAATGCAGGAGCGACTTATCAAAGAGCAATGACAACTATTTTCCATGACATGATGCATACCTTCATGGAAGACTATGTGGATGACTTATTGGCCAAATCTCACACAAGAGAAGGACATCTTGAAATCTTGTAAAAAATATTTGCTAGAATGGAGAAGTTCAATGTTCGACTCAATCCAAAGAAATGTGTCTTCGGTGTTAAATCTGGAAAACTCTTGGGATACATTGTTTCAGAAAAGGGCATAGAGGTTGATCCAGAAAAAGTACAAGCTATAATGGACATGCTGCCACCTTGGAATATCAGTCAGCTTCGATCTCTGCAAGGACATCTACAATCCATCAGGAGATTTATAGCTCAACTGGCAGACAAAAGCTTACCATTTACACATCTATTGCATAAAAATGTCCCATTCAAATGGGAGGAAAAGCGTGAAGCAACATTTAATCAAATCAAGCAGTATCTTATGAATCCACCAGTCCTAATTCCACCAGTTCCAGGAGAGCCCCTCATACTTCATATTTCAGCAACAAAAGTATCTTTGGAGCGTTATTAGCACAAGAAGATTCTACAGGTAAAGAAAGGGCTATATACTATATCAGCAGAACTTTAACAAGTCATGAATTGAACTACACTTTCATTGAAAAAGCTTGCTTAGCAGTAGTGTTTGCTTCCCAAAAGTTGCGACACTATATGTTGGCTCATACAGTTAAGTTGATCACTAAAATTGATCCACTAAAATACCTCTTAAGCAAAGCCACCTTAATAGGAAGACTAGCAAAATGGGTAATGATCTTAAGTGAGTTTGACATTCACTATGTAGATCGAAGAGCTATAAAAGGATAGGTTATCGCAGATCAGTTGGCTGAAGCACCTTTACAAGAAGAAAACCCAATGCATATTGAATTTCCTGATGCAGATGTCTTCACAACAACAATTCAAAAATCATGGACATTATATTTTGATGGATCCTACACGCAACAAGGCTTGGGGGCAAGAATTATTTTTGTCACACCTGAAGGATATACCATTCCAAAATCATATCAGTTGATGTTTCCTTGCACGAATAAGATGGCAAAATATGAAGCATTGCTAATAGGAATAAAGATAGCATTGGACTGGTGGATTACAGAATTGCAAGTCTATGGTGATTCACAACTTGTCATTAATAAAATAAATGATGATTATCAGACTAAAGATGATAAGATGCTACCTTACAAGAACATGGATGATTTTAAAAAGTATTTTGTGACAATCAAGTTTTCACAAATCCCACGGATTGATAATAAAGCTGCAGATGCAATGGCTACAATTGCTTCCTTGTTACAATTATCAGAAAATAAAAAACGGTATGAATTCTTGGTGGAACAATTGTTTTCTCCTGCCTATGATAATCCTGAGACCCAAGTCATATGCCATTTAACTAGTTTTGATTCACCCTTATATGGCAAGATTTATACCTACTTGAAAGATAACATTTTACCTTTGGATTTATCCCAAAACCAAAAACAGAATTTCATACACCAATCATCCCGTTATACCTTGATCGCCGATATCCTTTACCAACGTGGTCTTGATGGTATGCTCCTTCGATGTCTTGAACGTGACGAATCTGAAAAAGCCTTACAAGATGTTCATGGTGGTATTTGTGGAACTCATTCAAGCGGTTTAACCTTAGCCAAGAAACTTATTAGAATGGGATATTATTGGCCTACCATGGAGAGGGAATATTTTGAGTTTGTCAAGAAGTGTTCTAAATGCCAGATTCATGGGAATCTTATTCATGCACCTGCATAGGAATTACAACCTTTCACTCCGACATGGCCTTTTTCTCAGTGGGGACTAGATCTTGTCGGTAAAATTCATCCTTCATTATCAAATGGACATAAATTCATCATCATAGCTACAGAGTATTTTACAAAATGGATCGAAGTTGTTCCTTTGATGACCATGACTGGCAAGAAAATCTCTTCATTCATCCTGAATTACATCATTTGTAGATATGGAATTCCTAATTCTATCATTACTAATAATGGGAGGCCTTTTAAAAATCAAGATGTTGATGAACTTTGTGAAAGGTTTCACATTCAACACAAGTTATCTACACCTTATTATCCACAAGGAAATGGTCAAGCAGAAGCTTCAAACAAAATAATCTTGAAGATCTTGAAGAAGACAGTAAATGATGCTGGTCATGATTGGCATGTCCAATTAAATCCAGCTTTGTGGGCATACAGAACCAACATTCGTACACCAATAGGAGCTACCCTATATGCCTTTGTATATGGAGCAGAAGCGATCTTACCACTAGAGGTTGAAATACCTTTGCTTAGGGTCTCACTCAAAGGATTGATAAATGATGAAGACTACCGAGTATCTCGTCTGCACGAGCTAGAATTGTTAGATAAAAGACGTCAACATGCAGCTGATCATTTGAAGGGTTATCAACATATTATGTCTCATAGCTAAAATCATAGAGTTAAACAACGAACATTTCAAGTGGGTGACTTAGTCTTGAGAGAAAATCCACGCAATCAGCAAGACAGAGAAAAGAAAGGAAAATTTGAACCAAATTGGCTTGGCCCATTTGTCATCATTGCAGCATACAGTTCTGGAGCATATCAGTTATCTACATCAGAAGGGGACCTATTTGAAGAGCCAATCAACAACATTCATTTGAAGAAGTTCTATGTCTAAATCATAAAAAGTCTTGAAAAAATACAAAAAAATCATAAAAAGTCCTAAAAAAAAAAATACAAAAAAAATCATAAAAAGTCCTAAAAAATACAAAAAAAATCAGAAAAGTCTTGAAAAAGTGCAATAAAAACAAGTGGTGAAAACCTGGAAAACAGGTGCTATTTGTGATCAAAATGGGCTCCTTTATATATTAGCTTATGTCTTGCATTCGCATAACGGCATCATCTATCCATATCTTTCATTTGTACATATCTATCATATCCATATCATGCAACAGGAATCCTTGTGTTTCATCATGGCTTGATGAAATTTGTACATATCCATCATATTCAAGTTGTGTTTAAACTAGGGGCAAAAACACAGATTGAGACAAGAGAAGGGAAATGAGCTTTTTAAACATCACAAATAGACAAATGACAATTTGACAAAAACGCAACATACATTGATGCATCAAATCAACCACAACACCAAAACGATCACTCAATGCCAATGAAATTAAACAATGATAATCAAACCACAAATATCAATGTTGACAACCAACTTGGATGATCTTAATCTGAATAATGTTTGAAATACTTTAGGCAAAATTTAAATTGTTGTTTGATTTTATATCATATCTCTGGAGCAATTCAATGATGTACTAAACTAGAAAAGCAAGGGAGGAGTATGATTTTTCTTTGTCTGCTGTTTGCGAGGAAATCATTAGTACTATGCAAATTGGTTGTGTGACATGCTCTACTACGTATCATTGATGACATTTTAGAATTTGCATAGGAAATGGGTTAACTCTTGTCTGTTTATGCAAGCAATACTCAGGTCATCTCGGTTCAATTATACCTAGATGCTTGTATTAACTTGCTATATTAAAAATCATGAAAGCAATACTCAAGTCATCACTGGTGCTAACATACCTTTTGATGCTTGTATTAACTTTCAACATTTCAATGCTCTATGATGATACAAAAAGCACAAATAAGCTCTCAGAATGGCAATATTGTACGGATACCCTGCATGGTTAGTATAGATTACATTCATTTTAGAATTTGCAAATTGCATTTATAGATTTATCCAAAACTGGCAAAATATTAAATGTTTCATGTCTTTCCACTAAAATGACTGAGTACATTTTGACATTCACCAAAAACATCATTTCATACATTTTTCATAGATATTTGCATCATAAAATCATAAAAAAAACAAATCATACATCATAATAAAAAAAAAATTCATAGGCATCCATCATTTCATATTCATATTCATATTCATTCATCAATAGATTGCAATTATATCATAACATTGCACTTGCAATCCAAAAATCATGCATACATATACATCATGAACATCACATAATAAACCATCACATAAAACATCATGCATATAGAAAATAGATGCAATCATCATACATCATCACTGCATATCATATATCTCCAAAGTGAATGTCAAAATATACAAAGGTGTCACATGATAGACATCATCAAAAATGCGACCATATCAGTGTGTATACAAATGTTTTAAACGAGTATAAATAGAATATCATGAACAATGCACTAGGCAGTGCTATCCTTTGATGGTGCTGGTCTAGGACCTGTCCCACCTACACCTGATGGACCTGCTCCACCTACCCTTGATGGACCTCCTCGAGGTAATGGATGTGAAACACCCCTACTGGTCATCCGAGAATGACTATGTGTAGATCGGGACTGTGTATAACTCACTCTCCACTCAGGTGGCACTGCATCATGATATCTGATCCTATAGAACTCCACCTCCCAGACAGCTCTGGTCAACTCTCTCATCATGCCATCACCTGCTGCTGCTCTCTGAAGACTCTCAGCTAGAACCATGGCCTCCTCACCCTGTCGTCGAGCTGTATCTCTCTCAGCCGTCACTGAAGTCAACTGCCCCTATAGCTGTGTAATCAAGGACTACGCCTGTGCTAGCTGATCCTCTAAACTCTGCACTCTACTCTGCAAGGTAGCTATCTGACTCGGCCCCACTGGATCTACTGAAGATGATGGACCTGTCTGTCTCATCCGTGGTCCACCTCTACCAACACCTTTGCCACCTCTAACACCTCTAACACCTCTGCCACCTCTACCTCTACCTCTACCCCCACTACTGTCATCCCCACTCTCCTCATCACTGCTATCTCCATCATCATCTGACTCATCATCATCCTCCTCGAAATCATCACTCTCTCCAACTACCTCTCACTGTCGTCTATGACCAGCTATTTGTGGTCTCTCCTTTGCAATAGGGATAGGCTCATCAGGATCAAATAATCGTGGTGTAGGATGATCCAACATATATTGACCATACTCTATTGTCATCCCTCCATCAAGAATATAAGGTCTATAGTCCCACATCTGAGCTCCCAAACTGGTAAACTCTGCTACCGCTGCATCATATGAAATCCGTGGACCCCACACTGTGACCTCCTACTGTCAGCGTGCATAAATAGCATAACCCATGGGCATACCCTGAGGCTGACCAAACTGTTGACACACCCGACCAACAAGAAACCTATCAATAATCCCAGGTGTCTGGCCAATAAGATATCTAGCAGTAAACACATAGGGCATCTCCCTCGCATCCTCTGGCCATCCCTCACAATCTACATAGGGTCGCCAGCAAACTGTATCCAGGTCATCTAGAAGACGCTGCCAATGAGCTAATTTACCTAGTCTCGGCTGAGTAATGATATCTGCATATCTGAATCTGTATGGCCAACTAGCCAGCTATCGTCCTCGAGTCAATGGTCGCATGACAACAAAATGCTCCCATGCCCATATCTGTAACAACAAACAACCAACTGCAAAACTATGACCTCTGCCATATACAATGTGATATAGCTCATCATACAAATGTGCAAGCATGCATGATCCCCAAGCATAACATGTGCCCTGCATCACCATCCTCTCGAGTACACGACCCCATCCAACTACAAAGCCCTTCGACCTATGGTCGGGACACAACACACCTCCAATAAAGCCTGCAAGCACAGAGGGCAAGGGCGCATATGAATTTGCAATATGACCCCATGGGAAGAAATATCTAGAAATCTGATCATCTCTGAAAATCCTCCTCAAAGCATTAGTGCCTCCCACCTCTCGGCCATCAAACCTCACTATCTCCCCCATCACTAGGATCCTCAAGATATGGTACACATCCTTAGGAGTCATGGTAATCTCTCTTGTCGCCAAGTGAAAGGTGTTCGTGTCACTGCACCACCTCTCTGCAAGTGCTGTCAATAGACCTCTGTTGAGGCACACCTCAGGCATGTCAAGCAACGAGGTCAATCCACATGCCTCGATCACATCTCGATTTGCCTGCACAAGCTGTGGAATCAAACTCCATGTCCTCGGGAATGTCTCCCGTAGCTGCAAAACGCCCAATCTCTCCTATTGAATAGGACGAGAATATCAAGATCAAAAAATATTAAAAATCAATTCATCACGACAAATCAATAACATCTCAGTACAAATTTACCACAATCTTGTTTGTTTTTAACAACTTTAGAAGCAAACTTATCAAACCAACCTATTTGTTTTTCATCTTCATGAAAACAAATTTACCACAATCCTGCTTGTTTTTAACAACTTTAGAAGAAAACTTATCGATCCAACCTATTTGTTTTTCATCTTCATGAAAATAAATTTACCACAATCCTGTTTGTTTTTAACAACTTTAGAAGCAAACTTATCAAACAACAATTTGTTTTTAACAACTTTAAATGCAAATTTATCAGATACTATTTGTTTTCCAACAACCTTGGGAACAAATTGATCACATCAAACAACATCAAATCATGGGCGCTACAAAACATCTAATGGGCGCTACAAAAAGTCTAATGGGCACTACAAGATTATGGGTGATATAAAACACCTAATGGGCGCTACAAAAACTTTAATGGGTGATACAAAATCATAGGCGCTATGAAAATCATAATGGGCGCTATAAAAAGCATAAAGGGCCCTACAAGAATGTGTAAAACTACAAAGAGGTTGGGAAACATGCTCTAAACAGAAAATTTTCAAACCACAAAAGTTTAACGGGGTACATACTATGGGTCCATAGTGTGCCGGCCGCTGATGTCATTAGATGCGCTCGAAATGATGCTGGTGGATAGGAAGTGCCATCTTTCTCACTCCAGAGCTCAAAAATTACAATTTTTAGTAGGTTAAAAATGGGAAAATGACATGGAAAATGACATTTTTAACCTATTTAAATGCAAAATTGGGGCATTTTATCACATTTTATCACAGCAGGGGCAATTTAGGTCATCAATTTTCATCTCACATCTTTCCATGTCAATTTCTTCATATCATTTTCGAACGATGAATCGACATCATAAAAATCGAAATCTTTTTTTAAAAAAATATAAAAAAATAAAATAAAAAATCTTCAAAATCTTATTGATTCATCGTCCGAGGTGGCATATACCTATCAACATTCGACAATCAGCGTCTGGGGAAAATTTCAAAATTCTTTGAAGCAATGCGTAAAACACATCACTTCAAAGAGGGGCAAAATATATACACTTAAAAATGGTCACATCACAATAGTCTGGTAATTAATTAAATATTTTTAATATTTAATTAACTCTCTGAATTCAATCTATGTATAAATAAATCTAAATAATTTATTTAGATTGTTCATTCTTTCATTTCGATTAAATAAATAAGTTTATTTAATCACTTCTCTTATCCATTTCTTAATTAATTAAATAAACAATACAATTTATTTATATTAATTATCATATAATCTTGGCTTGAATATTTTATTCAAATAAAGATTAAATATTCTTCTCTTCTAATATTCTTCTAAAAATCCATTCACAATTCCATATTCTCAATATTTAATTAATTCTTCTAAGGTTCATGCACAATTAAATATTCCAAAATATTTAATTAAATCTTCTATAGTCCTAAAATCAAAAATCAAACTCACATGAAATTAAATAAATTTATTTATTTAATATTGGATTATCTTCAACAACCGTGAAACAAACTTCCAAAACAGAAAATTAATTCCTCTGTTCCTGTGCAAGCTTGTTCCCGTGGGTTGAAGACAAGCCTCCATTCTTCTCTCCAACCTCCCAACATCTTCCATCTTCTTCTCAACCTCTCCATCTCTCACCATCCAAAATTACCAGACAATCTCACAGCCATTGATCTTTGCCAGCCAGGCTCTTGCCTACAAAAATCTATAAAAGGGACTGTCAGGTCTCTAAAAAACAAAGAAGCTTTCATACAAGAAAACTATAGTCAATTAGTTTTCAAGCATTCATAGCATTTCAGTTTTTAGCATAGAATAGCATTCCATATCATAGCTTATCATCCTCATTTCATAGTTTTAGAAGCATTCATAATCCACAGCCCCTGTGCATATCCGTATCAACATTTCACACCATCAACATATAGGATAGAAGTATTCTCCTTTTTGCATACTCATTCTGTACCTGTTGCCATTCTAAGAAGCCTTGCTTACATAATCTGAGAGCAGTAGCTTCAAGAAAATCCTTGGAGATAGAGGACAATGGAACGGTTCTGAAGAAGCTTTGTTTGTTTTGATTTTATTTCAATTTATCTTGCTTTCTTTAGTTTAATGTTTCATTTGTGTGTTTTGTTTATCTTATATTGATACTAACATATTTACCACACACCTAGGTTTCGATTGGGAATGTTGCTACTGATGATAACCCTTAGTGGGTGCTTGAGGTCCCTTGGAGGAACCCACATCCTGAGATAGACCACCCTAAGATCCGACACCAGCTGGAGGTGCACTATCGATTTGTACACCTATCTGTCCACCTAAAGCCATAGCCGAATTCTCTTCAACTATCTGAGCCTTTTCCACAACTACCTCCATGGTTTTCGGTTCAAACACCTGAACACCACCGCTAATACGAGCATTCAAGCCCCTAATAAAGTGTTGTACTAACATATCCTCATCGTCTCCAATGCCAGCATACTACTTAAGTTCATAGAATTTCCGCTCATACTATTCCACTAACATCACCATCTATCTTAGCGCATGGAACTTGTCTACACGATGCTGCCGCCAATGGTCAAACAAGAATTGGGCTTTGAATCTCTCTAATAACATCTCCCATGACATTGAATCTATATCTAGATGGAGCTTCTGCTCCTCAAGATGTCACCACGTAGACGCAAAACCTCAGAGATGCATAATGGCACACCTGGCCTTGGTATTGCTACCATATGGATGCATAGCAAAACACCGATTCAAATTGATTAACTAGGTTTCTGCCTCTAATCCACTGCCTATACCATCAGATTTTGGAGGACATGCATGAAGAAGGTCCCTCATATGACCAACTAATAGGGAATCTTGCTCAACAACTAACTCTCTCATCCTGGGAGACCTCTCTCTAGAATCACTAACTGCTCACCCTCCTACCTCAAACCAAGCTAGGAAAGAACCTCCTCTAGTAAGTGGCACAAATATGCGCCCTCCAACCCAGGTTGATCCAGATTCTTTCCTACACCTCCCTGATTGTTCTATGAACCCTAATGTTCCTCACGATTTGACTCATGAGAACTCTGTGGAGGTGAATCCTGGTGAATGGCCCCATGACCACCACCACGGCCTCTTCCTCGCCCTCGACCTCTACCCTGTCTCCTAGGCATGATCCTACAAAGACACCACCAAGGACAAATTCAGGGTAATAGATGAGGTCATCAAGGGAAAACTTAAACTTGAAACTATACATCTAAGACAACTTAATGGGCTCATTTAGATACCCAGAGCACCCAGTGTTTAAACTTGGGCTCTGATACCATGTGTAATGCCCTTGTCGCAAACCCTAGAGGACAACACACTAGCAACATATTTTTTTTTTTTCAAGTGTGATGCTACACAAGTATAAATGAACACCAACTTACAACGAATCCTATGTCCTCTAAGTTTCACAACTGCATTATGAAGTTCCCATCATCTAAATTAACAAAAACCATAAAATTTAATAATAACCAAATTCTAACATCATTTAAGAATCACATTTACTCATTACATATAATCAAGAGAATTAGGAGATACAACCATAATATAAACATTAAAGACTACTGATTACATCCATTCGAGTTAACATGTACAATATCATTGAATACATAATTCATCACATAGCAGAGTTACATCAGTTCCATCTTTACAATTATATTTTGTACAATAATGCCTCCTTGTTACATGTGAGGAGTTCTCAACAACATGATACATGATACATAATTGAGATACAATACAAATACAAGTACAAGGATCACAAATCCCAAGAGTAGATACAGTGCAAAAGTTTTCTGATCAAGTGAAGTCACCACAACTTGTACAAGGAAGGGAACCCAATGGAGAATGAAACACGTTCCACCCAACTATGTGAACCCAAAAGTTCACCCCCCGTGCTAGGAGATTGCAAGGGGTCCCACCATCACAATGATGACAAGGTGGCAAACAATAGACATAATAAGACTATAAGGGATTCGCACATACAAAGAACAAAATCACACAATACAATAGTGACACAACTTCCAGAGGCACAACAACCATTAAATGGAAATGCCAGTCAAATAAATGCAAGGTTGTAGTAGGGTGATCCCATAATAGTGGTTTACAATTTTTGGCCAAACTGGACACTGAAATTATTATTTTAAACTAAATCTTCACATTCAGGCACCTATAGCGGCTAAAATGTGAGGAATTTGAAGATGGTGCAAACTAGAGTCTCATCAAATTTTGTCTATAGATTCTAAAAATATTTTTTTCAAAATTTTTGGAATCAAATTTCACTTCTTTTCCATCTCCCACAAAAATTGATTTTTTTCAAAACAACATTTTTAAAAGTGACGACCATAATAACGATAACTTTTTTCCATGAAGGATAAAATTCTAATTCTTTCAAATTTAGATTTTAACTTTGATATCTAGTGCTTCCACTTGGTTAGATAGTTTTTTATTGAATATTTTTTCCTTAATCAAGTTTCAAAGTCAAACAAATTACAATTCAGACATAGTGCGACTTATAATGCGTAACTTTTTTGTATATGTCAATTTTTTATTTTTTTTTGGTTGGATCAAGGACTTCAATATCTGGTGCACTCATATTTTTAATTTTTTTTTGATAATCTTCTATTTTTCCACATGTGAAGAACAAATAAATTCATTTTCGATGAAAAACCTATGTTTAATAAAACTTAAAAAACAAATACATAACAAAACCAAAACATATTAAAATTATATTCATTGGATAGCTTGTTCTGAGGAATACCATAATCATTTGAAATAAATTTTAAATGAATTCATTTGATCCCCCAAAAGCTAAATCAAAAGTGATTTTTTATCAGCATTTTGATAGGTGTAAAGGAGACGCATTTATAGGTATGGTTTAAAACTAGCGAGGTTCTATCCAAGGGGTTTTGATCTAAGGTGATTTGATCAAACCCTCTTCAATTGGAATCCTTAAAATGGAACTTTTTAAGGCTTAAATCATTATATTTTCTAAAAATATGTGATTTCAGCTAAAATTCGTTCCTCTCAGGAATTGTAAACCACTATTATGACAGCACCGAGTAGGGAGAGTGTCATCGCATGGTTTATGCATGGGTTGTCTTGACAGTCTTTCTCAAGATGCTGGCCCCCATCTATAGTTGTCCTGATAGTCACACATTAGATGTCGGCCCTATAGGGTAATACATGTAGGACCAATTATCCTCTCATGGAGACAAGGATAATGGACTTGTTGACTAGGCCTTCCCAACCAATCCTTAGCCTGAACAAGTGCTACATGAATGGGTGAGGCATATGAACATCTTAGTTAAATGATATTCTACCCAACCCCCTAGTTAATTAATTAGGTTTCCACTTGATTAGGATACTCCCTAATGGGTTGTCCTAGATGACACTTTGTGCGCCGACCCCAATTGGGAGCCACTCCCCCATCTACAACAAGTCACCCAATTGAAAACAAGGAAAATCAACATGCATAATTCCATAATTGTATGAACATATACGAAGGCGAGGCATGTACCATCTCACACAAGAATCAACCATAAGGCAAGTATCTAGTACTGGCTTAAACCCACTCATTAACACATATCAAAATCTCATCACTCCAAAGCTAAGATTCAATACAAACATTTAACTAAACATAATCAATTCCGACCTTTGGAAGATTTCCACCATTCATTTCATACCATGACTTAAACTAGAACAGTCACTCACATCATTCCATTCCATTATCCACTATCTTTGCTTCATATGATGATCCAAATCAATAACATAGTCGAAGATTGCAAGGTAATTTAACAATACATTCACTACCCTTTTCTAGTATTTAGCTCAACTAGGATTAATCTATTATCGCATAGACTAAATTTCATGTTATTTAAGTATAAGTAAGTCCAAATTTCCTTTTATTCTTCAATTATCCAATTATAAATGAACTCCTATTTCACTACTCAATTCTCCTAACTATCATAATCAATAAATTTTCATAAATAAAAATATTCCTTTACCATAATTGTAATATACATAGATGCATATATACGTATATAACCTACTTATATAAAAACACATAAAAAGAAAAACTACTTATATTAATACATATATATTTATATATACATATGATTCGAATGCCCCATTCAAACAACATTTACCGAAATGACATTCATTACATGATAATGAAGTCAATAGATAGAATTCTATTTAATCACAATCAATAACTATTCTCAGGAAGAACGAGTTATTTGCAATACATATATCAATCACTCATTATACCTATCGAAATAACTCATGCATTTTAAATTAAGCAGCGATTACCGCCACATGCATATACATCGAATTCTGATATATCAATACAGATTATAAAACATGATACTAAGACGTTCACAGGGAGATACCATATGATTGGCATGCAAAGTAACCAGTGCATGTTAAGGGATCGTAAACCACATATATCTTTTAGAACAAGAATATTGTCCCAAGGCATAAATTGGCCGACGATCATAGCTGATGCTGATGCTAAACAAGGAAAACATATATTTTTGCACAGAGCAGTGAAGGCTCAAGAAGTTATTGGAATGGAAATTGAAGAAAAGAAAGACATTGAAGAGATTTGTGAACATATGTTTAAAGTAAATGCTTGAGCGAATGAGGATGAAAATACGTGTGACTTATATGAGTAGGAGAATTTATGTACAACTTGTTCTCTTTTGAATTTGATGCATTTCTGTTTGGTTTCGAGCTTCCAGAGACACGCTCTAGTTTGAAGTTAGGAATTTAAATTTGTTTGAAGCCCTCTATGATAGTACATTGTCAATATTTTATTTTCAAGTGCTACACTGTGATACATTGTCAGTAGAATCAAGGAGGTTATTCAAATCTTTAAACTTCCTATTAAGTTCAAGTGTTGCAGCTGAGACTTGTTGACAACGGAATTAGAGAGATTATTTAACCTCCACAATATTCTATTTTGAAATACTACGGGTGTGACAGGTTGCCAATGGAATCAGAGAAGATTCACGAGCTAAGCTTCCTCCAAGTTTAAGGTGGTTATCATTGCAAAATGTAAGAAGCCACTTCCCATAAGTCCGAGGATAACATTTGAGATATGATAATAAGGCATTAAAACGAAGATATAACCAAATTCTGTTATACATAAGGTCTGAGTAATCAACCATATTTTCTTTTTATTCTATTAACTTACACATGCCGTGGCTTATTACATGCAAGCTAGAATGAGACCAACACAATGAAGGAAATTCTTGTATAAGGATAGATTTTGATGATTCAAGAATCAGCTTAAAGGCCAACTCCTTGCCCATGCTGAAATTTGCTAGCATAGTTAATGATAAGAAATTTCCTTTAGTACCAAGGATTTTATGTACATCCACCACACAGTACGAATGATTATATTCCACAAACAATATATAGAAATGAAAGGATTCAAAAAGGTAGAGAAAACTACATTGGTGACGCAAGAAAGAAACATTAGTTTCCAAAGAAAATAATAAAGCCAATCAGGCTACAGATTCATGGATCTAGGCTGGTATTTGGTGGAAGGAAAATAAATATGATAGGAAAATGAGGGCATTCGGTTATTTCCATATTCATAATTTTCCAAAAACCATAAAAATAAGAAACTAGGCACTTTTACTTGCTGCCATAAGGACAAATTTTCCATAGAGAAAGATTAAGGGGTTAAGTATGGAACTATTTTGGGGAGAACTGAACGATTCCAAATAGAGCATATATTCCTAGTTTTCATTTATAATCAATGATTGCAGGAAAGTTTGATTTCAACAAGCACTCAAAATCAAGCATTTATAATTAAACAGAGGAGTTTCCACAAGAAAAGAGCCTGGATTATATGAGTCACAGTGCCGTAAGGATTGCTGGCTTGAATTTCCAGATACAACTCAAATTTTCTCCAAATCTTCACTAACAACTTCAAACTCTTCGAAGTTCAACACCTCTGCAAAAATAAACCCAAAAGCCTCCAAACAAAACTTTAGAGATTCTTCCCTTCCAAGAAAACTTTCAAAATCAAGAATTCACTTTCTAGAACCCGAACCAAACTCTGAGTAGAGGAAAATATTCACCGCCCAATTTCAAGATTTGTTATCCTAGAATAATCAAGAGCCCCCAAAAGACATTCACGACAAGCATTCCAAAATCGGTTTTTCCTCCGAGCATAATAATCCAAGTTCCCCTGTGCAGTTAACTCCCACTAACTAGTTTATTCCTCCACTATCCATAACTGCCTCCTCTCCCTTAAATTCATTAATTTATTTTCATTTTATTTTCCCCCACTCTTCACAACTTCCTCAACTTATAATTTATTTCTAATTTTTAAATCATATTTTGCAACTGCACACACCTAATTAACTATTTAATCTATTTAGTTTATTAATTTAAATTATCATAGAGTTTGTTTGCACAAACACATTAGTGATTATATATATATATAATTTAAATATTTTGTTTTAAACGATAAATCCTAATTTATTAAAATTAAATAAATACTTCCACAAGATTCGTTTTAATTTAATTCTTTTGATTTAATAAAGGATTTTATCTTAATTAGTCAAGGCCTTTAATTTTGACAGTCTTAATTTAATAAAATAACTGAACAAAGCACAAGTCACAAGCATGATTCAAATGGACAGACCAAACCTCATACAACAACATGGTTAGGACAAAGCGCGGAAGGGCATTACATCTTTCTTGTTCAAGGTTAGCCAACCTTGCCAAGATTTGGTCAAGCCTAGCCTCTACTCCAGTGGTTCCTTGCCCGACCTCTTGACTTCCTCCAGGATTAGTTCGTGTCCTCACCATCCTTATGTGATTGGTCTTTACCTGAATGTTTATCTATGTTAGACTAAACTATGTTATCAATTATATTTATGGAAAAAATGACATTCATATGTACACACGAATTCCATATAAGATTAACCACATGCTTCTTTTGAAAAACACATAATATTTTTTATTTCATGAGGATTTCAATATCCTTTTGATTACATGGAGTGACTATATAGATAGTCGAGTGGAGAGTATCCTTTGAATTCACTCTCTGACACATAACTTAAAGGAGTATAACCTATAGACTGAGATAGTTGTTGGTCCCTATCTTTTTGTTCATCTCTCATTTGTTTGTACCTATCCAAAAAAGGATAATAATCTTCAGATTTATCACCCGATACATAGTTACGAGAGGCAATGTCAATATGGTGTTCATCAACAATGTAGTCTACCCTTTTCACAAACATTTGTTCATGAGACCATTTCTTGTCTGGTGGTGTCCTTGGTACATATTCCTTGGACTCATTACTTAAAGAAATTACTATTACTTTAGCCAGTGGTAGAACTCTAGGATCCCTATTTAGATGAATGTCAGACTAACAATTCCTTCTGAAGGCATATCCTTGGAAAGTGGTGATGACTCTGAATTTTCTGGTGAGATGGTTGGTAGGTAGTTGTACATAGCCTCCATCTTCATCTTTCTCTTCACATCACTGATCTAAGAAAGTGCATGACTAAAAGTTTTAGTGTCACTAAACCAGATAGCATTATCGTAGTTGGTTCCTTCTATGGTTCTAACAATGGATTCCCTTTCCTTCTTATCCTTGAGGTAGCACTCATTTCTGATTACTAACTTTTGAACCGTTAATCTAAGATGCACCATCCTAGCACAAGAATTCACAACATTAGATAACGTTGGAGGAAGGGTGGTCCCACAATAGTGGTTTACACTTTTTGGGACATTTTGATTTTTGTTGAAATCACATATTTTTAGAAAATATAATGATTTAAGCCTTGAAAGGTTCCATTTAAAGGATTCCAATTGAAGAGGGTTTGATTAAACTACCTTAGATCAAACCCCCTTGGATAGAACCTTGCTAGTTTTAAACCATACCTATAACGGAGTTTTCTTTACACCTATCAAAATGCTAATAAAAAACCAGTTTTGATTCACCTTTTGGGGGATAAAATGAATTCATTTAAAGTTTATTTTTTGTAAGTATATAGTCCTTATTATAAGCATCCCAAAAAGTATAATTTTACATATATTTAATTTGATTATTATATATTTTTTAAATTTCTTGTGAATGTAGGTTTTTCACTGAAAATCAAGCTCTTTGTTTTGCACATGTGGAAAAATAATAGATTGTCAATTTTTTTTTTTGAAAAATATCAGTGCACACTAGATATTGATGTCCCTGATCCAATAAAAAAAAAAAAATTGAATTTCAATACATACAAAAAAAGTTATGTTTAAGCCAGTAAATCATGTCTGAATTGTAAAAGGTTTGACTTTAAAACTTAATTAAGAAAAAAAATTCAATGAAATGATATGAAACCAATTCCATGCACTAGATATCGTAGTTACAAATCTAAATTAAAAAAAAAAGGAATTTTATCCTTCATAGAAAAAAAGTTATGTGTTCGCCAATAACGTCACTCCTTAAAATGGTGTTTAATGTTAAAAACTAGTTTTCGAAGGAGATGGAAAAAGAAGTGCAATTTGATTCCAAATTTTTTGAAAAAAATATATTTAGAATCTACATACAAATTTTCACAAATCACTAGTTTGCATCATCTTCATATTCCTCTCAGTTTATCCGCTATAGCTGCCCGAAAGTGAAGATTTAGTTAAATTTTTTTAGTTCAATGTCCAGTTTGGCCAAAAATTGTAAACCAGAATTGTGGGATCACCTCGAAAAGAATGATGAGATGGGTGATCCCACAATAGTGGTTTACAATTTTTGGCCAAACTGGATACTAAAATTATTATTTTTAACTAAATCTTCACTTTCGGGCACCTATAGCAGCTAAACCGCGAGGAATTTGAAAATAATGCAAACTAGAGTTTCGTGAAATTTTGTCTATAGATTCTAAATATATTTTTTCAAAATTTTTAGAATTAGATTGCACTTCTTTTTCCATCTCCCTCAAAAACTAGTTTTATTTAGAAAACAACATTTTAAAAAAGTGACGCTCACCGTATAATGCATAACTTTTTTTTCCATGAAGGATAAAATTCTAATTCTTTCAAATTTAGATTTTTAACTCTAATATCTAGTGCTTCCACTTGGTTAGATAGTTTTTATTGAATATTTTCTCTTTAGTCGGTTTCAAATTCAAACCAATTATACTGCATATAGCGCATAACGCGTAACCTTTTTGTATGTATCGAATTTTTTTTTTTCTTTGTTGGATCAAGGAATTCAATATCTGGTGCACTAATATATATATTTATATTTAATAATCTGCTATTTTTCCACATGTGTAGAACATAGAGCTTGATTTTCAGTGAAAAACCTACATTCACGAGAAATAAAAAATAAATATAATAATAAAATTAAATTTATTTAAAATTATACTTTTTGTGAAGCATATAATAAGGACTACATACTTACAAAAAATAAATTTTAAATTAATTAATTTGATCCCCCAAAAGGTAAATCAAAAGTGGTTTTTTATCAGCATTTTGATAGGTGTAAAAGAGACTCCGTTATAGGTATGGTTTAAAAATAGCAGGGTTCTATCCAAGGGGGTTTGATTTAAGGTAGTTTGATCAAACCCTCTTCAATTGGAATTCTATAAATGGAACCTTTTAAGGCTTAAATCATTACATTTTCTAAAAATATGTGATTTAACAAAAATCAGTTCCTCCCAGAAATTGTAAACCAGCTTTGTGGGATCAGCCGAGATCATAGGTTCCAGAGCTAAACCTGGTAGCTCTGATACCACATGTAACATACCTGTTGTCACTAGAAGTTGCACCCTTGTTCAACTTGATGTTCAACCCCTCAGTGAAACATGGGAAGACCTCTAAAGATGTGGGTTTCTTGCAGACAGAGGTCAACCTCCGGAGAAGGCCGACTTCCTTTGGTGTCACCTAAAACTACTGATCTTGTGAGGGAAAGAGAGAAGGAGAAATATAAAAATGGAAATTAAATCCTAAGGTGATACACCAAACTGACAGGAACAATGAGATACTTGATTTACACTTGAATACTGGTGACAACCATGGGACTGCACAACAAGATCCTATAGATCACGCATACAAACAGGTTTGACATGCACATGCCTTCAAGGAGGAAAGGCAAATTTTCACAAACTAGAAGCTCATGTGCAGGATTAAGTAAACATAGTTTGTAACCTACATGATACTACTTCTGCAAAGAAAGGCACGACATGAAAAAAAAGCTATAAGGAAAGAGAAAATTTCACTAAATAGCTCAATGAATCAAAAAAGAATGCACAATACTTTACAAGAATCAGAAGGCAAAAGATGGACCATCAGTGGTAACCAAGGTAGATTTTGTATATTATGTTCTAATATGAGTTATAGAAACGTGCTAGTCTGAGAGAGGACTACAAAAGGGTCACAGACTTTAGAAGAGCATCCTCTAGAACTCCTTTACAAAAAGGAAAAAATGCCTTATATACAAAAAAGATCTCAGCCCCTTAGGTCTTACAAAAAATATCAATCCCAGAAAAGATCTCCCATAGATCTTTTTATGGAGTTAATGTTGTCTACAATTGTGTCCCTGCTGTCCATGTCGGTGTGAAAGATTGCCCTTGGAGAAGTCCTCAGATCTTTAGCAGCAACCACCGCATTCATTTATGATCCTCATGTCCACCTTTGAATCTCTTTGCAATTGAGCTGCTTTGAATGCTCTTGAGCTCCAAATAGATACACGTTGCCTGTCATTCTATTGATCTTCTTCATCTGGTTGAGCTGCCACAGCTTGCCTTAGCTTCCCTTGGTTGGTTGAGCGCATTCCACATAGACTTTGTAGGCGGTAAAAACTCTTCTAAAAATAATTGCATCTCGGCGAGACACTGAAAGTGTCTCACCGATGTGATTATGCCCTCTGAAGCTATCGGCAAGACATGGATATATCGATGAGAGTCCTCATCGAGCTTCAAAACTCATACCGATGTTGCCTCTGTGGTCGCCAAGACAATCGCCATCGGGAAGACCCTTTACCTTGCGCATTCTGCTCTATCGGGGAGACATTTCTATCTCGGCAAGAGGTTGTGTTGAAGGCACCTTGCTTTGGCGAGGACTCATTTCGTTTCACTTCGGAAAGACTTCATCATATCACCGAGACCTCTCAGTGAACTCAACCCCTATGCCAAGAGTCTTTAGAGTCAGGGAGACACCGTATTCAGTGAGAGCCTGCTAGGTTGGTGAGACATCTCACCGATCTACTCATCATTCTCCGAGTCCACCTCGACGCTTTCCCGAGCCTCCTCCTCATCAGCAAGAGTCAATTATTGTCACCTCAAATGTACTCCACCTTACCGAGCTCCACATTCTATTCGCCGAGACATCATCAAGTCGGGAAGACTTCATGGCAAGGCTCAAATGTCATATCGATATTTGCTTCTGTCGCTGAGACTACACCATGTCGGCAAGACCTCACTGCGACGGCTGGGAGCCATGCCGATGTCATACGTGTTGGTGAGAATTTTTGACTTCGGCTTCAACTCTTGGCGAGCTCAGCTTGCTTTCGATGAGACATTGGTGTGTCAGTGAGACCTCCCACCGAGCTTCATTTCGTTGTGGCGAGACCCCCCGGATAGTCGCCGTGACCTCTTGCCGAAACCAAAAATACTTCGGCGAGCTCCTTCATGTCGGGAAGACATCTTGTTGATCTCTCTTTTTCTCCTCCAGCTCATTCTACATCGGCAAGACCCTTGGGCATTGCTGAGACCTCATGGCGACCCCTCCATCCTTTGTCGAAACCAACATCTTCTATTGGCGAAACCTTGGCCTGTCGGCCAGACCTTTGTTGTCTTTGGGGTGACCATCTTTTGGCAAGAAATTATGCTGAAGGCAACATCCTTTGTTGAGCTCCGTTTCTTTCGGTGGGTTCCCCCCTTCCATTGGTGAGACATCTCTATATCGGCAAGACCTTATGGCGATGTCAAGCTCTTTCGGCGAGGTCTTTCATTGTCAGCGAGACTCCTGATGAAGGAAAACACATCGAGGCCCCCTTTATTATCGGTGTGACCCCTTGGTGTCAGCGAGACATCTCGCCGATCATCATTCTTTATACCGAAGCCACACCCCTTCGGTGAGACTTCAGTAGGTCGCCAAGACTTTATGCCAATATGAGTCCCTCTCGCCGAGACTTGGCCAGTCGCCGAGACATCTTGGCGACCTGACCCTCCTTTTGGCGAACTGTTCCCTGATGACTCTAAACTAACTACTTTCAGCAAGACTTAACTCCTCGCTGGGACCTCATGCCGAATCACTCATCCTATCACGAGCCCCTTTTGCTATCGGCGAGATATCGAAGTCGAGGAGACCTCTCTCTGTCTTGAATGCTACGCCAAAGGCTCCCTGTTGTCGGCGAGACCCCACCGGTTCACCGAGACCACTTGCCGAAATACATCTCATGCCGAAACCTTATTGTTGTCGGGGAGACTTCACTGGTCGTTGAGACTCTCTCCGAATGCTTCATTATGCTGAAGGCCTTTTAAGTCGGGGAGACTTTGTGACTTCGGCGAGACCCTTTGGCGAAGCTTTCTTGCTTTGCCGACGCCGCCTGACTTCGGCGAGACTTCTTCCGATTGGTAAGACCTCCTACCGAAACCCACACACATATGCCAAAGGGATCCTGCTTTGCTTTGTTGGGGAGACCTGATGCATTCACCGAGACTTATCTCCAAAGAAAAGAACTTCCGCCGAAATGAATATCCTTTTGTCGCTGGGATGATGATCAATGTCTTGCCGGTAGGGACCTGTAGGTGAATCTCACTCGCTGTGACATTCCTGAGGTCTTGGAAAATTTCTCCTTAGAAGATTTTCATGCTGAACCTGAACAAGGCAGGCTTCTTCACTGAGTTCCCTGTGACCTAGCATTAGATTCATGATTTTTTCCCTTGTGCAAATGTTTCGTTTGGCCCTCTCGAACCTCGGTCACATGATATTCTACCTGATTGAGCCTGAGGGTGAAAATTAGGTAACAATACCAACCCTTAAGGAAGTAAAAATTTCTAAGTTTTCATCTTTCGAGTAAATTAGTAAGCCATTGCAATAAAAAAATTTCTTTTCTTTATTAATAATTTTCAAACAAGATGCATAATATAATACAACATGAATTCCATTTCATTTTAACAATTCTATAAGTTACATCAATACAAGAAAGCATATATTTACATACATAGCTCAATGAGCTTTAGAACAAATAGTTGTAAGATGGTCCAAGATCCTTCCTTTCAAATCTTGGTTCTTCTGTCGCCTGCTGTGGAGGAGAAGCATCACTTAAGCACTTTTCTGCCAACCACAGACTCATAATGTGGTTCCTCACATATCTATCATTCGATAGATGACCCTTCCCTTTGACAAAGATATTGGTAGAGTAACCGATAATGACAACCAACTGAGCATAGTGTTGTGTCCTACATAACTAGAACCTTGTAATCCCACAATCTCAAACTAGCATGTAATACTGGATCACGGTGAACTGACAGTGTAGTCTTGGTAGTCACACAATCTAGAGTGGAGTCTCAAACATTCACACTATTTTGGCCAAAGTGTTCTCATTTATTGAATGAAGTCATCTATCATATACACTACTCATGGTCGATTTGACTTAAGGCTATCTTAAGCTACGCATAGGTATTTCCTTCAATGGATAGTCCATCATCCCAGAGATAACCTATCACCATATTAATCTACTTGGAATAAGCCTACTTAACTAGTAAGTACACAAGCTAGGTATTTCCTTCAATGGGTAGTCTACTATCCCAAAGATAACCTACATACTTGGAATAAACATACTTACAAGTACAAATTCCCTCCCATACTAGATTGTCTATCCTAGGAGTAAACACAAACTTTCCTAGTTAAATCAATAACTTAGCTAAGTGTACCATATGTTATTTTCATGTTTAATCAAAACTAGTATATAATACCTATGATAAACACCCATCTCCTACTATGGAGTACTTAAAAACACATTATGAAAACAACATAAAAGCTTCAATTTCCTTTAACTTATATATATAAGAGTACAGGCAAGATAGTATATAATAAACACATTATATTGAATGTATGCATATATATATATATATATGTATAAATGTATATGCCTCTATGTACATGTATATGTAGGTATATCTATATCGATGCATCTGTATGAGCGTGTCCATCCACCAACATACTCATGTATCGATATACATATAAATATGGATACATGTATATACTATACATATATATGTTCACATGCGATCCACATATAGCCATTCACAATTACCATCATATTTATAAGTGTTTACTTGTGGTACATACATACATGTGCATATACATGTCGTTAGATCCCATTGGCATGTATATGTGTATATATATACACATACTCCACATACATTCCACTTGTCAATATAATAGTAATAGTGCTTGAGAAAGATCTCAAAAGCTCAATAGATAAACATCACCCCATAATGCATGCAGTAGTAAATAAGACTCTCAAATTTAGACATATTAGCTAAGGATGACTTACCAACTATCCACAAAATGACTCAAGTCAATCATTCTAATGTGGTGTGTGTATATGCTCAGATAGTTTACTTTTACCGGTTACCCAACCAAGATCTTTTCCTAAGTGATACTTCCCCTCCACCTAGAGGATTGGAACACATACCTGCATCCACTAACACACACACATGACAATCAATTGTTCACAACATATATGCAATATATATAAACATCTCTAAAGTTATAATAATAATTCAATAACCATCCATTCACATATATGCAATATTTCCCCATGAAATAATATCAGCTAAGATAACATCAAATGAGATAATATTCATATTGATAACAAGGTACAAGCATAATTTATTCATCTCCAAAATTCACATTACATTCATATTTACCCTATGTAGCAATAGTAAATAGTAACTACATAATTGGGGTGTAACAATATTGATGTCGCTAATCGCATTTTCAAGTACCTTGAAATAATAACTAGCACTTGCACCCATAGGATGTTCAAGGAATATGTTGATAGGAATTTAGAGGTAAGACAATAATAAATTTGAACATTACATAATTCGATATATATAAATACAAATCTATAAATGATACATTGCATTATATAATTGTGGTGGATGTCTTCATTGTTTTGAAACAACTAGATTCCTTTGAACAAGTACTAGCCAATTTGCATCTATCAAAGTGGAATAAGAGTGTCGATTTATTTATTTTTAGCTCTCTTTTGAAGTCCCAAAATTCGTATGCATTGCAACATGGTGTTAGATGAAAATAATATAACTTGTAAATATGTTTCTACATATGTAAATCTAGTGATAATACAAATTTAACAAAAATATGTTTTGAGAAAGAGGTTAAGCTTCGACATCATGGAATATGTAGCACCCCTCCATTTTGGCTCTTTTGATCGTATAGTGTTCTTCTTTGTTATGTTGTTTCTGTTTATACTTTGACTATGGTACTTGGTTACTATTAGATCGCAAACTATAAAGCAATGTGAATGCTATATTTTGATGTGATGGTATTTTAGTCTGATGTTATCATTATGGCATGCTTTGAATTAGCTAGCAGATATTTGAATTAATAATGCTTTATGCTTTTGAGTATATTATTGATATTAGATTTGTTAGTTAGTAATACTGTATTGGTGAAGGGGACGGGATTGCACCACTCGCTTGCGAGCGCCTTATGATTCTAAGATTTCCTCTTCACGGTGTGTTTTATTATGTTATATATATGCATGTCTGATATAATATTTGTTCACAGGTTGGCAGGTACAAGACATCGACTCCACCTGGGTTCATAGGTTTGAGCGTGTCCATTTGCCAATAGTATTCGATTGGGAGATAGTAGCTAGGTTTTCCATGCCAAGTCATCACCTAGTCATAGTGTGTCGTCAGGTTTTAGTCGGGTTAAGCTGCTTCTTTGTTGTTCATCTCTCCTTGATTTTATTTAATTGCAAGTTGGAAAAGGTAAATAAAGGGCTTTATGTATTTAAGTTGTTTATTAAATTTATCTGGTTATAATGTTAGAAATGTTACTTAATTTATTAATTAATTTAATTTAATTAATAAAATAATATAATCTTGGATTAGATTTACTTTATTGATTATTTAAATTAATTGTGTGGAATTAAATCAAGTTATTCATTTTAGAAATTATAATTGTTAAATTCTTTTTGAAATGAAAATTTTAAAAGTGTTAAAGTTTTTTGAAAAGAAATTTTTTAAAGTTAAGTTTTTTTGGAAATGATTTAAAAAAAAAACATTTAAATTCCTTTTGAAATAGAAATTTTGAAAAAAAGAAATAAAGTCATGTTGAAAAGAAATTTTATTTTTAAATTAAAAAAAATCTCGAAATTGCATAGAGGGAGTAATAACTATGGTGGATGGGATATTTTGGGGAAAGTTGACTAAATTTGGGGAACATATTTCATTTGAAAGAAAAACATTGTTGTTAAAAGGAAATGAAGTTCTTCATGTTTTGATTATGCATTATTGGATTTGAGTGAAGATTTTGGAAGAGCTTTGGAAAAATTATCTTGCAGGGAAGCTCAACTTTTCTTCTTCAAGTTTCAGATCACAGGTTCTACCTTGTTTTGTTGTTTTGAAAATTTGCATTTTCAGTTTTGAAAACTTGCTTGGAAACAATTTGAAAACCCTATTGAACACATAGAAGATTTTTAGATTTTTGTGGAAAATACAAACTCTTCAACAAAAAATTTCAAGTTTAACAATAGAACATTTGAAAAGAAAACAAAAAGAAATTAGAAACTTTTATGTTTGGATTTGAAAATCTCCAGAAATTAGAATCATGAAATTGTGTTTAAAAGAATTTCTTCTATTGTAGTTTTCAGTAGAAAATTTGCCCAATTTTAGCTATAGAACAATGGAAATTATATATATATATATACATATATATATTATGTTATATATATATATATATATATATATGAAGTTATGCTGGGATTTTTTTTTTTTATTTACCCAGAATCTTTCTGTCAAAGAAAAACTTTGTTCTTGACATTTACCAGAAAACAAAGATCTGTATTTTTTTGTTATTTAAAAATATATATATATATAATTTTTTTTTTAAGAGTGAAAGGGGAGGGCTGGGGGCTGCCCCCACAGCCGCCCCCATGGGAGGCACTGTGGAGGTAGCGCCGCTGCCTGTGACTGCGCTACTTACACAATGCCCCTAAAAGGGGGAGGCTGCATAGGAAGCCAACCCCTCTTTCCCACGGGGCTTTGCTTTAAACAAAAAGAAATATCATATAAAATATTATATATATATATATATATATTATATATGATGTATAATATATATATATATTTATATTTAAATAGTGTTATATAAAATAAAATAATAAATAAATATATAATATAAATATTATATATATTTTGTATAATATTTTGTATAATATTTATATATATGTATAATATTTTGTATAATATTTTGTATAATATTTTGTATAATATTTATATATATGTTTTATAAATTCAAAAATATATGTATATATATATGTATATCTTCTTTGTGTATTTGATTAGAAAAAATGGGATTTGACATAAATCATTGGGAATTTAAATTGATTTTTTTGAAATAAATAATTAAATAATATTTATATATTTAAATAAATATATGTATGTTTAACATATATTCATATTTAAATATAATGATCCTAAGATGGTTATTTTATCATAAGGATGCAAATATTAATGTTATAAGAAAATGATGTTATTAGGAGATTGATTTTAACATTCATTGTAATCGGGGAAGTTAAAAATAAAATAAAATAGATAGTTTAAGTTCTTATTACAAATAGTGTTACCTATTTTAATTGATTACATGTGTTATGTCAGTGCTTTGCTTGGATTTAGGAAATTCTAAGTAGATGAATAAATTGTTAAAATTGTCCTTTCTTTATATGTGATTTCTCTCTTCCTTGATGTTGGGAAAATGGAGTTATCTGTCTATATAAGTCTTCCAGATGGGGTTTTCATTTAATTGTGTGGGTTGTCGTAATATGTTAATCAACCTTTGTATTGTCTTGGGTAGTGCGTATAGTTGTATCCTATTGTTTTACCTAGTTTCCACGAACGGGGATGGTTTTTGCCTCCTTTGGATTAGGAGTGGATTATGTGATTTGTGCCTCCTTTGGTTTAGGAGCAGTTTATGTGGTTTGTGCCTCCTTTGGAAGCAGTGGATTATGTGTTTTGTTGCCTCTAGTGTTTGGAGTGAGTTTTCATTATATGTTCCTTCTAGAGTTGGAGTGGTTTTATCTTGTTAGTATATACTTGGGATTCCCTTGGTGATTGTTTTGTATGTGTTGTCAATAGGAGAGTGGCTCTAGGTGGGGGTCTGACACACAGAGGGGCGCCAGGGTAACTCACTTAGGGTTTAAGTAAGTGATAACTTAAAAAGAATTAATGAAAAACTTTCAAACTAACTAAGATAATGAATGCCTCTCTCTCATGACTCATGTGCTTATTAAGGCTTGAGATAAGACGAGAAGCACAGTTTGTATGGGGGTTTGGCGGCTGGTAGAGGCAAGCCAGGGTAACCCCGAATGGGGGTCCGATAGCCTAGGAAGGCTGAGCCAGGGTAACTCATAGCAAATGATGTGTGACACTCTCTCTATGACAACCATAAGTCAGTTTTGTTGTACTGTGTAGTGGCTCATTGGTATCTGGAAGCATTGTAACCATTGTGTTAAGTGATGTGTTTGTATTCGATTCAGTTCAGTTATGTTTTAGCCTGTGTCTAGAGGTAGATGGCCTTATCTTGAAATCTTTGTTACTATCTCCTAGCACGGGGGGTGAGCCTTCGGGTATCACTTGGTTGGGTGGAACATGCACCTTACTCCGTTGGGTTTTCTTCTTGTTCGTGTGGACGAGATTTCCAGTTGGAGAGCACGTGGGATCTAGTTTCATTTCATGCTTTATTCATTTCAGTTGAATCCTGTAATTAATTACCCCTCATTTGTTATTGAGGAGGAAGATGTAATTTTTAACCATGCTTTTTGGATTTACCTCATTCGGGGAATGAGAGTTGTAATCTTATTGTTAAATGATTGTTATTTGAAATCATGTGGTATCTCTTATTCTTTGATGCAATTTACCATGTATGGAATGTATGTGTTTCTTAATTCGTTAAGTAATTAAATGCTATGGTTTCAATTCATGTTTCTGGTTTGGGTTTTAAAGTAATCTCAGTCTCGTAACCTTAGAGGTTGTTGCAATGGGTAGTGAACTTGCATGTTATTTGTACTTAAACAAAAAAAAAATTAGTACATTTGAGTAGTTAATTGCAACTTCCTCTAGGTTTGCGTGGCGGGGCATTACAAAATATCCTCTTTTTCATTAAGCATGTATGTTTGGCCTAAATGTTGCCCTTGTTATTTGTTTGTAGAGAAATAACATTGAAAATGATCACTATATGTTTTAGTTTTATTTTCTAGTTACTTGCAATGGCATTTCAAAACATTAACTTTTGTTGAAGAAATTGTCTACCACCATACAATTAATGCAAATAGGTTTGAGATCTGTGATTGTTAAGCTAAATGGCAATGGAAATAATGATGAGCACTGCAAAAAATCCGAATGCGAGGATTTCACATTAGGTGGTATTTCTGATACAGGCTTTGAAGAAATTCATTTAGAGTCCAAATTGTCTTTTTCTCATGATATTTAAAATTCAAGTTATTTTGATCTTTTGTGAATTCTAAAATTGCATTAGAATTCTGTCGAGGTATTTGGAAACTACGATGTGTGTGTCGTATGTGGCACCTATTGCTTTTGTGTTTTTCTCTACAAATAAAATTCAAAGATTTGTGTGAAGCGATTCAAATGTAAAAATACATGTATATATTTCTTCTTTGAGGTTCTTTCCTGTTGCATCTTTTGAATTTGTATCTATGCAAATGGAAATATCAACAACAAGAAAACCCCATGCTTCCTACTCTTGAGAAAATTCTAATATTTCCTGCCAAGCTAGGATCCTAGCTACATCTGTTTGTGGAATCCCCTCGTTTCCTATATTTCTAGGTTCTTGTTTATGAAATTTGGTTCAGCATGGGTGGAAAGACATAAAAAATCTATTTATATTATAAACGTAATAGAAGGTTTGAAGCTCTTTTTGGCGGTTGTAGGCAATCAACATTCCAAACCACACAAGTCCTAAATTTCAATCCTAGCTGGTCCATGGAAATTTAACATGCTACTATTTGCAAAAAAAGATAGAGGTTATTTTTATAGAAGCTTAACAAATGTATCTACAACTTTCTATGACACAGTCCTGATATAGTCGAACAGATAACTCACTGGGAAAACTCTGTAGTTTCTTGTTTTTCCTTTGAGGACTTTCCTAATCTATATTGCAGGAAAACTTGAACTCTCATCTAGCATCATGTTTTCACCCAGTTTTATTGTTTCCATATTCCCTATTGTTAGGAACAGGTGATATTTTTTTCATTTAGTGAAGTGTAACAGGCTAGGCAACAAATTTTCAAAAAGATGAAGAATTTTGCATTTGTTCATTAATATCTTTTTCTTTTATCTTGAGAATCTTTGAGCAATTCCATCAGGCACTACTAAGATGTGGGATCATTGGGCATTAATAGATGACAACAATGATAAATTTTCCATCAAGGGCCTTGTGCAGGATGCAGAGGGTGTCTTGACTAGATAGATTATCAAAGGTGAAGGAGAGCCCAATTAGCATAACTAATTCAAGATCTACATAGGAATCCTGTTCCCAGGTTCAATCTAGCAGGTGATTTTGGCAATAATTCTTCAAAGACATGCTAGCTCCAAAGCCTTAAAATTAAAAAGAGCAACCTAAGCCATTTTTCACTATTTTGAAATTTTGAATAATGAAATTAGTAAGAAATTGGAAGGCATGTTAAAAATGTAGGCATAATTTTAAATAAACTAGTTCTTTACACTAGTTGAATTTTTTTGGGCAAAATAATCTAGAATATTGGTTGAAAATGTAAATTTTCTTGTATTCATTTTTGTCCTAGTCACTTTTATAAGGTAAAAAACCATCTATTTCCTAAGTAGTCAGATAGTCTAAAAAGCAATAAATTCCAAGTCAATTATGTGGTACAAGCTTGTCAACTCTGTTCTGGTAGCATAAATTGCATGCACAATAGTTACATGTATTGCATGCACAACAATTGCCTATATCACATGCGCAATCTTCATGAGGGTTGTTTTCTGCAACACTTCCACTTTATAAAATGTGAGCCAGTTTTTATCGTGCTAATGCCCATTCAATTACTAATGTTAGGTATAGTAAGGAAAATGTTAATGGATGAAAAAATTTGTACAAGTATAATGCCTGGTATATTTTGTTTTTTCCTATTAATAGTTGCAAATTTTGTCAAATCACATAACTTTGCATATATTTTGTTGGCAAGCTTAGCTAATGGTTTCTCCAAATTTTCTAATATGCTAATCTAATATTTGGACATTGAATGATAATTTATAATATCCATTCAGGAGAAGAGAGCTCACAAAATATTCTTGGATTGGGCTTCTTCTATATAAAGAGAAAGTAATGAAGCACTGGGTGCATCTGTAGTAGCATTGACCGTTGCAACTCAAACTCAGATATCTATTTCTCCTTAGAGCCATGATTGAGGGGTTTTTCCCTATCAAAACTCATGTTGCCATGTCTTGTTTTTAGTCCCCTTCAATTATTTGTCCACATAAAATAGTAGGGTAAAAAACTAAAAATAGGGATCAAGTTCTCCTAACTACCCCTATACCAGGGCAACTAGATCCAATCTTCTTGCATATTAGACTGTTTGAAACCTGCTGCAAGCTTACAATTTTTTGAACCACTATAAATTCAATGGACTTGATGTGTAACAAAACCTAAATCCCATGGGAAAATTTTCTACAAGTAGAAATATGGGTTCCAATATAATGATATGCACAAACATCAATTTCTATTTCGCTTGTGAGTGCTTACGGAGATAACCTTCTACCCTTGATTTCAACTATGTGTCATATGGTGTTAAATTTTAAGTTCAAGTTTACTAGAGCTTGGTCAAGAGATTAAAAATCAGTATGTCAACAAAATTTGAACAATATATATCAAGTAAATGGGAAACAATTTCCTCATGGAAAATAAAAAGGGGTCTCATAAACCAAAGTGGTTTCTTGCTTGATCGTGACTGGAAATCCACCTTTATATTTCACCTTTAATTTGAAAAGGCCTAAGCTTTGAGCCTTTCTCACATACCAAATTGGTATATAAATATCTTTAGGCAAAATTTATCATGGATATTCTTATCTAGCAATACCTGTCCATAGAATGTCTGTCCACACCTCAACTACATGCAAAGATGCTAGTATGTTAAGTCAACAGAGCTAAAACCCTAATCGACAACTGTCCAAACCATCAGTTATTTGTCTACTCTCAAGTCTTTGGCAAGCGCCTTCTCTTGCCTCATAATTACAAACCTGCATTGCCGCTCCCTAAGGCCAAATTGGCTACATAAATGACATGATTGGTGTCAAGATTTATGCAAGATTTCTTCATGTTATGGTATCATAAAAGCAACTGCACACACAATACGAGCCATAGAAGTAAATTTTGTGGTTGTTGTCAAATTGTATTGCAACGATCATTAAATGGTATTGTAGCGTGAGACAAGTTTTCCAAAGATTTGTGGACTGGGAAGTCCACATAAGAAGCCTATCAGCTAACTAATGGCAGTATTCTTATATCCTAGCTATGTTGAGGTTTTACATTAGGTTTTGCAATCAACGGGCACACAATGCCATTTTATAGGGCTACATAGTATATGATTTCTAAGAAAGTTCCAAGTAAGAATACAGTAAAGCATATCATATGATTAAGGAATTTCTCATCAACAAAAATCACAAGGCAAGAGACCTTGTGGCTTCTATTCTATAATTTCTTGGTTTTCATACCAACTCAACATCTTAAAAAAATGCATTGTTGTAGAAATCTAATGATATATGATTCATTATCCAACTAAATAGTAGTATTGAGACCTTGTAGCATCAAAATCCAAAGCTATATTGAAATTTTACATTAGGGTTAGCAATCCATGGCCTACCACATCATTTCCTAGGCTTTGTGGGAGGCAATTGGTAAAAGAACTTCAGTACAATTACAAATTACTCATCAACTCAAGGAAAATGAGCAAACATAGTTTCGATTGTACAATTCCTTGTTTTTTAGTTTTTAAAATAAATTGGAAAATTATCTGAACCACCATCTGGAGGTACCAATATTGCTAGAAGAGGACTCTGAATTGGCATTGGATGATCAAAATGGCCACAGGAAATATAGAGGATTGATGCACCTACCTTGAGTTTGATACTCTGTCGTGATACCCAAATATGAAACAAACCCTCCTCTTCTAAATATTATAGAGGAATTTCTCGAGCTGCTGGAATTATTTGTGGTACTACTGCTACCTCAGGGCCTAGAGAATCTTCCAACTGCAAAACCACCACCAGGGAGTCCCCATATGGTCAGTCCCCCATGCTCTTCAGGAGGTGGAGCAATGCCATTCTCACTCTACTCTTGGCCATATGTTTCCTCCTCTACAGGCAGTTCATGGTGGCAAACAGGGCAAGAATTGTGTCATGCAAGCCATGGAAGAATGCACTCAGCATGGTGAAGTCCTATGCTAAATCTTCCTTGCCTAAACGTAGACCTACTATTTTTCCCAGCCTTTCCTCTTTACCTTGGATAGGGATATTATGAAACCTTGTACCATAGTATAAATGTAAAAAAATAAGATGAACTAGAACCAGTCCCCCTACAACTGCTGCTTCAATCTATTCACGGTGAATGAAAATTATATCTAAAAACATTGTATCCGACTTCACGACTTTCCAATTCCAAGTAGATTTTGTTAGAGTGAATGGAGATAAAGAAAAAAAATTTAGAGTGAATGGAGATAAACAAAAAAAAAATACATATCAAAGAAATTAACACAAATGCATAGAAACACAATAATTTTTCCAATGTGCTACTACACACAAAATATATTTTTTTATTACTTCAGCAAAAAAAACTCATTTCATTATTCTGATCAATACAAAAATGATTACAACACCATTGCTTAAATAGATACATAGAAACTGTCAACAATGGCAGTAAAGGGAACTACTATTCGTAACAACAAACTAAGGAGGAAGCAACTAAATTAACATATTAGTTCAGTTTGGCATATTCTAATAGAAATTGCAGAGATTGCGGGAGAAACTACTTTCCAACACTCCCCATTAATTTTGACCACATGCTTCAAAATTTTCATTCTTCAAATTTTATCTTCGAAAATTCTTCTTTGCAAATTTTTTACCCTCTTGTGGTTGCACCAAAGTCTTCAACTGCTGCGGCAGTCCTTCAAAGTTTGTCAATCATTTATTTTAACATGTCAATATTTAGGCTTATACATCCTTTTAAACATACCTGTAACTTTCCTCCAATTGGATCCATCGATCCATTCATAATCAATCTTCATACAATATTTCATAGATTGTCCATTCCATTCTCTGTTCCAACATGATTTTTCTAAGTGATTCTTCAACCCACAAATTTGACAAGGATGAAGATCCCAACATTTCTCTTTTCTATGTCCTTCTCCGTGACAATGAGAACATTGCATAAAACCCATGCTTTTAGCTAATTTACATGAACCTATAACACTTACATCATCATATTTATTTCTCTGACCATACCCAAGGCCTTCATTCCTTGGCCTCACAATTGGTTGAATAGACTCTCTCATTCCTTGCCCATGTTTTCCCAAACCTTCACCTTTATAACCCATTCTTTGCATAATTTTAAAACCAACATTTATCTCATTACCGTTTACATTATCATCTTTATGTTTACATTCCTCATTTATAAGAACTTCAACTTTATCACATAAATCATTTGATTTATCAACTGAACAATATAGATCTTTAGTACCACATGAAGTACCACATGATGCATCGCATACTAATGACTTTAACTTTAAACATTCATTCTCTTCTTGTAATTTTGATAATTCTATCTTTTGTAAACAATTTTAGCTTTTCTTCAAAAACTTCATTATTTTTTCTGATTTCATCAAAGAGCTATAATTTTTCTTCTAGCTCTTCATTTTTTCTTTTAGCATTACCCAATTTCTTTTCAAGATTCTCACTTTCACATAAAGACTCATATTTCTCCTTTACCAACTCCTTTATTTTTCTTATAAATTCAAAATTATCATTTTTAACTTTAGTCAATTCTTCCTCCAAAATTTTATTTTCTTTCTTAACACATTTACCAACTTTACCCATTGAAAATGACTGAAATTCAATCTTCTTAAAAACTGCAAATTATAATAGTAACTCTGTTACAATTTTATCACCTTTCTTTGACAACTTTGTATGTCTTCAAGCCTTCAATCTCTTTTCTTTTGAATCTGATGGCTCACCAATTTCCTTGTTTTCAAAGACCTCTTGATCTTCTCCTCTTTGCCAACAATATAATGATATCCTCTTACCTCAAATCTTTTGCTTTAACCTGCTCTGCTTCTAACAATAAATTTCAAGCTGCAATCTCTTTTCTTTCAAATTATTCCTTTTACAATCCTTCAAACTTGATTTTTTTTAACAACAAACTATTTTCTATGTAACTATAAACAAAACAACTCACCTCATCCAATACCTTGTAATTGACACGTCTTTTCTTTAATGCCTTAGCATGAACACTTGCTGCGATGATGTCTTCAAATTAACTACAACATTTTAATTTCTGCTGTCCCTTTAACAGTCACGTCTACATTCCTCACTGCAATCTCTTTGGGTGCAACTCAACCATTTACTTCATCAAATCGTTAGCATCTGATCTTCTTTTATTGTCTTTTGAATTTCACACTTTCTGCAACAACTTGGTTTATCTTCAAACTGCACACTTATGATCTATTTGATTTTTCCTTTAACCTGCTTCTCCTTGATCAACTGATACCATATGTTAGAGTGAATGGAGATAAACAAAAACAAATACATATCAAAGAAATTAACACAAATACATAGAAACACAATAATTTTCCCAATGTGTTGTTGCACACAAAATATATTTTTGTTACTTTAGCAAAACAAACTCATTTCATTATTCTAATCAATACAAAAATAATTACAACACCATTGCTTAAATAGATACATACAAACTATCAACAATGACAGTAAAGGAAACTACTATTCGTAACAACAAACTAAGAAGGAAGCAACTAAATTAACATATCAGTTCAGTTTGGCAGATTCTAATAGAAACCGCAGAGACTACAGAGAAATTACTTTCCAACAGATTTGATATGGTTTTTAATAACTGCAGATTTTACAGTGTAAGATTTGATTTGAAGATCGGTTGACTGAAAACCAGAGCAGTTTCACGGCAACCGAACACAATTTAATACTAGCAAGTCCAAAAGTAAAGCCTATTGACTAATTATTGTGTCTTAAAGTTAATAATTCTTTAAAATTAATTTATAATAAGAAACAGGGAAGCAGAGAGAAGATTATTTTAACAACAAAATTTGGTTACTAAATGAGTATATTAATGATATAATGAGCAGCAGCTTCAAGTAGTTATTTGTGCAGCTGTGGTTTTTGTTGGTAAGAAAAAAACAGTAATTGATTATTGTTGGTGTTAGTGTAATGGGCCTCCAGTGCGTCGAGGAAGCCTCCAAAAATAGGCGTATGCCGCTGTGAGTGGGCAACACACGGTATTCTTTAGTAAAAGGCGAAAGAATAGTTCGCTCTGTGTTCGACACACGGCTCCCTCAAGAATATGAGTTGCATGCTGGATCATATATAGCATGTCCATTCACAGTGGATCTACGTAATGCAACGAATGTGGGAGTAAATGTGAAACTATAGTGCAACTGATATTTGTTAAACGTAGGAAATAAGAAGACAAGTGGAATGCAATTCAATTTAGTCTCTACAAATGTCACTTTTCTTCTTCTCTTTAACAAATGCTCCTCACTGTCTCTGATCTAGTTAGCCGATAGGCTCTACTTCTGGGATCCCCAGGGCATAATTCGTCTGAAAACCTGTCTCACGCCTGAGAACAGGAACGGCCGCCGTCAAGCAGTGTGCGGTTCACTGCAAACCTCCCGGTGACTCAACAAACCTGCTGCTGTCTGGCCAAATATTTGTCGCCTTGGAGAATTGTGCAGCTGTCAAACGAAGGGCACAGATGTTGCACGGGTATCCTTTTCTTGCACCAGGCACCACGCAGGCCAGAAAATATTGCATGGGATGGACGACACCTCACAGGAGAAGCTCTTCTGCCTAAGACCACCGTCCCCAACTTGCGCAAATGCCTCGACTTGTTCACAGATCAAGGCACCGTCGATCTCTGCCGTTGAAAGCCTTCAAGGTTCAAAAGCTCTACACCAGCACTCGTTCGTGTTTGAACAGGTAACATTCGTACCTCTTGTTGATTTAGCTATGCGTTGTTTACCTTTTTTCAGCATTCAAGAAATCTAGGTCAAGGAACAGGGGACCCTGTTTGATCTTTTCTGAGTTTCTCGCTATTCCCCTGATTTTCAATCACGGCTGCATTGATGAGACCACATTCCATAGACCACATTTCTTTGTTAAGGAATTTTGTCAGAGTTCATGTTTTGTATACGCCTTCATTCCATCGCGGGCAGGGCTTCCTGGATTTTACATCCGCCAATAGCATTCACTTGAGCGGCACTTTCTGTCAAACGTTTCACGTGCCCTGTCTTTTTTTTCCCATGACATTTGTATATTGTTTATGTTTACTCTTTCATTTTGATATAGAAAAATTCATGCTTTGTCTCCCTTTTGGTTTTGATCTCCATGCAACCTTCTATTTGAAGGCTCTAGAAATGTGTGGTGATAATTTGAGGGTAAAATTTTAGCGAAGGCAGTGAAGACTAGCAACTTGCAATACCCGCATCTGCTCTTACTTGGTAAGAGAAATGTTTCATTGCAATATATTTTAGGGCGATTTAATTCTACTGTGCATATTATCCATCTCAATTTTGCTGCCCTCATTACACTCTTGGGCTTGCGTGTACCTGGGGTTAGCCTATGGCCTGCTCAGTTAATTTCAACAGGTGAAGCTATGTTTATCCAATTTTAACACTAAAAATTCATGTCTCCTGATGGCCTCCACATTCTATTTACTACATACAATCCTGTAAAGTCTTCCACATATATTCAACTATTGCAGGCCTATATTTCCAAGAAAGCCCTTTCAGGGAGCAAGAAAATCCACATTAGACATGGTTTCCTGGAATGCAATGATTACATGAAAATTTTTGGCTGCTATGCAGAGTAAACTATTTCCATAGGTGAATTTGAGATGATCAGAGTTTAATTCTCATTTATGAAGTTGGATTTCATGCTGAAGGTCTGGCGTTAATTAGCTTTGGATTCCGTAAAGCTTGGGGATTAAAAGCTTGACGAAGCTCTTCTTCTGCAAGGTATTTTTAATGCTTAAGCTTAGTGCTTTGTAAAAACATTGTAGAAATGATTCAAATTGAAGTCAGGGCTTGCTGTGTATTTATTTATTTGTTTTTTTGATACACACTGCACTTAGAGCAGGCGGCCACATCAACCGAGCTGACTCCTGGCGGCTAAATTTTAAGGTAAAATGTGAGTCATCTCATTGTACACATTGGGTGGATTTGGTTATTTAATATGATTGCATTCGACTATACTTCAAGATGTTTCCATGGCGAAACATAGGGGTGAGCTTTAGTCCTACCAGAGATGCCCTACTTAATGGGTTTTGAACCTAGGTCTATGGTGTGAATCTCTTCATTCCCCACTATATACTCAAACCTGTTGGGCACTTCCTAGGTATGTTGAATAAAGGTTTGAAATTTGCTTCGGATTTAGGGTTAGATTTTATGGGCATTTTCATGGTAATGATATTTTCAATTTGATTTTAGCCTTAGACCTTACTCCACATGACATATCTCTCTCCGATGGCTTCAGTTCACAGTTGTGTGAGTTTGGTTTTTTAAGGAATTCACCCGTATACCAGCTCTTTGAATTCCCATCAGGGTTTGGTATTGATGGCAAGTTTTCTTTATAGGACGGAGGCACCAATGATGATGCCTCTTCAAAGCTTGACGCGCTTCATAACTGCAAGCCCAAGGACCATGAGGAAAGGTTGAAGAAAGGTGAATGGAGTGATGATTCCATACATGAACTCTTAAATGCATATGAGGCTAAGTGGAATGATAGGAACAGGGGAAATTTTCTTGTTGGGGACTGGGAAGTTGTGTCTACACTTCCTTTAAGCAAGAATCAGACTGCAGATGTCTAGGTTTAGGGTTTTGTTTTACTTTTCCACAATAGAGAATTAATGGAGATTGTGTTTTATGCGTTGGTTTTGGATCTGTTTCGGACTTTTTCAGTTGGGTAATTCTTCAACTTAGTTGCAGGCACTTTTGAGACTCAGACTCAACAAATAGAACATCATATATTTTAACATGTATCTCATTAATTAAATCTGATTCTCATGCATTATAAAGCAAAATATCATTAATTCAGATATAAGTATAATCCTCTAGAAACTTTTACAGTCTGCTCAAAATTTGCAACCCCTTCCCCCACCATATACATATTTTTCTTGAGGATGCGACCCCTGCATAATTTGACCCCATATTCTATAGGGAATTTTTGAGTTAACCATTCAAACTGTAACTGCATGATCGCTTTTCTTGCTGTCAACTATAAATGAAGTTGTAATGTGGTGGACATCATACTGCACAATCCTGGTGTGGTCGAGGATCCTGCCTGTGGCCCTCTTCTTGATGCAGTCGCCATTAGAGAGCTCTTTCCACCTCGCTATACATGGGGTAGGCAAGCTTTTCGGTTACTGATGATGGATCTATTTTCCTGTTTACTGATAATGATAGATGATGATAGTGTTTGATTCAAAGTATTTGGGAAAAAAAAACTTAATTCCAGAAATATCCTAAATAATTATCTGCCATCAGTAAATGTATTTGATGGATCTGTTTTCCTGTTACTGATAATGATAGAGGATGATAGTGTTTGATTCAAAGTACTGGTGGAAAAGAACTTAATTCCTGAAATCTTTTCTGGTTAATGTGGTATGTTGCAGGTAATTTGATAAAGAATGGGGGTTTTGAAGAGGGGCCTCTAGTTTTTCGCAACTCTTCCTTTGGAGTTCTGCTGCATCCCAATGTAGATGATCACAACTCGGCCTTGCCCGGGTGGATGATAGATTCTCTTAAATCCGTCAAATATGTTGATGCTCTGCACTATGCAGTACCGCAGAGCAGAAGAGTGGTGGAGCTCTTGGCGGGAAAAGAGAGCTCCATTGCACAGATTGTGGGAACTACTATTTGTAAGCATGACTAGCCATATTGACTGTGGTATTGGTCAGTGATAACAAAATCCCCTATACCCAGGAACATTAGCAGAGCTGGTGGCTGTAAGAAAGCTTGATTTTCCTTAACATGTTTGAGATAAAAGAAGCCACCGAGGCACTTTGACAGACATAAGGTGGATAGTGGTGAAGATATTTAAGGACTTCCAACAAAGAATGGAAGAGGATCAAAACCTACAAACATTGGACACCATTCGTCTTGTTGGTTATTTTTTCATGGAAGCAATGGATGTTCATTACTGCGAGATCCCACCTATAACAAAGGATTGGTGTTTCCTGAGAAAGAGAGAGAGACTCACTACCTGCGGGGTCTTTTACCACCAGTTTACGTGTCACAAGATCTTCAAGTAATCTCCTTTGTACTTTAAACAGCTCTATTTTTCTGTTCTCTAAATGAATTTCATAAACTATGGAAGTAGGAGAAGTAAATCCTTTGATTGTTTATTCAGATGTTTTGAGTTGTTATTGTATCCCAGCAAACCTTGGAAACAAATACAAGTGAATAGTGAAATTCAAGAGAAGATCAGTTGCATTTTTTGAATCAATGTTACAGCATTTATGAAAATTGTTATCTCCTCCATGTGATTTGTCTTTATTTATACTAAAAATCAGATTGGTTACTGTACTCATTGTCTCTTTTTACAGGCAAAGAAGATCATGAATAATATTCCTCAATATGCAGCTCCTTTACAGAAATACATGGCAATTATGGACCTTGAGGTACACCCTTTGAAATTTTATATTCTTGCCGAGAAACTAAAATATGATCTATGCATTCTGTTTTTTCATTGTATCTGCTTTAAACCACATTTGAACATTTTTAAGGTCCCAAGTAGACAACTGCTGGTTATTTTCTAATTAGCGATAGCCCACAAGGTAGGAGAAGAAAGCAATCAGAGGCACAAACAAAAAGTCCTTTAGATAAGGATATAAAATGCAACTGAAATGGAAAGGGAAGTAACAACCAGTAGAACACGGTGACAAGAACAACTCGACCCAAATAAGCATCACTTACTGGAATCTAATTCCATAAACTATTACTTTTCTTATTTGTGATGATCCCTGTAAAATTCAACAGGTTTAGAGCTTAGATATTTTAAAAAAAAATGTATTCCTTGATTTGATTAAGTAATAGCCTTTAAGACTCATTGAGCAGTGACAGTTGATGCTAGATATTATCAATTCAAGATTTGACACAATGGCGAAAGGTTTTGTGTATGACAGTGGATGAGCAGAGGAAGTTCAACTATGGTCACTCATTGCAATCGAAAATGTGTCCAAAAGATTCCTTCTAGTCATGCAAGTCATTTCGGAGAATTTGACTCTGAGAATGAGCAGTGAAGAGCTAGGATTCAATATCTTCTATAGGTGGAAATTGGCATTGTAAAATCGAATGTTCTTATTGTCATGTAGTCTATCAAGTAAGGTAATATATGCAAAAAGTATTAGGAACTTCACTTTATTCAATTGAAGGGAATTTGTAAGAACTCCTAAAGAGTTAGTGTGTCAACAGCCATCATTTCAGATTCTTATGAAGATATTTTCATGTATCTTGATTAGTTTATAATGATCACAATATCTTACACAATTTTGTGAATTATTTACTTAACTGTAAGTTGTATTAAGTGTATGGCCTCAAATGAATCCTAATGCAGACGGCTATTTGTATGGTACAGGGGATAAAGTGGCATCTGCTTATACGAAGCTTCCTTGCTGCCATGTAAATGTTTGCTGAGAAAAACGCGTCTACAATCATTGTGTACAGAGATGCAACCTTCTATCCTCAGTTTGCTATTGCCCAGAAATATAATGTGTACAAAGGATCATTGTGTACAGATATTTCTAATTTGTTTAATAAAAAAAACATTCTGTACAGGCAACTGCAATGTTCTACAAAAACCTAGCTCTTTGCTGTTTTTGAAATAAATGCTCCAATTGCAGTTCCATTCTTGTTTTCACGTTGATTACCACTTTCAATTTGGAAGCATGATTATATATACAGCTCACAGGAAAATAGCATATATAATACTGCAGTTGGTTTCAATAATATGTGCAAAGACAGGGCCAATAACACTCAGCCAATTATATAATACTATCGGCGTATTCCTTGCAGCTCCCCCGGCTGCAAGAGCTAGTCTGATAAAAAGTGCAACTGTACTCCATGCGGGGATAGCTCAGTTGGGAGAGCGTCAGACTGAAGATCTGAAGGTCGCGTGTTCGATCCACGCTCACCGCATCGTAACCAACTCTAGGATTCTTAGACATTGTAAAGAGTTTCAATGTTTTAATAAGTTGGGCGAGGGTGACATTCGACTGTTATCTGATTTTTTCTTAACTTGTTTGGTCAACGAAGTATGGGCACAATACAAAGTACAAACAACGATTTTGATTGTCAAACAACTTGTTTGGATACAGTTCTACAGTGTATGCTAATAATTTCTTTTGACTTTTTTAGAAGGAAGGATGACAATAATATTTCACAAAATAATGAATTTTTGGTAAGAGTTTATTCAATTCATGTAATGTGATTCACAAAATAATGATTTTTTGTAAGTTTATTCAATTCATGCAATGTAATGTTTCCTACATTTAGTTATAATAAAAATATTTAAATATGTTATTGGATGGTTGATAGGTATATGAATATTTTTATCGATAAAAATATTTAAATATGTTATTAGATGGTTGATCGGTATATAAATAGTTTTATCATTGAAGCAAGTGAGTATTTATGTTTTTGGTCAAAGTCATTTCATATTATGTCTGGTTCACAAGATTATTTGTATTTCTATCAACCATCCAATAACATCTTTAATTGTCTTTACTAATTTATAACATTTTCATAGATTTAACAATTTGATTTTTTTTTTTTTATGAATAAATTAAAAGGAAGACTTTTAATACATCACAAGTTATCAATAAAAACAATAATTTGCAACAAGCCAAGAATGACTTTAAAAAATATCAACCACAAAAAAAATTAATTTGTTAATTTTCTTCAAGTAATGTATCTTTATATAAGACTATTGTTTCAAAACAATAGATACATTGAGTATAAACAATGACACTCATATTTTGCTAAGTTTACTTACACTTAGTCTATGTAATTATATATTCACATTTTTCTTCATTATTTTTCCTTTCTCTTTTAACATTTTTAATAGAAAACATATGGAAAGCTTAACATTCCATGCTTATTATTTAATATAGTTCCATGGAGTTTCCTGTCGGGGGGATGCGGGTATGGGTTTTGGGGACAAGGGGCCAAGGGCCTAAGTTTGGGGATAGTGGGGGATGATGGCAAGGATTTAACTTGTTGTCACTCCTCTTCTTGCTCCTTCTCAACCCTCTTGCTCTCTATTCACACTCTTTCATCTTACACTTGCAACTCTCATTCTCACACTCACACTATTAGCTTCTCATTGATTTGTTTTTTGTGAATTAAAATGAGGTTAGGAGAAAATTTTATAGAGTTTGTGGGGTTTGGGTGGAGCCCAAAGGCCATTAGGATTTAGCCTTAGCCATGAAGTTCTGTCATGCCCTAATTTTATTCTGAAGGGAAAAAACACAACCAACAATTTTTTTCTAAAAAGGTTGCTAACGCCTTACCAAGCTTGACAAGGTGACATCATATAAGCATTGATTTCCATTGTAAGAGTAATGCCATAATTGATATGTTGGTTGTAAGCATGATGAAAAGATAGCTTAGGTGGTTTAATGCTACACCCAAAACTTTCTAAGAAAATACCTATAAGGAGGATTCTTCCTTAAAGTTGTATAAGAGGGAGGACGTCCCACCTACCTGATAAGGTCAACACTCAATCATGATTACCGACTATTTCTATGCTAGAAGCACTATGCTAAAAGGATCTACAAATAGTTCACATTTCCCCTACTAGACACAACATGCTAAGCAACCTTGATGCAATTATCTAGCTCACTTGGGGATTACCTAAAACTCCCAAAAGAAAGAAAAATCAACAAGCACTAATGACTAATACTCTTGGGGCTTAAATTGGAATTATGACTTGCCCAAATATAATTAAGTAGTTGGGTTACCATTTATTTGAAATGAGAATACTGTAAAATGTATTATAGTTCAATTCTCCTATCTAAATATTTGCACTGTCCTTATCTCTCTCTCTCTCTATATATACATATATACATATATGTACATATATGTACATATATATGTATATATGTGTTGTGTCGTAATTGCACCCCTTGCAATTTTACCTACATTTTTGCATCCACTTTAGTGTCCACTCCCTTAATATTTGTGTAGGCCCATTTTAGCCCTTGCATTAGCCTTTCCCCCCCTCAAGATGCTCAAGACCCGTTTTTAGCAGCTACCCTCTTATGATAGCTTTGCGTTAAACCTTGTGTTTCCCTCATTCCCATCATTTTTTAGTGTGATTTGTTTGGACACTAGCACACCATGCGGGCGTCTACACACCACACTAGCATTCCATGACATTTCATGTTCAAATGGTCATTTCTGAGCATGTTGCCACTTGTCACCTACTTTGGTTAGTGGGAATGGCTTGAGAGACGCCTTGTAACAACTCAAAAACCTTCTTTTTCCCTCCTTTTCTCTCTTTAAATTCTCTTTTCATTCTTATTTCTCTCTCTAGATCTCTCTTGGTTTTTTCTCTCTTGCTCTCTCATTCTCTCTTCCTTTTCTCTTATCTCAAGCTTCCACAACCCTCTTGTTTGCTACAATGGTCTCAAGCTCTCACAACATCTTCTGCATCTCTCTTGGCTCTCGCAACTATCTCTTTCTTTCTCTCCCTCTTTGGCTTCCTCAAGCCTTGCAGGTGATATCTATATCTTGTCTTACATCTTTGAGCCTTTTGGGATTTCTCACAACACTTGCTTATGCATTTTTCTATCTTTTCTATTTATCTTTCTATCTATTTGTCTACTAGTTGTCCATGGAGGTGGAAACACCAAAATGGGGGCTTGATCGAGACAACCCCCTAAATAGCCCCAAAATTTTCTCTCGATCTTATGTGTTTAAGTATTAAAGATATTTATTTGCTGGAGGCTTCATAGCTTGGACTATTGTGGGAATTTTATTTTTCCTCCTTAGTTTTATCATCTACATTTCATTTAGTTTACTTTATTTTAGTTTTGTTAAATTCTCTGTTATTTCTTCACATTTCAAGAGTTCTTAGGAATTAGATTGTTAGTAGTCATTTTGTTATTTTTGTGATAGTCTCAATTTTTGGTTTGTATGAGACACTAGCACGCCATTGAGACACCAGTGCACCACATTATCATCCTTGGGCTATGCTATCATTCTTGGTCGAGAATTCACTAGTCTATCTAGAAGACCTTTGTGATCTACTCTTTCTTATTCTGAAACTCTCACCTTTTTATCCTATCACTTGAGCTTTGTTCATTGAGGTAGTTGAGTCCACCATTTGCTCCCTGTAGACTCTTCTTCATCCTAGAGACTCGAGTGAGAGTAGAAAATATTCTCCTCTAAATTTTGGTGAACTTGACATGAACATTCCTTCCACAAAAAAGGACAAATCTAAGATTTTTCTGTCTAAGAAAAAATTTAGGGCATTGCCTCAAACCCCATTCCATGTTCTCAAAGTAGAAATGATATGTTAGCCTTCGATTAACTTGTTTATTCATTATTTATATTATATTTGGCTTATTACTTTTAAAATAAATTTTCTATCTTTCTTTATTAATTCAATTTCTAGTTTTGTTCAAAGTGTTAATGATGTTCCATTCCATGCATGTGATGGTGATTTGGAATTACCTATGTCACTCGGTATCTTTGATCCTTCTCATGAAATTCCTCTTGTTTTAGAGGATAATTTATTGCAAGAAGATGAAATCATTGATACTTTTCTTAATGTTACTCTACCTTCTCTCCATTCCAATGCACTCTCTTCTAGAGATGATGAATTAGTGAATGATAAATCTCCTCTCACATCGGATCCTCCAAGGATAGATGTTGAGAATATTTCTTCAAATAATTCCTTTATATGTCATGGTGAATCCGTAAATGTAATCGTAGTTTCTGTTGCTCCTCAAAGGCCTAAGAGACCGCTCATTTATGTGACTCCAACTAGTCATTCTCCTAAAAGGATTCATTCTATTCGTGGTGTTCCATTTAAAAGTGAATGTTCAAATCTATATACAAATTTTATGCAATTTAAATTTTCTTCTTATAATACAGTGGCTCACACTTATAATACTAGAAGGAATAAAGTAAATGTTGATCACCCTACTTCCTTACCACCTTCTCAATCAAGCCTTCCTTAAGCACCTAGACTTGCAACTAAGCAATTGAGTGAGTATGATCTTGTCGAGCAACCTTTTGTTACTCCCACTAAACTACTCTAGTTTACTAGGGTATGCTTCAGAATGCCTTGCAAAAGATTCTTTTGCTTTCTTCCACCAAGCCAATGGATGTTATTGCGTTGATAGATCATATTCCTATGGATTCGTCGAATATTACATTTTATCCACATAAACTCCCACATCCAAAAATGTAGAAGCAAGTAGATCCTTTGATGATAATTTATTTAACATTAATAATATTGACATTAGACATACTCGCGTTGACACCAGTTTGACACTCAACGTATGTAGTATTGATCTGTTGCCTAAAATAAAAATTAATTTAGCCTCTCTTGCTACTTCTTCTTTGTATATTTATGGATTCGATAATGTTGGTCAACAAGCCTTAGGCACAATAATATTGCATGTAAGGTTGGGACCCATTACTGTACCCGCCCTGGTATATGCTATGTTAGGAAAATTACCATATAATCTTCTTCTTGATAGACCATGGTTTCACGCTATGGGTACAATCCCATCTACCTTGCATAGATTCATCAAGTTCATTCATAATAATCAAGTAGTCACAATCAAGGATGACCTTGATATTGTACACTTGTGTGAGATGATAGTTGTTTGTCGGGCTCTGATTGCATCTACTCTTAAAAATCTTGTCCCTTCATTATCTTTTCATGAGTTGACATCTACTCCCATAGTACCTGTTACAAAGGATACTCTTGAGATAGATGTCTAAACACAAAGAAGATCATTCTACTTCTCCCCAACAAAATGCATGTCTTAGTGATGATTGGGGTTCCTTATACTTTACAACATCCTTCATTGGGGAATATAAATTCAACCTGATCCACTCAGACATCTCGAAAAAATCATTCAAACTTGCTAAATTGAAGATGACTATTCTTTTGTATCATGAGATAATGTGAACAAGCCTTCTTGTTTGTCCTGTATCGACACCTTGCTTTTTTGCAAGGGGTTTAGGTTACAAGCCTTCTTGTTTGTCCCCCTCCCCTCCATTATCTACTATTCTTATGTCTTCTTCTTGTGAGCAATCAAAATTTTCTTCACAAGAGAGGGGTTGCTTCCTTCTCCTCATTCTTTATTTGAGAACTTGAGCATATCTTGTTGATGCTTCCCAAAATCCCACTCAATTATTCTTCCTCCCCTACACATAAGAAGTTTCATAAACATCATAAAGAAAATCATTCCTTTTGTGCATACCATCGAGTAACTACTCATTCCACTATTGAATTTAAGGCCTTGAAGGACAAATTACAACTTGTTCACTTTGGTGCCACCACTCTTCCATCTATTAATGCACCCATCTTTTCTTCTAATGACAAGTGATATTGAGGTCTACCTCTATCCTATCCATTCTCTCATAAGGATTATTACAAATATTTTCTATTGTGTTGCTACCCACTTTGTGACATTTGTAGCTTTGCTTGCTCATTTCCATTCGTAGAAGTACACTATTGTGTGCAATCATACTTTCTCTATGGTAGAGACACAATAATATCTAGCATTGTTATCCTCCCTTGTACATTGGGGGCAGGGGTAACTTGTTTTGGAGAGGTGTGTGTCCTTCTTGAGGACCCCCTCTCTTCTTTCTTCCCTCTTTATTTCTTGTCCTTAGAATGACATGTGCTCCTTTGCGTAGCAAACATCATTCTAAGTGGGGCAATTGAATATCATCTTATTCTTATCTTTTAGAAATTTATACATCTTAAAAATCTAGATGTCTAATGATCTCATTGTCTAGCTTGGGGGCAACCTGACTAGACTTCTCTTGTCTTTTCTATGATTGTCCTACAACGTCGCTTGCAACAACCGTAGGACTATGTACTTATCGTATGGTCCTAGCTTGCTAGCCATACTTATTGGTGTTGTCTTTATGCACTTATCAGATGGTCTCTAGCTTGCTAGCTATACTTATCAACATCGTATTTTTCCACTTTCCATGTGTTCTCTAGCTTTGCTAGCCATACTTATTAGTGATGTCTATTATCTGATCATATTATTCATGACATGTCTATAAACTTTATCATATTTTTTTTCTCTTTTTCCCAATGTGTTTGTCTCCGGCAACCACATGTTTATGGTGAATTTGTAGTCAACTTTATAGGAAAAAAGACCCATGTCCTCTTCGTGTCCTGGCTTAGCTTTACAATTGTATATACCAAATTGAAGATCTGTTTCCTCTGCATCTTGAGTATATGCTCTTCTTGATATCTTTTTCTCTCCAACATTGGTTGCTTCCCTATCTTTTGTATGCATTCCTCTCTTGAAGCAATCAATCCTTACATTCTTCTCTCTATTCAAGACCTCTTCTATGTATTATTTCTTAATTTGGGAATGACACATAGTACTAAGAAAACTTCCTGCATCAATGTCTCTTTCACTTTGCTAACTCAAATCTTGTATTTTTTCATGTTCCTTTGTTTATGTGTTGTCCATGTATATGTTCTAGCTTCGTGATGTAATGGTGTTCTAACCTTGTTGTATTGTGCAAATATTTCTTGTCTAATGTGTTTGTTTTGTAGGTCTTCATCCTAGGAGCATACTTCCTTGGTTTGAATAGCTATCTACTTCATCTACAATATCCTTTTGGTACCATGATGTTAATAGTCTTTAGTAGATTTCCTTTAGCATACATATTCATGTAGATTCATATGCCCACTAAAGTGGGGGAAAAATGTTGTGTTGTAAAATTGCACCCCTTGCAATTTCACCTACTTTTTGCATCCACTTTAGTTACCACTCCACTCCCTTTGTATTTGTGTAGGATCATTTTAGCCCTTGCATTAGTCTTTCCCCCTCTCAAGATGCTCATGGCCCCTTTTTAGCAACTACCCTCTTATGTTAGCTTTGTGTTATTAAACCTTGTGTTTTCCTCATTCCCACCATTTTTTAGAGTGATTTGTTGGACACTAGCACGTCGCACTAGCGTCCCATGATGTTTCAATGTTCAAATGGACATTTTTTAGCATGTTTCCACTTGTCACCTACCTTGGTCAATGGAAACAACTCAACATGCCTTGTAACGGCTTGGAAACCTTCTTTTCCCTCCTTTTCTCTCTTTAAAGTCTATCTTTTCAGTTATATTGCACTCTCTCTAGATCTCTCTTGCTCTCTCATTCTCTCTTCCTTTTCTCTTTTCTCAATCTTGTACAAACCTCTTGCTTGCTATAAGAGTCTCAAGCTTTCACAATGTCTTCGACATCTCTCTTAGCTCTCACACCTATCTATTTCTTTCTCTCTCTCTGGCTTCCTCAAGCCTTGTAGGTGATATCTATCTCTTGTTTTATGTCTTTGAGCATTTTGGAATTTCTCACATCCATTTCCTATGCATTTTTCTATCTTGTCTTTTTATCTATCTATCTATCTATCTATCTATCTATCTATCTATTTGGTTGTTTGTTGAGGTGGAAACACCGAAATGGGGGTTTGACTAAGGTAAGCCCCTAAACAATCCCAACGTTTTCTCTCAGTCTTATATGTGTAGGTATTAAAGACATTTATTTTTCTGGAGGCTTCATAGCTTGGTATATTGTGAGAAATTTCTTTCTCCTCCTTAGTTCTATCATCTACACTTCATTTAGTCTATATTTCATTTATTTTACTTTATTTTAGTTTTGTTATTCTTTGTTATTTCTTCACATTTCAAGAGTTCTTAGCAATTAAATTGTCAGTAGTCATTTTGTTGTTTTTTGTGATAGTCTTAGTTTTCGATCTGTATGAGATGCCAACCTGCCACACTATTGTCCTCATACTGTGTTGTCATCCTTGGCTGAGAACTCACTAGTCTATCTAGAAGACCTCTGTGATCTACTCTTTCTGATTCTAAAACTCTCACTTGTTTATCATGTCACTTGAGCTTTGTTCATTGAGGTAGTTGAGGACCATTTGCTCCCTATAGACTCTTCTTTGTCCTAGAGAATAGGGAGTAGTAAATCTCCTCCTCTACAATATGTATATATATGTATGTATGTATGTATGTATGTATGTATGTACATGTATGTATGCATGCATGCATGTATGTATGTATGTATGAGTGTATGAATGTATGTATATGTAATGTGCCTTATTTGAATTTTCAATTGTGAGTTTTCTTAATGATAGGAACAACATGTTATCCTATTTAAAACCATTATTTGCATTGCCACTTAATTTATCTTTGCAACTAAATATTTTTGAGCTCTTCCTTTAAGGATGATATACCTAAGTTATTTTAGTTATTTTAGAGATGATATAAATTTTTGGACACAAGAATTATTATTTCAAGGCATTTGCAAATGAGATTGGTGACATCGATATTGGACATTATAGTTTTTGGATTTGACTGTGTGATTTTTTTCATCAAATTTAGAAATTATAGATTTCAACATTATGAATTGTAGAAATTTGACATGTCTTTAATTGACATCAATATTTCTATAAAGTCACCTTGTTAACACATAGTGTTGATCTAATCAAGCATAAATCAATATTATTGAAGAATAAGCATGATGCACCTCTAAGTTCCATATTGCATAACATAATCATAGTAAATTAATATCACACTTAATATGTGTGTGGGGGGCAACAAATGACTAGAAAGGGGTACCAAAATATTTCACACAATATTAGAAATAAATATAAGATACAAACCTCCTAATTTTGACCTTTGCACAAGGAGTAGGTTGGTAGCTATGTAAAATTTCACACTAAAAAATAACCCTTTTTATTGAAGGATATTTTAACTTTCAATTTGAACACATAGATATACAACCACTTCAAAATGAACAATATCTTTCATGACAAAACCTCAACTCCATATGTTATTTATATTCATTCATGTAGACTAACAAGAATTCTATCAAGAAATGATTACTTATGGTGCCACATACACACAAAGATCCCCCATCAATCTTGCATTGGATTATACCAAGTAATATAAATACACATGAAAAAGGTTCAAAATTAGAAGTGTTGTGCCTTATGTTGCTTTATAATATTACATGACATATATTTGATACCACCTTCCACTCATTTGTTGCCACACACACACACGAAGAGATCAAGTGTGGTATTGGTTTACTATAAATATGTTATGTAATATGAAACTTAGAGTTGCATTGCACTTATTCTTTAATAATATCGATTTAAGGTTAAGTAAGTCAACATTACATGTTGAAAGATGACTTCATATGAAGCAATGTCAAGGTTTTGCCAATCTCATTTTAAAATAACTCAAAATAATGATTCTTGAGTCAAAAAATTAATAAATTTATTTTAAAATAATTTAATCATTGGAAACTGTGAGTATATCTAGTAGAGAATATTGTTTGTATAAAAAAAATTTGTCACCAAAAGAATAATAATGATGATATATTCTTGGATAAATTGATTCCACATCCAAAACTCTTTCTATTGTATCTCAACCTCAAACATAATGATATTCTATGCTAGTTTTTAGTTATGGTATATATACATTTAGGTTAAATGCTTGTCATAATCACCTACACTTGACACATAATGATACTACTCATGATGATTGATTATTGATGGTGACATGAGATTGACACACTTTTCAACAAATTGTAAGGCTATGTAGTTCATACACTACTTGTTTTTGCAATTATAAATTTTATGAGTTATATGACCATGAAGAACAATGCATACACTCATTCTTTTCAAAAGAAGCAATTTCATAGTGTTGACATCCTTGATCCACTATTCACTTAACCTACATTGATTATTCTTTGCTATATTTGTTGTTCTAGATGACCTTATTACTTGATATGTATTAGATTCTTTGAAAATCTCATCAATATAAATAAAATATTTAGATACTAGAATGTTAGTTTCAACTAATAATGCACTCATTAAAAAAATCTAAAATAATATGATACAATATCTTGAAGACTGAAAAATAATAACATTAATGATACCCATATTTTCTTAAAAATAATTTAAAAATTATTATTTCAAAAAACATGTATACATATACCATATAATATAAAAAACTGAACTTGATACCTCATTCACCTGTATCTTAAATTTAGATACTTTTCCAAACACATTTTTCTCACATCACAACTTTTTAAATCATCCTAACACAGAAATGACTTTTTTATTACTTCTTTAAAAAATAATAATCTGCCTTTTCCTTCTGCAGACAAATTGATCCAACAGAGTAAGAGTTGATTTGGAAATAAAACTAAATTGTGCTGTTGTCTTCACAGTACATGTGGCAAATTGAATTTTATTGCAGACAAATTGAGGATTGAATTAGTAAATCGATCATTTTTTTCTTAATATTTAGCAGCATTGAATTCTATTCCTTTATCGTCAAATAAAAGAAAAAATTGTGTATAATGATTCAATCGACTACTTTTAGCCACCCATATGCTAAGCTGCTTGATTTCCAACCAGATTAAAATATATTTGTTTTAACTCCAATGTACTGTGTGTTGGGCTAGTTTAACTTTAAAAGTTTAGTCTTGTTCATAGGTGCGGTTTGAGCATTCTTCATAGGATACTATCTTATTAAGACAGAAAAATAATCATACTTTCTAGGCACAAAAATACCAGTAAGTCCTTTAGCTATTCTTTTTCTTGACTTAGTCTATTTTCCTCCTTGAATGCAATTTTAAAGTAGGCCGTAAACAAGTAGTGGATATACATATACCAGTAAGATATATAAGAAATTAAAACCATGAGTAATATTCACTACTTGAAATAGTCTGTTGAACATTCTATGTACCTTGTGCAAGCCTTTAAACTTTTTACACTTGCCTACAGATCTGTTGTAGTGGCATTTTATTAGATTGTGTTTTTTAATAACTGTTTTATTTATTAGTGTCAGTGAACTATTGTGGAGGCTTCAATTCTTAAATAGTGATTAATCTATGCTGGAACAGTCAATGAGGATGCAGAATTGTTTGAAAATTTGTATGCATATTGATTAACCTGCATATTTTATATGCCAAATATTGACTGACGGTATTTTGGCATTATGTGATTGGGTTTCCAGATGGGTCTGCAGATTGTCAGAGGCTTTGTGGGCATTTACGAGGCAAGAGAGCGCATAGAAATTGATGTTTGTCTGCATATTGTCGGAGGCCCGCTCTGTGGGCATTACGCCACAGGGGAAGGCGCAGAAAGCTAGTCGATGGTTGTCTGTTCTGCATGCAAAGGAGACGTGGACGTGGTGGATCTTCCACGCAGCAAATACATTCATTCGCGACTTCCCATCAGCTAGTTCAAGCCTGTAAGTTTGGGTAACAAGCTAAAGTTTTGCATTTCTTCATTCTCTGCTACCCTTTATTGTTCCTCTTCTTGATTCCCATGCCAACAAGATCAGTTGTTTGAGCAATACACAATTTCTGTCGCCTCCACTTCAGTATTATGAGGGCTACGCTCCAATTTTAAAGAAAGGAGCTGACATTTGGGCGTACGTGAATGGATACGACTGTGTATATGGAGGTGGCTATGGAGGCGGCGAGGCGGGCTCTTTCCCAACTGGAAGTTCCCGTGGGGTGTGTGATTGTTGAAAATGGTCAAGTCATTGCGCGAGGAAGAAACGCCACCGATCACACCAGAAATGCTACGAGGCACGCCGAGATGGAAGCCATTGATAATCTTCTTCATCTCTGCCGAGCTGCCCATCTCACGCAACAGCAAGTCGCTCAGTGCTTCGCAGCATGCGAGCTCTATGTCACCTGCGAGCCCTGCATCATGTGTGCTGCTGCACTCTCCCTCGGGATCACACGTGTTTTCTATGGCTGTGCAAATGACAGGTTTGGGGGATGTGGGTCTGCCATGGAAGTGCACAGGCATAGCTCTGGCATTTGCGGGCACAATCAAGCTGAGGAGAAAGGGAGAGGGTTTACATCTGTTGGGGGATTAATGGCCAATGAGGCGGTTCATCTATTCAGTAGTTTCTATGAGAAGGGAAACCCTAACGCTCCAAGGCCTCACAGGCCTCTCAGTTGAGAAATTGGCAGCATGCATTCCTGTCAAATTGAAGGTGTATGTTGCAGAGTCATTTTTCATGTTTTGTTGACAACAGCTGTGTTTCCTTTCTAGGTACACTAAGATTTATTTACTGATGAAGCATTAACATGTTTAATTCAAAAAAAAAAATTGGTGACATTTTTCTGCCTCTCATATGGCCAATTTTGACTTCCTGTGTAATGCCCCGCCGTGCGAACCCCAAAGGACAAATACATAATAAATACAACACAATTTTTTTTTTAAAGTAAACATAACATACACATTAAGTCATAACATGAATTTCATTTAAACAGATTCACTAACACATACATCCCTTGGGGTACACGAGGAGTCATTACGCGACTTAGATCCATACAACAGCAATAAAGAATAAAATCCAAAGATATAAGGTAAAAATTATCAAATGAAGCACAAACATGATAAATCATTGATAAGAACCATCTGAGTAAATACAACATATACATAATTAACTCAACACAATAATAACTGCCATGGCCAACAACCACATTGGGTTTAACATTACATTACAATACAATGTTCAAGAGGTACAATGATACAAAAGTGTTTCCAACATAAATGGAAACCATACACAAGATAACATGATACAAGTAAAAGAATCATAACTGGCTCCATGACAAATACAACTCTGGAGTCGCTGCAACAACACCAATCCGCACCTCTCGATCCTCGACTAGGGACCCAATGGGGTGCTTAGCACGTTCCACCCGACCATGTGAGTCCGAAGACCCACCCCCCGTGCCAGGAGCTAACAAGAAAGAGACCACAACCAAGAACATCCAAACAGGGAACCACAAGACTCAACAACATACAAAAGTATCATAAAACTCAAGGATTACAAGAGTCATCATACTAACTTAAAATCACAAATCCTATCACATAAATTAAAGCAATGACCAGTAAATAAGTAATCAAAGGATGATCATGAAATACATAATACAATTCCAAATTTCAATCAAATAATACGATAACATCATATCACAGTACCATAAGAGTACAAGGTCATAAGTCAAATATCAAAGAGATCATATAAGATCACAAGTACACCAAGAATGTATTAAGGCAAAAATCATAAATCAAAATAAATCCAAATATCAACAATCTAAATCAACTCCCACAACCTACTTCCAGAGGAACACAATAAAGTAAAACACATGGGCAACTAGGGAAGAGTGTCATCGCATAGCCCACATGGGTTCTCCTGGCCCTTCCTCCCAAACTGAGGCGCCGGCCCCCATCTATGGATCTCCTGTGCTCTTCCTCCCAATTGGAGGCGCCGGCACCATAGGGTAGCTCATGTGGAGCTGTAGACCTCTCGTGAAGACGAGGTCACGACCTTGCCAACCACGGCCTTCTCAGCCTTCCATTAGTCTTACGGAAGCACTAATGAAGACGAGGCATCCATTTTATTAATCTTATAATGATATTACTACCCAACCCTCCTAAATTAATTATTAGGTTTTCACTTGTTTACTAACTCACTCGTGGGTTCTCCTGTGCTCTTCCCCTTACATGGGGCGCCTGCCCCCACAAGGAGCCACTCTCCCTAGAGACCCAACAACATAAAAACCAAGGAACCAAGAAACCAAGGGTTGTACCATCAAAATAAGAATATAAGATCTCAACTGAGAAGCATGCGAGGCATTACCCATCTCGCTATAAATACAATATTCAAGTCTCAACAAATCTCGTACAACCCTTTTAAAATCATGAAACCAAAACACTCGCCAAATCAAGGCACATAAAGAGAGAGAACATCAATTATCAATCATCTCAAGCCTCTGGAAGCCAAAAGAATGAAAACCCACAAACAAGGGTAAAATGAAGCAACATGAGTATTTCTCCAATAATTTCAACACAAGGATAAAAATTTCCTCAAATAAGAGAGTAACTCAGAAAAGCCATAAAAGAGAGAAGATTCATCAAGACCCATCCGCAAATCAACAAACATGACAACAATGCAATTAAATGTTTCACCAAAATAATAAAAGTGGGAAGACTGCATTAAATAAGAAGCATAAACTTATTACAACCAAATCATCACTTTAGTATCCAAAATATTCCTTAACTCAAAGCCAACCAAGAATTCACCATGTAAGGATAAATGAATAGCAACACAACTTAACTTAAAGAAGATCACCAACTCAAGTAACCCAAGAAAGTCACAAGGAAAGAGTATGTCAAAACACTCATAAACGACATGAATCCAAATGAATGAAAATACTTCCCAGGCCAAGCATTTCCAAGGAGGATACCACAAATAGGATACACCAAATTACCCCTAAAAGATCAATGACTAGTCAAAAACAATTTATCTATTTGTTCAAAAATAATTAATTTAAAAATAAATATGGGAACTCTAAAATCACTTATCGTAATTATCTCAAGGCATGTTTTTACATTCCACAATATTCCTTATCATTAATCTCATAATAATTAAAAGATTATTTCCCTCGGATATTAATATTTGAGACAACCTTAATACAATTTCCTAGTTATTTAGCTTACACACTAAACTTAACATTCCACTCTAAAGGTTATAAAATAACAACATTCACCTACAAATTAACAAAGAATAATCCATAATAATTGTGATAATTATAATATCCTAAATTTCTTAATCTTCTAATCAAATAATGGAAATAACCTTCATTCAATTTTCAATGTCAGGGGAACTTAACTTTATTTATCTTTATTTAAGTGTATTATAAACCTACCAACTATATTTTCCCATTTCATACATAATTAAATTTTAAGATCATTTTCCTCGAATAATAGTATTTGAGGTAACGTAACATAATTACAATAATCTATAATTTTTGTCAAACACAATTGTCAACAATCCTATTCAATTACCCGAGAATACATAAGAGGAATAGTTGAATATATATATAGTTGAGTTAGAATATATATCAAAAGATGGTTGGTTAAGAGTAACAATTTAGTGTGAAAAGAGGCAACTATTTTTGGGTTGAGGAGCAGTTATTATAATTGTAAAAACAACAGACTTAATCAAGGAAAAACAATGATAATATTATGATGAAGAGCAAGGATCATTGTTTAAGGAATGGAAGCAATTTTCAAGAAACAACATTTAGCAAGTTTTCTTGAAAGGCAACAATTTGATAATTCATCAAGGTAGTGATTCATTCAATACCAAATTATAAGAATCTCTCACTGGCCAACAGCAACAATCTAACATTATGTGTGCCAATTGAACAAGATGGAGTATATGACAGGGCTTAAGAAAATTTCAAGCAAATGCAATTAGCAAGCGTAAAAAGGAATGCCATATTTTAGAACACAATTTAAGCAAGATATGAACAAAAGATTTTACAATGAAGCTCTCAGAATCTTAGAATTACTGGCACACTTTGGGAGACATCTTGACAATGTAAGCTAGGCTTATTTTTTTTTAGTGAATGCAGCCATATAGGTTTAGAGGGTGAGGCTGCTCCCATCTCACACATCAGTAACCCTTATGGCATTACAGATAAAGTTGATCATTATGAGTGTGTGGTCTACCTTCATACCACACTAGCGCTCTTGGGGATTCCTAATTCTTGTTACTAAAATGTTGAATACATATTTTGCAACTCACAATACCATATTTCGATGCCACTCACAAATCTGCTCTTATTAAATTACACTACACATAGTTGGTCAAATTGGGGGAAGGTAAAGAAATTCATGATGCTAGAAAGAGATACAAACAAGTTTTAACCGAAAAAGGGAAGAAACAATAATCAGAGCTAAATAATCATGCATGCTTTAAGGAACATTGGTAAACTGACACCCATGAATGCGACCCCTGCAAGTCTAAGAGCTACAGCTGTAACGGGTTGCCAATGGTTTCAGGGAGGCTATTTAAATTTATACACGATCCAAAGTCTAAACACTGCAGCTACGACAGGATGCCAAAGGTATCAGGGGGATTATATAAATTTAGATAACCAGACTATGCGAAGGAGCTCATCTAAACACTGTATCCAATAACATCAATTTCTCTTAGCTTCGACTGAACAGAGGTAATTGGCAAAGGCTTGAAACATTGCGCAGACCAAGAGAATTAAATAATCTGCTCATTGGTCCTCAATTTCTTCACTTGAACAATCTGCTCATTGACGGCATCAGAGAAGACACGCGAACCAAGCTTTCTCCAAGTTTGAGATTGTTACGGTTGCAAAAAACGTGAGAAGGCACTTGTCTTCAGTCCTAAGGATAACATTTGGGATTTTTATAATAAAAACAGAGAGTTTAAATTAAATCTATAACCCTACCATGTTCAAGAGCTGCGGCTGTGATAGGTGGCCAAGTATATCAGAAAGTGAATGATGGAATTTGGAAATATCGCCATCTACTAGCATTAATATCAAATCTGACTCGACAGAAGGGAAAGAGTAAGGTGAGGTGCAAATACGTGACTTAATAATGTGCAACATTTGCTGTTTTGAACAGTTTAGAGCCAAGTTTCCAGAGATGCGCCCAAGTTGAAGTTTAGAAGTTAAATTTCACCACGACCAAGGGTGAGCTCTCAATATGTTAGAATTTTTACAATATTTATTTTCAAGTGCTGCAACTGTGATAGACTGACAGGAGAATCAAACAGTTTATTTAAATCTATAAGCTTCCTATCAAGTCCAAGTGCGCAGCTGAGCAGATTGCTGAGAATTCAGGGAGGTTATTTAAACTAAGACAATATTTTGTTTCCAAGTGTTGCAGAGACAGAGCAAAAGCTGAGATGGAAGAAGAAATGACACAAAATTAAGACAACAACTATATCTCCTGCGAACTATGCTATGAAACCATTGCCTAGACAATAACTGGAAGAGAAGGATTAAATGGGTAGCTTGCCTTGTCATTTCAAGTAACGGACTTCGTTGCTTACCTGTCTCCTTGACCGTATGAAATCTGCCACTTCTTCCAGTCCTCTGGTAAAGAGAGTCCACATCCTTTTGCTCAGCTTTTCTGAATGACTAAGAGAGGCAAGGAATGACCATCCATATCGAGAGCTCCATTGAGGCAAAACAATTCACCAACAACATCCCCGACCATCTCCTTCATCACCATTTTCTGAGGGATTAGCCAATCTTCTGGCCAGCGGATAGAAGTGCACCATAGTGTTTGAGAGACTCCTCTCCATCAAAATCGTGGAAAACATTGGGCATCGAATAAACGATACCCTTCTCCAAGTATTTTTAACCCAGCAGCTGCATATCTAAGTGGTTTTGGAAAGCAATGTTATGGCTTCCACGGGCTCGCTAGCAATAACCCTTCAGATTCCAATGCCCTCCGAAGCTTCTTCCCAAAAGCTAGATATACTTTATTTATTTTTTCATATTCTACAGTTCAGTTCTTTTCGACTTCCAATTGCTTGATAGGTGAAGTTTCTTTCCAGCTTCTTTTGCCTTTTACACTTCCCAAAACTCTTATCATGATTTAATTAATTAATAAACTATTCACTTTCCATTTTCCAATTATCTTCCTTTTTATTATTTTCTTTTCCAGATTATTTTGTTCAAATTGATTATTAAATCAATTTATCTAATAATATCATTTGTGCTTTTAACAATTTAGTTTAATTTGATCATTTGATTTAATTTAATTGATTATTATTCTAATTTCTAATTATATTTTAAATAACCTCGCAGATTCACTTATGATTTAAATTAATTATTTAGACATGACTACTAACATTTGATATTTTTCCACACAATTAAATAACATAGTGATCAATGAAGCATGCACATATACTCACACACAAGACCAGAACAACCGAAACGGAGGGGTATTACATCCTGTACTTGTTCCTCGGTGGTCTTGTAGCCCTTTCAATAAAGCCTCTCTTATTTTGTACTAGAGGTTTTTTGTAATTGTTTTCCGAACTTTCGTCTTAATTTTTTTCTCCTTCCATTCAGGAGCCAGATATATGCAATTGCATGCTTTGGATGAATGGTTTTATTATTTTTCTTAAAGGTGTTTTGTATTGCTAATCTTTTTGAGCCTGAAGTTTGGCGAATGTGCCCTTTGGGAATAGTATTTTACTAGATGCAAATTCTAGTTTAAATACATTATGACTGTAAATATTATATTTTATGTATGGCTCTACCTTGATGTTGTGACCAGGTTCGTTTACACTTCCTATTTTTAAAGTAATTGCATCAAGGTTTGTGGTAGACAGATATTGCTTAGTTGTTTAACATGTTGGGTGATATTTTTATGTCATTTCGGTAAGCCCATAATGTTGTTGTGTGTTCTGTGCTGTGTCAGAGATTTCTGTGATAACATGATGCACATTCTGCAAAATATTCACTGGCAATTATTCAAAATGTACCCTACCAGATCATTTTGTTTTATTGTATAGAACAGATTACCTATACTAGTTTGTTTTGCTGATTCTTAAAGTTTATGCTACAATGTTTATTTCAAGTAATTTTTTATGCCTGAGCTACCACACTTATTGCAGTATGCTTTATAAAAGGGCCATGTAGGTGTTATTTTTGACTTTCATTTTCATTCTGTACATTGATAACACCAATATGACCTCTTTATAACGGTTATCAACCTCATCCTTTTACCGTTCAAGGTGCACAAGCTAGTACCTGAATTCTACGCTCTGTTTTTAATTACATACTGATTATCTCCTGTAGCTGTTTACATGCAATTGCTAGTCAACACAATGATAGTGAAGATTCCACCACTTCCAGCAACATTGCAGTCATGTCTTGCATTGGATTCAATCCATTTATCAATATAACAATGAATTAGACACAGAGATTGGAGCCTCGGAGCTAACCAACAGTGTTATTGAAACTAAAACAGTTTCTCTCTGACTGAATATTGTTTTTTACACGAAAGATGTAAAATGACATCTCATATATGCAGCTACATATGTATGATATTCGCTGGAATATTGTGTCTTCTGAAATTAACTGTGTTGTATTTAAGGTTTCTGTTGTTTTGGGACTCTGCAAATGCCATCATCAGGGTTAAGAAAGAAGCCTGTGCTTCAGTCAAAAATAACATATACAAGAAGTGCACAATACATCATATGTGGCCAAGCATCAACATGCCCTGCAAAAATCTGCCAATTTTACAACAATGACGGCCAACTTAGAACATCATCACAGAGATCTTGTAACGACTTGGTTACCCTTTTATGTGACACACGATAGTGATGACATGTGTAGTCTTAGCTGCATGTAAACATTAGAATAGTGCTATAGATATTAGAGATGGGGCAAGATTAATTATAAGCTTTAGACAAAATTATAGGGAACAAACATGTATAAGATTATTTTAAGTGTTCCATAAGGACATGTTCAATGCTCTCTAGAGGTACAGGATGTTCCCTGCTGGTTAGGGGATGTGGAAATGGGGACGAACACCCCCCTTTGAGTCCCTGTTTTTCCTACAACGTTTCTCAACATCCCTGGGATGTCTTAGTATCTTTGTGACGTGCCACCATGAGGATGCCCTTGTTTTCTTGCTTTTCCCCCGATCTTATACATTTTAATTATTGGAATATCCATAATCTTAGAATCGAGTGGATTATTCCAAGGATGTTGTTTGGTCTGCAAATTATATATCATTCTAGAACTCATGCTGCGGCTTAACTTACTCTTTTATTTAACAGAAAATTCAAAATACCAATGATATGTATAGACTTAAACACGTGTGCATTATATTTAGCGCTATAAATATCAGAGAGGAAAGATTAATATCCATAATCTTAGAATCAAGAGAACTGTTCCAAATTGTCGGTTCTTGCTAATCGCTGCTAATTTCATGTACAATGCTAGCGCTCTACAAACACATAGTAGGGCGCGTAGAGCATATTTAAGATTTTTGTAGTTCTCCATGGGGACACATCCTGTGCCTTCCCTATTATTTATCTATTATGGTCAGCACTCATATCCCTGTTGGTAGCATTCGGAACAACCATACACCTGGTAGTCCAGTCATCTGGATGGTTAACAGTGATTGAAGAAATAGTATTTAAAGTTTAATTATGTTTTTAGAATTTTTTATGGTGATAGATAGGACTTAGAGAGGAAGAGGAAGGCCTTTCTCCAAACTTTAAATACAGTTATGGAGAGTCTCACCGTTAAACACAGTTATGGAGAATAATGGTATGACCTAAAACATAATAGGTCCTTCACTGGCCTTCTTGTGGCGGTTGATGATGCTTGAACTGCCTCTGCTCTAAGAATTACCTCAATACTTCTCTCATCCATTGAGCATAATCAATACCATATCCTACAACTGCCCCATTGGTATTTGAGTTTTTCTCTAGATAAGGAGATTTGAGTGTGCAACTGTAAATCCTCCATGTTTTTGTCACTTAGCCTAGCATTTCACACATACCATGAGATGGATGGAGGTGTAATCAACCTTGACTTCATGAACGCAGGAAACAAGGAATAAGATGAAGACATGATGGTAGAGTTGTATTCGCATTGGAGGTCTAGTGACTAGGAAGTCAGGGGTTTTCCTTCAATTAAAGCAAATCAAGTACGATTGTAACAAATGTGGCACTGTTCTACAACCTTTCTTTCAAAACTCCTATTTTGATGTGAAAGTAGGCTCTTGTTCTGAGTGTCAATCAAAGGAGCTATTCACAGTTATCATAGAACATATTAGATGTTTCTATTGAATTATTGTGAGGATTGATGAAACAATGTAATTAGTTGATTTGCTACTCTATGGGTTAAAGACTGTGCATGTGAAACTGATTTAATGTGCAGAATTGAACTTGGATCCATAGAAGTGAATTGACAAGGAATTGATTGCTATAGTAGATGTGACTTTGCTCATTGTACCTACGAATAAAATAGGTACAATGGCCATTAACCAAAATCAAAGTGGAATAGATTAGGACACATGTAATCTGTTCCTCTATAATTTCAAACAATCAGGGAATGTTGTTAAACACACCAAATGTTGCACAACAACTAAAAACAAAACCGTTCTTGCATACTTTGACAAGAACTTCACAACTATGCAACTCTTGTTTTTTAAGATATCATTACAACTCAAGTTATATTTTAATTGATTAAGCAATTTTGATCCATCTTAAAAGTGTCAATTTTATAACTTATCAGTTATAGTCATGGTAACAATTCTATACCACAATCTAACATACTTACACGAAATATGGTAAGCTCTCACAAAATTAGGGGTATTTCTAAACCTAGACCTATATGTTGAGGGTTCATTCATAATGGCCCTACCTATGTATCCTTATGCATTTTCTTCTTCTCTTTATTTGCTAACACATAAGTCCTTAAAATACATCTCATTGAAAGAATGAATGTTGATGCATTCCATATTGCATTATGGGTCCCATCATTTTTTCAATCTATCACCATCCATAATGACAAACAAGCATCTCAAACTAAATTTTTCATCATTCACAAGGGTGTAATTTTCCGATAGGATATTTGTGTGAACTTTGTTCGAAATTTTTGTCAGCCTTCCCAGTTTTGTACTTTTTCGTCGGCAGGGAAAAGGTGGCGGTTTTTTTTCCCATTTTGTTGAACTTTGGTGGGAATTTTCGTTAGACTTCCCAGTTTTTGGGGTCTTTGACACTGTGGAAAAGGTGGCAGATTGTTTTTTTATATTTTAAATAAAAAACGTTTGGCACCAGGATAGAGGAGGCCAATGAAATGGCATCAACATTAATTGTTGTATGGTTTCCGTGTAGTGGTGATGGTGCAAGTAACATTTTTCTTTAAAATCATCAGAAAACAAAGCGAATGTCTATGCAATTTTTGATATCGCATTGTTGGGTGTCATTCTCCGCGTTTATCTTCTTGTTCAAGATAGCTATGAGTGAGTAGGGCAAGCTTCTATGAAGGTGCAAGTGCGTTCATTGGCTATGGAATTTCTATGAAGGTGGGTGGAGGTTATTTTGAGTTTTTTGCATGTGTGGATGTTTGTGTGGGTTGTGATAATTGTGTTTGCATTTTTTGCAGGTGGTGGAGAAAGAATGGAGGGCAGAGAAAGCAAGCGGGAAGAGGCGCATATTGAAAAAATCGTTTGTCGAATATTTCTAAAACAGTTTATGCTATTTTCCAAAGGGGATTGTGGATTGTTGCTCTGTAGCTTAGTGTAAATTGTTTAGTTTATGGTTTCCGTGTAGCCACCATGGGTGGAAGGAAATATTGTTTATTTTTTGTGTTTCCTGTGTTGAATTTGTGTGTTTTTTGTGGGCTTTTTCATCTAGGTTACTCTTGAAACCAATATTGTTTCATTGTGTCAATTGTTATTGAAAAGACTATATAGTTTTGTGGGTTTTGGCATGTGGGTGATAGTTGGGTATATTGTTTCATTTATGGCTTGCGTTTTGTGCGAATAGATGCAAATTAGTTAATCTGGTGTGTTTTTGGTTAATCTTGAAAGCAATTTTTTTGTGTTCTATGGGTTTTGGCTTGTGGGTGACCATTGGCTATATTGTTTCATTTATGGCTTGCTTTTTTGTTTGGATGGTTGTAAAATAGTTAATCTAGTGTGTATTTGGTGAATTTTTCCATCTGGGTTGCTGTTGAAACCAATATTGATTCATGTATGGTTCACATTTTGTGGTGAAGGTTTTGAATCAGTCTGTTACTGCAAGCTTTCTGTGTTTTGTGAATTTTTCATCCGAGTCACTATTGAAAGGTGTGTTTTTGTGGCGATGGTTGCAATGCATTGAGATAGTTAATGTTATACAGGTTATGTTGTTTTAGGGTATATTGTTACCTTTTTGAAAAGGGTCTATTGAGAAAAAACTATATAGTTTGTTCACACCAATATTGTTTGATTTATGGTTTGGCTTTTGTGGGGATGTTTTTGTATTGGTTTGTCATTGCCATTTTTAGTGTTTTGCAAGTTTGGCCATCTGGGTGACTGTTGATAATAATATTGTTTTATTTATGGAATTTGTTTTGTGCCGATGGTTGCAATGCAATAAATAGTTAATGTTATGTGGTTCAAGTTGTTTTGCATAGGGAATTGTTCACTGTTGTTGTCTACCTTACCCTAAATTGTTTCATTTATTACTTCCATTTAGTGTGGTCAGGGAAAGGGTGGCAGATTATTTTTTGATTTTTATATGAAAAGTGTTTGGTGCACCGATAGACAAGGCGAGTGAAATGGTATCATATATATATATATATATATATAATAGTGAGACACAAAAGGAAAAACATACTTATTTCTCGACAAAACGTTATAAAAAATTGAAAGGATATAGCCTTCTTAGGATTGCCTTCTCGAATAATAACAGTGACATAGCCATCAAAAAATATACTCCTTTCTGAACAAAACCTTATCTATATATGTGTATATGTATATTTATCTATATATGTATATACATACATGAGAAATATATATATATATATATATATATATGTATATATGTGTGTATATGTATATATATATAGAGAGAGAATATATGTATATATGTATAACAGTGAGACACGAAAGTAAAAATATACTTAATTCTCAAGAAAATGTTATTAAAAATACCTGATGTAACGAAGCATAGAGTGTACAACATTAACTATTTTATTTTGTTGCAACCGTAACCGAAAAATGAAAGCCATAAATTAAACACCATTGGTTTCAACAACGAGCCAGATGGATAAACCCACAAAATATATATATATATATATATATATATATATATATATATATATATATATATTAGCATCTCAAGTTAGCATGTATATATATATATATTGTTGTATGGTTTTTGTGTAGTGGCAATGGTGCAAGTAACATTTTCCTTTAAAGTTCTCAGAAAACATAGCGAATGTCTGTGCAATTTTCTCTAATGCATTGTTGGGTGTCATTCTCTAGGTTTATCTTGTTGTTCAAGATAGCTATGAGTAAGGAGGGAAAGCTTCTGTGAAAGTGCAAGTGCATTCATCGGTTGTGGAATTTCTGTGAGGGTGAGTGGAGGTTATTTTGAGTTTTTTGCTTGTGTCAATGGTTGTGTGGGTTGTGATAATTGTGTTCTGATTTTTTGCTGGCAGTGGAGAAAGAATGAAGGGTAGAGAAAGCAAGCGAGAAGAGGTGTATTTGAAGGAAGCGGGAAGAGGTGCATATTTAAAAAACCATTTGTCGAGTATTTCTAGAACAATTTATGTTATTTTCTAAAAGGGATTGTTGATTATTGCTTTGTAGCTTAGTCTAAATTGTTTGGTTTATGGTTTCTGTGTAGCTATGATGGGTGAAAGGCGTGTTTTGTGGCAATGGTTGCAATGCATTGAGATAGTTAACGTTATAGAGGTTGCGTTGTTTTAGGGTATATTGTTAACCAAACAATAATCATTTTCACAAACAATGTAGTCTTTTCTCAACAACAACTTATCAAAATTAGAAGCAATCAACAATACCTTATTGCAGATAAAACAATATTCGCTGCCAAAAACAACAGATTCACAGTAACCAACCTAAGTAAAAATGCACTCATTTCTCAATAAAAGATTACCACAAATAGAAACAATATAGCCTTCTCAACAACACACTCTCAAAAATTAATAGTCACAAACCCATCAAAAAACATATTCCTTTCTATACAAAACCTTCTTGAAAATTGAAATAATACACCTTTTTCAACATCACCTTATCGAATATGATACAATCTAGCCTAACACAGAGAACAATAATCAGCAATTCCTAATGTAACCAAACATGCAGTGTACAACATTAACTATTTCATTATGTTCCACCCATAACCACAAAACACAAGAGGTTGGCCCATATACAACTAATGTGTATATATATATTTGTATTTATATATGTATATATGTATTTGTGTATATATATATATATATTTGTGCTTTTGATAATTAAGCACCACATGAAGCACACCTACAACTCATTTTAATAAGAAATATATATTAAACAAGACATCATTTAAAAAGGGCAACAAAGCATTCAAATTTATTGTTTTGAGAAGATAGTTATTTATTTTGAAACAAATTTTTTATTTCTTTCATTCTTGAAAAATGGATTCTTATAACAATAGGCTTTCTATTAAACATGCTAAAGAACACTGGCTGCCACATACATGTGCTCAACACATTTTTGAAGCTGTTAAAGGGACTATTCAAATACTCTTTTCAGGGCTAGCCTTTTTAGGATTGCCTTCTTGAATATTAGCAGTGACAAAGCCATCCAGAAATATACTCCTTTATGAACAAAACCTTATTGAATATTGAAACAATATAGTCTTTTCAACAACACCTTATGGAAAATGAAACAATATAGCCTCAAGGAGAGGAGAGCAATCGATAATACTTGATGTAACCAAACATAGAGTGTACAACATTAAATATTTTATTCTATTGCAACTACAAGCAAAAAATGAAAGCCATCAATTAAACATCATTGGTTTCAACAATGACCCAAATGGAGAAACATACAAAACTATAGCCATAGACCCCATGCAGAACGATAGCCATATAATGCAACCATAAAGGAAACAATATTTCTTTTCCAAATAATATTGTTTTCTATCAACAACACCTTACCAAAAAGTGAAACAAAATAGCCTTTTGAACAAAACCTTGTAAAAAATGAGGCAATATAGTCCGAGGTAGATAATAAAAATCAACAAAAAACTAGATTATGTCAACAATTTTATTCCATTGCCACTTAGATGGAGAATATAGCCTTCTCAACAACACCTTATAGAAAATGGAACAATATATCCTCGGGCAGGGAACAGGAATGAACAATACCTAATATAACCAAACATAGAACCAACATCGTTAAGTATTTTATTTTGTTCCAACCATAACCAGAAAAATGGAAGCCATAAATCAAACAATATTGGTATCAACAATGACCTAGATGGAGAAACCCACAAAACTGTAGCCACAAAACCCATGCATAATGATATATATATATATACAAATATATATATATATATATATTAAAGTTAAAATATACTCTTTCCTAAACGAAACCATAATAAAAATTTAAAGAATCTAGGCCGTTGAACGACACCTTGTCAAAAAATGAAATAATATAACCGAGCTTCTATGGTACCTTATCGAAAATAGCACAATATAGCCTCCACTACAAAAATATTAAAGTATACTCTTTCCTGAATAGAACCTTATCAAAAAATTGGGAGAATCTAGCCTTTCCAACAACATGCTATCAAAAAATTGAAATAATATAGCCTCTTTAGTAGGACCCTATCGAAAATTAAACAACATAGCCTAAACTAGAGGACAACAATTAACAATTAATAATGGAAAAAAACATACTATATAACATCCAGGATACACAACAACAACAAAAAAAACAATGCATAATGGAATCAAACATATACATATATATATATATATATATATATATATATATATATATATCAACTATTTTTGTGAACTTTGGTTGGAAATACCACGAGCCTTCTAGGTTTTTGAGGTCCCCGTCGTTGTGGAAAAGGTGGCTGGTTGTTTTTGGGTTTTTTAAATAAAAAGTGTTTGGCACGACGCCAGAGAAGGGTAGTGAAATGGCATCAACATTAATTGTTGTATGGTATTTGTGTAGTGGTGATGGCGCAAGTGACGTCTATCTTTTAAGTCGAAAAAAAAAAGCGTATGTATGCACAATTTCCGATAATGCATTGTTGGGTGTCAATCTTTGGGTTTATCTTGTTGTTCAAGATAGTTGTGAGTGACGAGGGCAAGCTTTTGCGGAGGTGCAAGTGCATTCATCGGTTGTGGAATTTCTATGAAGGTGGTTGGAGGTTATTTTGTTTTCTTTTTGCATGTGTTGATGGTTGCAAAAGCGCTAGAAAAGTGTGGGTTGTGATAATTCTGTGCCCATTATTTGCAGGCATTGGAGAGAGAACAAAGAGTAGAGAAAGCAAGTGGGAAGAGGTGTATTTCTATGACAGTTTATGTTATTTAACCTTATCAAAAATTTAAACAATATAGCCTTTTGAAGAGAAATATAGCCCAAGATACACAACCACAACCAACAAAAACTGGAAAAGGTTAACAATTATATTTTAATCCATACATAGCCACAAAACATAACTCATAAAGAGAAACCAACAAAGATTCACAACAAGCAACCCAAGTAAAAAATATACTTATTTCTCAACAAAAGCTTGTCACAAATAGAAACAAAATTAGTCATTTTAGTTGGAGTTTGCTATGGAAAAGTAACAAAAAAATGTGAAATTTAGTGTGGTGAACATTTTTATTTGATAGACAATATGTAAATCAACAAATTTAAAGAGTTTTATAATGTATAATACAAAATATGGAATACACGTGTAGTGCAAGGGATATATATACGTGTATATATATATATATATATATATAATGTCGTTTCATGGATTTGGTGTAGCTATAGTAGGTGGAAGGCAATATTGTTTGATTGTGTGTTGGCATGTTACTGTGTATTTGTGTGTTTTTGTTGTGTTTTTCCCATCTTAGTCGCCGTTGTAACAAATATTGTTTGTTTTTGTGTTGCATTGTTACTATGTGTTTTTGTGCACTACTTTATTGCTTTGCAACTATTGCCACTAGATGGAAACCATGAATGGAATAATATGTTCAAAGCTATTCAACAACAATGAACAATGTCTATATATATGTGTGTGTATATGTGTGTATATATATATATGTATATAAATTTGTATATATATATATGTGTGTATATATATGTATGTATATATATTTATATATATACATGTGTGTGTGTGTGTATGTATATATATGTGTATATATGTGTATGTATATGTATATGTATATATAGATTTGTGTATATACATGTATACATATATATATATATATATATATATATATATATATATATATGTATATATATTTATGTATATGTATGTATGTATGTATGTATATACATGTATATATATGTATATGTATACATATATGTGTGTGTGTATATATATATATATAAATGCCAGGGGAAAGGTAAACAAATTAACAAGATATGCATCTAAGTTTGCTCGGATGAAGAAGCAAGGGAGCTATTTTGGCCTACAGAGAATGCAGTGAGGCGTTATAAAATTCATGGAATTTTCCATGAAATCACAAGTCATGGTATTTTCCATGGGTTTTATAGCACTTCTAACTACATGCACTGCAGGGTAAGACCACTTTTAAATGTTTGCTTGTGTTTTCTTATGGTATGTTTCATGAGGTGTGGAATATCGGGTGTAATTACAACCATCCCCACAATACGGATACGATACAACAATTAATGTTGGTGCCACAATGTCTTGTTCTTATACAACTATTGCACATGAAGAATGCAACCTTATCAAAAATTGAGAGAAACTAGCCTTCCTAATAGCAGCCTATCAAAAATTGAAATAATATACCTTCTTTAGCAGCACCCTATCGAAAATAAAACAAGATAGCCTAAGCCAAAGAACAGTAAGTAACAATGCATAATGGAATCAAACAAAAATATTATAAAAAAAGAAATAATTAGGAAAATCATTTCAATGTTATATATAATAGTTAATATAAAGTATATCATTTGAAGTGTGCCCTATAAAGGTTCAGATAAATAACTATTTTCAAAAAATAATAAACATTGGGAAGACTACGTATGTACATTCCTGACATCTACTTTGACATTCATACAAATCTACACAGGAAAATTTAATATTGTCTCATTTATGGCTTTCGATCTGTGCAAATGGTTGCAATATATTAAAATAGTCCATGTTGTTTTCATAACACAATGCTAATTGTTGTTCTCTTCCTTTGTCTATATACTTTCATTTGCAATGAAAAATAAAATAGTTAATATTATAGAGTTAATGTTGTTATCTAGAAGCCATTCTTGACTTTCATATTGATTGATTTCATTTTGACTATCAATAGAAATGTACATATACAATATTAGATACAGAAAATAGTATTATGAAATAGTCATAATCAACGATGGGAAATGGAATCTAACACAATGTGTTTAAGATTAACTATTTTATTCTATTACTAGCATAACCTGAAACGTAAACCCTCAAGCAAGAACATAGATTTTCCACCACTTTCATCAATGGTGAAACCAATCTTTCTTGACACACTTAAGAAACATGGTATCATTGCAACAAGTCCTTCTTGAGGCTGGGAGAAATAATAACTAAAAATATTTTGTGAAGGTGGTTGGAGGCTATTTTGTTTTTTTTGCATTGGGTGATGGTTGCAAAATGAATACATGCAATCCATAGAACAAACAATATTGATATTAAGAAACAATACAACCTTTTCTAAACAACACCTTACCTGAAATTGAAACAATATAGCCTTCTCAACAACACCTTGTTGAAAATGATACAATGTAGCTTAGGCTAGAGTATAACAATGAAGAATTCCTTATGCAAATCAACATAAACTATATAGTGTTCACTATTTTTTAGCATTTTAACCATGGTGAGAAAACGAAGGGCATGAATAAGAAATTTATTTCTCCCCTATGTGTAGATATGTAGGTATGTCACAGTGGACGCAAAGAACATTGATACGTAGTGATTGCTATGTTAATTTTGGTTGGGATATTCTTGGAATGATAGGTTGTATTGTTGTTGTTATATGGAATATTGATGCCACCATTGATCGCACTGATGGACAATTTATGTTCTAGGTTGGTTGTCCCAGGGGAACATAGATTTTTTTTGAAATCATTTATGAAGAGTTCTATAAAATGTAGCTTTTTTATACTATTTTTTTTCGGTCATATTCTAAATGTCCCAACAATAGAAATAGAAATACAAAAAAGTTTGTAATTTAAAATTTGGGAATGGAGCTTGTTATCCTTTGTTGGTTTAATTGAATCTTTAGCTGTTGTGTTGTTGTCATAATAGAGCTTGTGGCCAGTCACCGATGTTGCAGCTTTGTCCTTTTCAAAGAGCAGCCCCAACAATGTCGATAGACTCTAGCTCTCCCCAGGCTACTCTACAACCCTTTGGTGTCGAACCTGTAAGTCTATTCCTTGTTTATTTTATGTTTCTGACACTTGTATTGGTTGTTTCCCATGTGCATTCAGCAAAATGTAACCATGCTTTGCTTGCATTTTCAGCCCTTCTGGTGTATAGTCTGACTTGTTTATATTTGAGGTATTTATGTGGCCTTCACATTTTTCTTTGCTAGCTATTGGGAGCAAGCTATCTATAGCTATTTATGTGTTTTCCATTTTAGTGGACTTGCATATATCTTTCTTGTTGTAAATGGCATAGATTGTTCAATTGCTTTGGTAATTTCAGAATGCTAAATATTTTTTTGTGCATATATGTTGATTGTTATATTGCCTATTGTATGTGTTATGTGGATTGTTTGATTGTTTTGTAGCTTTCACCACTACATGGAAACCATAAATTAAATAGTGTGATAGAAGCTATTTAACAACAACCAAGAATGTGTAATTTTCTACATCTAACATCAAATTTATATATATTGGTGGGACTTTTTTTTTTTTGAGTTGCATATATATGCATTGCATCTGTTGGATTCATGTGTAGCATTTTGTTGCTTGGAAGTATATAAGCACAAAAAAGTGTGTTTTTTTTCTTGTCTTTTGTTTCTTTTTTGCTTTGTCCAAATATGTATGTATGTTAAATTAGATGTAGGAAGCGTTGATATATACTCCTCACCATGTTTATTGTTTGGGGAATTCTCATGGGAACATTGCTTCGTGTATGGGGTCCATATATTGGGGATGGTTGCAATAATAGCTTGGATTTAAAACTTACCAAAGTAATTGGGAAATTTAAATGTTATTTGGACTAAGGCATTGTTTAGTGCCGGGCTATAGATTGGGCTGCACAACATATGCAACAAACATTGTAGCCATAGCCTGTATAGTAAGTCTAATAAGGCATGTGGATTTTACCATTGATTAGGTTGGTCGATGATGTATCCTGTGTTTCATTTCATATTTCATATGCACAGATCTGTGTGTTTTTCACATTTCATGCAAACAAAATTCATATGTTTGAGGTCCACCTATGGATATATATGTTTATTATCTAGGCATATCTTTGGATAAATATATGTGTGTACATATTTCCCTTTGTAAATGTTTATCTGTGTAGGCATGGTTGGAAAGTGATAAAATAGTACATGTTCTTCACGATGGGCTATTGCTGGCTGTTTTTGTATGGTTTCAAGGGTAGTTGTTATTTGTCTAGGCCTCAATACCAGCTTGATCAATGTTGCATATCACACTTGATATATATCCTTCCATTGTAACAAACCCTTATTGAGGTCTAAATAGGTAAGAACTATGCTTGAACAAGAACATTGACTATTTTATTACTTTCCAAACATTGTGACCGCACAAGAACCATATGTCAATTAGGCCTGATATGAATCCATTGAAAGGACAACCATTGACCATATTTTAGGAGGACTTCAAACATATTAAGTACTTCTTAATTGATGAAATGAGCTTCTTGGGACCAAAGTTGTTGCTTAAAATAGATAGTCAATTGTGGCAAGAATTCCCTGGTAGACATATGCAACCATTTGGTTGTGTGTCTATTATACTTGTGGGTGACTTGGCACAACTAACCCATGTAATGGACAATCCTATCTATGGTTCTCAGTCCATAGTGTTGGCACTTTGACACACTTTTAATGTCTTTGTCACGCTTGACACTGTCTTCTACTAGCATGGGCAATTTGATTCACAACAACAGTTTCGCACGCTCCTTATGAATATTAGAAATTTCTAGGCATTCCTGTTTGATTGGAAAATTCTTATGAATCAAACAAAAACCATGCTTACATCTTAGAAAAACCAAGAGTTTGACGAGGCTATCCACTTATTCCCAATAAATAGGTTGGTTGCTTTGCACAATAGGAAAATGCTACAACAATTAAATGTTCCAATTGCAATTAGTGTTGTTGAATGTTCCCAAGAAAACACATTTGATTATGGTGATGATGAATAGCTTCAAGTAGAGCTCTTGCTTGCTATTGGTCAACAAGTAATGTTGACAAAAAATCTTTGGGTGGCAGCTAGCTTGGTTAATGGATCATTGGGTTCAGTGAAGGCTATTATATATGCTATGGGTGCTAGACCACCTCAATTGCATGAATATGTTGTTGTTGACTTCCAAAACTACATTGGGCCAACATGGGATCAGGACAATCCAAGATTCATCTCGATTATCCCAATCACATGAGGCAGCTAGAGGCAGCTCCCATTGACAATGGCCTGGGTGATAACAATTCATAAATCTCAAGGCTTGACACTAGAGAAAGGTACATTAGATATTGGAACTAAAGAAAGCCAAGGGCTAACATTCATAGATCTCTCTCATGTTAAATCAATAGCAGGAATACACATAGATCCACCTTTATGTTTTGACAAGTGCTCTAGGCTACATTCCAACAAATATAACAATCTTCAAATCAAAGAAGAGGATTTCCTCCAACAATTGTCTGCATTCCCATCATGATGAAATATTTTTGTTCTTCATGGTAACTATACCACTTCTCCTTTTCGTTTCCATTTCAAGGCTTTCACAATACCCTCGAATCCTACTATTCCTTTTCCCTTGTTCACTCCATAGTCTAGTTCTGATCACTTTTCCCAACATTCCAAAGGTTTTACCTCTATAGTCATTGCTAAGAGAAGTTTCTATTCAATTTTTACCTTTTGTTTCCCCTTGCGCCCAACAAGAAACATCGATTCATTCCTCTTCCCCACTTGCCCAAACTATTATCTATATTTAATTTTGCTCTCAATAGCTTCATCCCCTTTACCTAATCATGCCGCTTCATGGGGTATCATGTTTGAATCATTTCTTTCTAACCATTTCAGATTCTAACAAATTTAGATTGCAAACATTTCTAGCTGTTACTGCACATCTCACAATTTTTAATACCTTCATGCTTACAAGATTTCCATGGTGTTCACGTTGCAACTATATTCCATTTGTATATGTAGACACACAAAATATACTGATTGATATTGCACATCTAATCCCGACCATTAACACTATTTCATCTTAAATCATCCCTTAGTCTAATCATTTAATTGAATACCTTTATTTGATTAAATTCAATAATGTTTCTTTCTTAATTAAATAAATTATTTATCTAATTAAGTCATCCTTTCTTGTTAATTAAATCAATTAGTCTGATCTAATTATCCCTATTGAATTAAATAATCAATTTTATTTGATTAAATCTCTAAAATTCCATCCATTAAATAAAATAAATTAAAACCTTATTTAGTTTAAATCTGACTTCATCTCCTTGGTTAAATAAAACAAAAATCTTTATTTAATTAATCTTAAAAACATATTCTTCTCATGTTTGATTTAAATCAATCCATAAATCTAAATCAATATTTCACATCATTTTGACCTCTCATTAAATTAATTAACCTTGATTAATTTAATCTCTTCTCATGTCCCATCCTCTAGCTTTTGCAACTTGCATAAGAAAATATATTTAATTCATTTATTAAATCTCTATTTTTCTCAAATGGCATAATAAAGGAATATTCCTCAAATTTGAATTCAAAATCCAAGTGGACTTTGTCCTTCCAACAAGGCATTTACTCCACCTAGAAAGTCCTTTTTCCTTGAGCCAAGTGGCATTCAATGCACCTTCTTTCCCTCTTACATGTCATTTCAACAATTTCAAAATTCAAATATATGCATTTATTGACACATTCTTCAAAACTTGCACATCTTCCATCCATTCACATGTTGACAAGTGGTACCTTGTCATTGGTGGATCTTTAGTCCCACATTGCTCTATTTTGGACATCTCTTCAACTTGATATTCTATAAATAAGAGGCTTCATTCCTCATTTGATAATCCACAGCTTGAGTAAACTTACTATACTCAAATTCATAGCAATCTTCATCCATCTTATTCAGTTTTATAGCTAGGTTATACAGATTTTGCTTTGGAGCACTCATAAATCTTCAACAAAGTGGATCACAATCTTCATCAAATCATCAAAGCTAGCATTGGAGTTGGGAAAGGGCCAATTTTCACATCAAAATGGCACCAATTCCCTCAAGAGATTAAGATTTTTCTTTGTTTTAGAATAGGATTTGATATCTTTGTTTTAAGTTTATTGTGTTCTTCATGTTATTCCTTTTTTCTTACATTCAAATGGATTTCTTGAGGAATCTATATTCTAACTTGCATTTTACCTTATTAATGTGTTCATTTGTTGTGTTATTGTAGGTATAAGATCTAGGTTCATATTTTGGTGCTAGAAGGAGGGAAAACCAGAAGATCAAATCACGTTTTTTGAGGAAATTCTATGCTTTTTGTGTGTTTACAGAAAAATCCACCGCTGGAAGTTTAGTATCATTGTTTAGCACCGCTGAGAACTCAGCGTCGCCATACAACACCACTGCAAAATTCAAACTACGACTCTCCATTCTTCCCACCCAGAATTCAAATTTTCAAACAAAACCGCTGAATCTTTTCAGCTCATTGGAATCTTTTCAAAATCCAAACTGCACCGCTGATCAAAATAGTGATTCCTTCATGCTCACTGGTTTGGCTGTAGAGCGATGCTGACTGGTAAACGGTGCTATACAACACTGCTAGTGACTTCAAACTGTGATGCCTTCATGGATTGTACCATTGGAGGGAAGTAAAAAGTGAAAATTTATTTCTAACATGTGTTTTTTATCAAATTCTAGTTATTCGACATGTTTTCTGCTTTTTTGACCTTTGTTTTTGTAGAATCTAACTGATTTTCTTGTAGGTTGGATTGGTCAAAGGTGAAGAGGAAAATAAGCATGATGACCTCATCTCGTGATACCAAGTGTTTTTAAACACTGTAGTGTTTTTAAACATTCTAGTGTTTTTAAACATTCTAGTGTTTTTAAACACTCTAGTGTTTTTTCAACACTCTTAGAGGATTCACTATTCCTCTTAAGGAAAAATTTGCTATCTTTCACACTTAGGACCTACTAGCTTTATTTTAGACTCTAAAAAAAGAACTTTTAAAAATTCTTGTTACAAAAGGAGCTTAAAATGAACTTTAGGACACAAACTAACTAGATTTTGTTTGGGGCTAATAATTGAACAAAGAAAATTCTCATGATGACATCATCTTGTGATACCAAGTGTTTTTAAACACTCTAGTGTTTTTTCAACACTCTTAGAGGATTCACTATTCCTCTTAAGGAAAAATTTGCTATCTTTCACACTTAGGACCTACTAGTTTTATTTTAGACTCTAAAAAAAGAACTTTTAAAAATTCTTGTTACAAAAGGAGCTTAAAATGAACTTTAGGACACAAACTAACTAGATTTTGTTTGGGGCTGATAATTGAACAAGGAAAATTCTCACACTTCATTTGGTGCTATAAAAAGAAATCATTATTGCTTTTGTTGGATTAAAAAGAACATGTGCAACTTTTCTTTGTGATTACATACTCAAACTAACACCATCGAAAAGACGTATGTGCTTCTCTCGCGCCTCATGGCGATCTTGAGAATCAAAAGGATTTTTGGTGGTCTTAGGGTGGGATAAAGTGATCACCTCCACATTTCATTTTGGGATTAAAATTAAACAAAACACTGTGTGAGTATGAGTAAACCTATTGCATTTGTTCTCCCTTTGTTTCTAAATGAAGGTTGATCGAACTATGAATATGTTTACTTGCTATTGTTTATCTTAGAGGGCCTGCCTTGGGGAAAAAGTACTCACCTAAGGGAACAAATCAACTAATAACACTCTAAAACCAAGAGTATTTCCAGTCAAGATATAAATGTGGGTATTTGAATAAATGTAGTATCATGTGGTTGGCTCTGACGAGAAGGGCAACAATGGTCTCTCGCCACATTGGTTCAACTCCTACGAATGGAAAGTTCAAATTAAAACCCTTGTTGTAGAAATACCAAAATCCCTATCTATTTTTTGGTGCAAGAACGGTCGTTCTAAAGTTGCCCCACACTTTTATGGTCTTTAGTAGAAATGGAAAGCATACCATGTGAGTTTCATGGGTGTTGATGCTTGGCTGCCCCATATAAGTGAGTGTCGTGGAGGGGAGCCAATCGGGTTAAGCATCTAACCATTCGCTAAAGATAAGTGTAGCTGGATTTGTCCAAGTGGGGACTCAACAAATATTGTTTTTCATACCCATAAGGTTGTGCTTGTTCTTGGATACAAAAAGCTTTGCTTGTTTGAAAACATTTGGAAAACAAACATTTAACATCATCATCAAAATTTCAAACCCTTTAGGAGGAAAATCCAATTGACCAAATTCATGTGTTATTGCTTACCCTTGGGATTTTATCCTTAGAGGTTTCTAAACATTTGGATTTACATGTCAATTTTCCTACTAAAGTTAAACAATAGGTAACCCTTGGCTTGATTTCATCAAAACTCGACATAACATACTTTGTGGGACTCGAAGAAATTGGGAGATTGGACATCTAGTTTGGAAATCTAATCAAAGAACTGTTCGTGGTAAAACAAAATCACTAAGAAAATATAAACAAAATTGGCTCTCACACATGTGCTAGTTCCTCATGATTTCCAAGAAAGTCAAAATCCCAAAAAAAAAGTCCTTGAGCAAAAGTTCAAAATTTAGGAGTCACACTCGAAAGGTTATCAAGAAATACATTAGGAAGTGCAATCAAAAGCAACATATCAAAATAAGGAAAAAATTCACAAGGTTTTATAGACTCATTCATTTTAACAATCTAGAAATGTATGCTTAGTTTGAACTACTTCTTAGTTATAGAGGTCCTTAGAAGTATTGTATGTTCTTCAATACCAAGGCCTAGTAAACAAGTGTCTTTTTAGGTACATTCTAGGATCAAAATCAAATCTTTTCATCCATCCTTGAACATCAAAATCACCTCACCATCACCTTTTGAAAAATCTTGAAATTATCCTCCATGCTAGGCTTTTTCGGAAAAATCAAAATCATCAAATCCTTGAAGTCTTTGAATCAAAAACATCAAATCATCTTTGGCTAGGTATGTGTAGATGCATCCTTTTGTATATGCCTAGTCAAATTATCAAACCATCTTGTTTAGCTCGGTACATGTAGATGCATCCTTCTTCATATGCTTGGTTAAATTATCATCTTGTTTGAATAGGTGTAGATAGATGCATCCTTCTCCCTACAAACATTCAAATTATCATCCTTTGAGAAAATATATCCCTTAGATAATCATCCAATATCTTAGGGTCTATTTGTTCATAAATCCAAAAGCAAACCCAAAATCAAATCAAGGTCAATCCAAAATCCAAAGCAAGTCAAAAACAATAATCCAAAATGTCCTAAAAAGTCTACCATCCCCCCAATATTTCTCAAAAGTTCAAACATCCACATCATCCATCTTTTACATCATCCCAATCATATCACCTTTGACCCTTTAAGAACATCCTAAATTTTATCTTTTTGTACCTAAGATTAGATCAATCCAAAGAATTAGAGATTCATCTCCCATATTCTTCAAAATTGATCCCTATTTTATGGTGCAAACTAGATCTCAACACAAGAGGAACATGGAAGCCAACAAAGAAACATCCACTACAAGTGACCTAAGTCAAACAATTTTTGAAACAAATCTTGTTGAATCAAGTAATCCTCTAATCAACTTTCCTACATCATCACAAAAACCTCAAGAGGAAGTAGAGGACATTGCTAATAATCCCTTTGGAATGTCACATGAGGAAATCACCGAAATGATTCAAAATCTGGAGAACCATAAGATTATCAATATCATGATGAGACTCAACCCTTCACTATACATGCTCGAATTAGCAAAGAAATGGGCTAAACTACCTTACGTTTCGATGTGAGATCTATAGTGGAACCATCCTTAGAGGTCATGCCTCCAATTTCATCCACACTCCCCATCTCATCTACACCCCCATCCCAAAGTATCACTCAAAAAATCCCGCAAATCACATCATCTGTTGCTCCAACGCAACCCATTGTTAACAAAGGAAGTGCATTTCTCAATGCATTGCAAACACATCCTCTCATAAACAATTAGGATTTGGACGCAAACACCATCTTGGTACAAACCGTACCCCAAAATCCATTACATACATATGTCCCTCTCACTTTCCATGATCCCAATGATCCACCATCATCATCCTTTCATGCAACACTCCAAACCTCTCTCCCCATAACCTCACAAGGAGAAGGTGACATGTTCAGACTAGGGGGCATTTTTTACACCACACCATTTCCTCAGGAGATCACATCCCTCACGTTTTCACCACTTCCACCATTTCCATCATCATCCACACCACTTCTTGGCTTAGGGCTTCCACCTTTACCAAATATCAATGAAAATCAAACCAACATCCCAAACATCAATCAAAGTATCATACCAAACTCTCAAAACTTGTCATCGACATCACAACAACAGATGGCAACCACCTCGATAACACATACCACCACCATTACATTATCAAACACCTCCCTAACATCTCAAAGAATTGTCTCTCAAGGGCCAACCACATCGATCACACCATCCACCACTCAAACCCCAATCACTAACACGACAACGCCTCTCACCACCATAACAAGCACCATTCTGAATCCACCACCACCACCACCACCACTAAGATCCAACACATCAAGCCAATATAGTATGGTGTTGCAAGCCGCTCAACAAGCCACCTATCAAAAGGCATTCCTGCAAGTACAAAAATAACAGGACACACAACTATCTTCCCAACAAGCCACTCAAGCTGCACAAGCTGCACAAGTTGCCCAAGCTGCATTACAAGCTGCGCAAGCTGCACAAGTTGCCCAAGCTGCATTACAAGTTGCTCAAGCTGCTAAAGCCCAAATCTTATTGCAACAACAACAATAACAAGCTACACAAGATTAGGCTCAAGCTCAGGCACAAGCTCAGGCACGAGCTCAAGCTCAAGCCCAATATCAAGCACAACAAGCACAAGCACAAGCACAATATCTTGCACAACAACACATAGCGCAACAACAAGTATATCAGAAAACACTAAATAAATATCAAGAATAGTAGGAAGCAACCCAATTAGCAGCTCAACAACAAGCATTGTTGGCACAACAACGAAAAGCTCAACAACAGGCAATCTTGGCACAACAACGACAAGACCAACAACAAATACAAGAATACATGGCTTAGCAAAATGTGTAAATACCACCAATCAACACATCAACTAATCCACCTATCCCATCAACAAGTGAAGCACCTCAAAACACTTTCATCCCACCTCTTGATCTATAAAATGATGTCACAACAAAAATCAAATTACTGTCACAAGTGCTTGACCTTCAATTAGGGAAAACCACAAAAACATCTAGCAACTTGTGTCCTTATCCATTCGACAGAAGCCTGGTGATGAAACCATTCCCAAAGGGATTTGAGATCCCCAAGTTTGACAAGTACTATGGGATGGGAAACCCTGAAGATCACATTAGGGAATTCCAGGTTCATTGCATGGAAGTCGCGTATGATGATACCTATCTGATGCGGCTATTTCTTAAGAGTTTGGCTGGCCACACCATGGAATGGTTCTCTCGCCTACCTACAGGCATCAAAACATTCCAAGAAATCATAGACACATTCATCAAAAACTACACATGTAAGATCGCCAAGGATGTCAGTCTAGAGGAACTCTCAGCTCTGAAACAAGGTAAGAATGAATCATTTGCTTCATTCCTACAACGATGGCAATCCAAGGCCAATTAGAGAAAATGGGTCATGTTTGTTGGTGTAAATAGGTTTTTTTACCTTTTACACATTGTCTTAAGCTTAACTTAGGACACATATTTAATATTTGCTAATATTTGTCTCGGGTAGTTTCACCCGTGACTCATCTTGTTTTATGACGGTGAGTTTGTTCACCACATTTCTTGCCTATTTAATAGGCTTCTTTGTACATGATTAAGCAATCATCTTAGCTTTAATTAAGCTTATCACATTATTTTGTGATTATTCTCGGATGTGAAGGTTGGTTTTGCAGGTTGATTTTCTAGATAATTTGGAACTGAATTCCTACATGGTATCAGAGCAGGCCTCCTGTCCTTCATTCAGCTGAGAATATTTTGCCACTGGTGTTTTGGCAGACCTTCGTGTGGTTAGTCTGCACTTATTTTCGCAAAAAATATTTTTAGAAAAATATTTCTGCGATTTGATTCTCTGTAAATTGGGCATATATTGTGCAAATTATATTGTTTGGGGTTTATTTGTTCTTGCAGCCCTGTACTAATCGGTTGTTGTCAGAGAATATTTTCTGCGTCATTTGGACCGATTGTTGGCAATACAATCAAATCTTTATCAGGTCGCATACATTACCCCTGTCCCGAATTTACTCTGTCGATGTCATGATTGTCCAGGGTCCTCCATTGGCTTTTGTACTCTCCATCGGGGGTTTTTAGTCTCTGCAGGACATACATTAAATATCGTAGGCTTTTGTTGGGACTGTGATAAAAGGTCAAAGCATTTTTCAATCCGTTCGTTGGTCACATCCATTGGTTTCCCATGCGTACCTGGCATCACATCACTGGACTTCATTAGCCGCAGGGTACATCAACATCTTTAATTGCCTGTGCATTGGCAAATTCATTGCTCGTTTGGCAAGTGGTTGGTCTTGTCTTCACATTGACATTTGCGACATACATGGTATTTGTGTAAGCTTCTGGTTATAAGCATTGTGCAGGGTATCTACCTCGTCACTGGTGTCCGAGGATACTCTTCCCTCTGCAAATGGCAGATCTCCATCTGGCGGTTTGATCACATACGATTGTTCGCCTTTGTCTATCGGGCTTGTACTGTGCATAGAACATCCATTGGCAGGTGTATTGATTGGCTTGGTACAAGTTCTTTCATTATTATCGGCTGTGGTTTATATTTAAAGGTTTGGTTATATTTAAGCCTTTGTTTATAAAGTTTATTTGGCCGACCAAACTTTTGATATCAACTTTGATTTATAAGTTTTATTTAAAGATTTTATTTATAAGCCGACAAATATATTTAAAGGTCACCGAGTATGGTGTAAGCGTGGGTGGGGTGCCCCACGGGTGGCATGGCCATCGTGGCACCACCACCCGACTCCGCCAACTCCACCCGTCCACCACCAATGGTGGCGGGGTATTAAAATTTTTCAATTTTTCAATAAGGAGGTCATATTGGGTGACCAGACGCTCATTTTTTGACCCATATTAGCATTTAATTTTGCACTCAGTAAGTGTAAAGGTCCATTTTTTAGGCTTTTTTTTTCGTTTCTGCATAACTTTTGCTCCAGATGGCAAAATTTTGCAAACGAAATATCGTCAGAAAGGTGGCGATCTCAACTTTTCAGAAATGTTGATGTTTCTTCAGAATTTTGTCATTTGGCTACATTTATTTCTCATCGAAGTTTGAAGATCTAGTTGCACTCGTGTGCTCTTCATATTTTCTCTGTACTTTAGTTCATTTCTAGATCATCTTTCAATCGACTGTTGCTTCATAGATTCTAGAGATGTGCCAGTTTGTGAGTTTTCCAGTGTTCCTTGGTATCGGGTCTGCTGTTGCTCTATCATGATTCCGACTTGAGTCCTTAAGTGACTCTAATATGGTTTCTAGCAAATAGAAGTATCTTTCCTTGCTTGCCACATTCAGGATTCCAGTGTTACTCCACAGGGTACTTCCAGTGCTTCTTCTTGCAACAGGTTATCTCTTATAGGGGGGTCCTATGATCTCTTTTATCATCCTTTGTATGGATAGAGATTGATTGGATTTGTGATGGATATTATTATTGTATTGTATCTCTCTTTTGGGAAGGAGTTTTGTCCCATTGGGTTTTCTCCTTTTTCTCCGTTTGTGAGAGATTTCATTTGCATTTGTACATGAGTACCTAATATGGCCTCGTAGCCGAGACTCATATTTGCATTTCATCTTGCATAATAATCTCCCTAAGTTTGCACTTAAGGGGGGGTGTTGGTGTAAATAGGTTTTTTTATCTTTTACACATTGTCTTAAGCTTAACTTAGGACACATATATTTAATATTTGCTAATATTTGTCTCAGGTAGTTTCACCCGTGACTCATCTTGTTTTATGATGGTGAGTTTGTTCACCGCATTTCTTGCCTATTTAATAGGCTTCTTTGTACATGATTAAGCAATCATCTTAGCTTTAATTAAGCTTATCACATTATTTTGTGATTATTCTCGGATGTGAAGGTTGGTTTTGCAGGTTGATTTTTTGGATAATTTGGAACTAAATTCCTACAATGTCTGAGGAACAACAAGTGTGCACTATCATATCCAACCTTGATGACCTCTTAGCATTTCATCTCAAAGTCCAAGGGATCACCATGCATGACCAGTTGATTTCCAAGGTGCTGAACATTGAATGAGCCCTTATGATAGAACTTGGAGGATCAACTTCATATCTCGAACAACAAAAAGATCGCCCATCTACAAGCTATAATGACAAACCTCACACATGGGAAAGAAACAAAAATGCTACCAAAAATGGTGTCATTGATGCCAACGTTGTCATCAGTGCCCCTTGGAAAAACATACCTGCACCACAACAACAAATCCAAAACCATCAAGTGAACACAACAACCAAACAATCAAGCAATCAATAACATCAATGATAAAAGGGGACCACCCCAGCGAAACAAGAAATTAACCAAGCAGAAGTACACCGCGCTTGGGGAACCACTTGAAGTCATCATGAAGAAACTGATAAATGAAAACCTCATCAAGATTCCCACCTATGAGAACTACCAAGAACCAGATGTGAAACCTCCTTGGTATAATGAAAATCAACTCTGTGACTTCCATAAAATCAAAGGGCACACCACTAACAGTTGCATGAGGTTAAAAAATATAGTCCAAGACCTCATTGATCAAATAATCATAAATGTGGAACAACCAATAGGGAATCAAAATCTCAAAATATTCATGAATCTGATGCCTAACCACAACAATAAAGGGAACAATAATAGTAATAAGGGAAAAGGAATCTTCAAAAATGTGAATCATGTGTACGACCATGTCATTGCATCTCTGGATGACTATTGTGCTACCATCACCATCAAAGGAGCCCATACCGATTGTGGAGTCACCACAAGAGGCAACAAAATTACCATGGCAGGATCGTCCCAGCCAAATTGGGTACTTGCACCCAGATTTTTTCCCAATGGTCACAATGTCCTTGATCAACTAAAAAGAACCCCGACACAAATCTCCATCATGGAGTTATTAAAAATATCATCCACCCACAAGAAAATCCTTGAGGAAGCATTGGCTTCATCCACTATCCCCACAGATCTTGATGCCGAACAATTCCAAGCTATGGTCAGAAACATCATCACTCTAAACCTCCTTACGTTCTCCAATTAGGACTTTCCCGCTAAACCATCTCACAACCATGTACTCCACTTAGAGGTCCTAGTGCAGAAAAACAAAGTCAAGTGAGTCTTGGTGGATGGAGGTGCAGGCTTGAATATTTTTTCCCTCAAGCTCATTAAGAACCTAAAAATCTCAGAGGATTCCATTGAAAAAAGAAAAGGTATTACAATTAGAGCATATGATGATCAGGAAAGAGTGTCCCAAGGTACAATTCAAATCCCTATTCAAGTAGGGCCAGCTATCATGGAAACTACCTGTTAGGTCCTGGACTCAACTTGCCTTATAACATTCTCCTAGGACATCCATGGATTCATGCAATGCAAGGAGTAACATCAACCTTCCATCAATGTGTCAAATTCACATATGAAGGACAAGAGGTCACCATCCATGGAGATCCTAAACCATTCTCCTATTGCAAAATCCTTGAGGCAAAATACTACAAAATACCTCAAGCACCTAAAAATGATGAAGGCCCATCAACACTGTACATTGATCTAGCCACTCTTTCCTCCACTTCTATGACATAGACACACGTCATTCCCACCATCCCCACCATCTCTGATATCAAATTCATCATCTAGGACAATGGTAGCGGAAATTATATGATTCCCATAAATGCCTTTGTGGTAGGATAGTTACCACAATCTCCTAGATCACAAGGATGTCTGCAATCAAATCAAGCCTCCACTTCCCAAACATCCCCTAAATATCCCAACTTTAGAATTTAGGGAAATCTCGGTCAAGAAGTCATAGAAGAGGACCCATTTCATCTCCTATACCAATATAATAGACCAACAACTAATCTACCAATGGATGACAAAAGTAAAGGTTTGCAAATGATGCTCACAATGGGCTATGACAAAAACCAAAAATTGGGGCAAAATGACAATGGGCTTATAATACCCCTCATTCCTGAGATGCGAAGGAGAAATCTTGGCCTCAGATGTACCCCTTCGAGTATAACCATATGTGGACGAGGTCCCCCAGTTAAAGCAGTCAAGACTCCCTGTGAACCAACACCAGCTGAACTTTGCTTACTTGTATCCACTGGCTGCGTCTTAGATAATTTCACTTTTGATATAACTGATGTTTGTATTAGTAGTGATGATGAGGATCCCATGACCAATGTACCCAGGCTCTTTGAGGATACCACCCTTCTCATGATTAGCACCCTATCTTATGAGTTTGAAAACCAAAACCATGAAATCCATCTAGTCTACCCACAACTCATCGATTATGACCAACAAGGACTACCAATTCTTGACACATTCGAAAATGATGAGGCACTCTTAGAATTCATGGGACTATGGGATAATATTATGTCAGGATCACAAAGTAGGATTCATCATTGAGCTAGATACACAGGCCTATTATGGGGAAACGATTGAATCCCTCATTCACAAAAGTGAGAAATTAAGAATAATATCTAAGTCCTTGAGTAAAAACCACATTGTGGCACTCTCTGACACAAAAAAATTAAAAATAAAGGACATATCCAATGGTGAAAACCTCTCCGAGGTGCATGAGGATGAGGGATTCAATCTTCCTTTTAGAGCTCTCCATTAGGAAAAATCAGAAGTCCTAGTAGAAAAGTGCAATCTAGTTAATCTAGGAACAGAGCAAACACCGCACATCACATTCTATGTAGAGTCATTACTATTAGAAGAACAAGAGCTCCTAGCAACCTTATTAAGAGAAAGACAAGTAATTTTGCATGGAGCTATGTAGACATGCCTGGGCTTGATCTAAAAATTGTGGTACATCACCTAGTAGTATATCCTAAAGCAAAGCCTGTCCAACAAAAACTTAGGAAAATGCACCCTCAGATCGCCTTACTAGTTAAAATGGAACTAAAGAAGTTATTAGACATAGGATTCATTCAACCAATAGATTATCTAGAATGGGTATCAAACCTAGTGCCTGTCTCAAAACTCGATGGGGGCATCAGAATTTGCACAGATTTTAGAGACTTAAACAAAGCATGTCCAAAAGAAGATTTCTTGTTGCCCAACATTGACATGATTATAGACATGACAGCACGACACAAAATTCTTTCCTTAATGGACGGTTTCTCAGGATACAACCAGATAATGATTGCTAAAGAAGACCAACAGAAAATGGCCTTCACTTGTTCATGGAAGACTTATTGCTAGAATATGATGCCATTCAGCTTGAAGAATGCAGGAGCAACATATCAAAGAGCCATGGCGTTAATCTTCCATGACATGATTCATAAAACTATTGAAGATTATGTCGATGACATACTATCCAAATCCAGAAGGAGGAAGGATCACATAGAAACCTTAAGTGCCATTTTTGACAGGCTGAAAGAATACAAGGTCTGATTAAATCCAAAGAAGTGCACCTTTAGTGTATAATCAGGAAGGTTTCTAGGATACATAGTGTCAATGAGAGGTATTGAAGTAGACCTTGCTAAGGTAAAAGCAATCCTTGAGATGGAGGCACCCAAAACATTGAAACAATTAAGAGGTCTCCAAGGTAGGCTTCAATCGATCTGAAGGTTCATAGCACAGCTGGCAGATAAACATAATCTATACTCTCACCTACTTCAGAAGGGAGTAGCGTACAAGTGGGATAACAAGTGTGAAGAAGCCTTTAATAAGATCAAAGAATATCTACTTACACCACCAGTCCTTATGACATTGATCCCAAGAAAACCATTAATTCTTTGTGTCAGCAACAACAATAGCCCTTGGTGCTCTTCTAGCTCAGCACGACGAAAATGGGACAAAAAGGGGCATATATTATATCAGCAGAAAAATGGTTGGGCATGAGTTAAACTACTCATTCATTGGAAAAGCATGTCTAGCAGTAGTGTTTGCGTCACAAAAATTTAGACATTACATGTTGGCACACAAAATAAAATTCATCACCAAGATTGATCCCCTTAAGTAATTACTGTCAAAAGCAGTACTCACTGGAAGAATGGCCATATGGGTCATGATACTATTAGAGTATGACATTGAATATGTGGAGTGGAAAGCAATTAAAGGGCAAGTCATCATAGATCAATTTGTAGAAGCACCAATCTATTCAGAGAATCCTCTCATCTCAGAGTTTCCAGATGAATCCATCTTCAATCTGAACATAGACAACCATTGGAAACTTTACTTTGATGGATCATACATGCAACATTGATAGAGAGTCAATGTCTTCTTTATCACCCCATAGGGAGACTGCATACCTAGATCCTATAAATTAGCATTTCCTTAAACCAATAACATTGCAAAGTACGAGGCTTAACCATAGGTCTTAGAATAGCAGTACACTGGAACATCATGGCCCTTAGGGTATATGGAGACTCTCAGTTGATAATAAATCAAGTGAATGGTGAATACCGAACTAAGGATGATAAGATCACCCCATACAAGAAACTAGTGGAGACCCTAAAAGAATCCTTCATCAAGATCACATTTGAGAAAATTCCTAGAGCAAACAATAGAGTTGCAGATGCCATGGAAACGATTGGATCCCTACTAGACATCCCTCACAACGTCCTAAAACATGAATTCTTCGTAGAGTAGCTTCGTGTGCTCGTATTCAAGGTACCAGAGTTAGAATTTGTGTGCAAAATCATTGGTCCTTGAGACCCCTGGTACCATCACATTTATACCTACCTACAAATAGGTGTCTTACCTGCTGACTTACCCTCAAGCTTGAAAAGAAATTTTATTAAAAAATACTCTAGGTTTGTCATCCTAGGAAATACCTTATACTGTAAAAGCATAGAGGGAACCTTATTACGCTACCTTAATATTGGCGAAGCCTTGACTACTTTAATTGAGGTGCATAATGGGATTTGTGGTTCGCAGTCGAGTGAAATTACCTTGGCAAAGAAACTGTGGAGGATGGGGTATTATTGGCCCACTATGGAGAAATAGGCACACAACTATGTCAAGAGGTGTCTACAATGTCAACATTATGGGGACCTCATCCATGCTCCAACTCAAGAGCTCCATCCCATCATTACACCATGGCCCTTCTTAGAGTGGGGGCTCGATCTCATCGAAAAAATTGCTCCCACTTCATCTAATGGCCACAAGTTCATCATAACCGCCATTGAGTACTTTACCAAGTGGGTGGAAGCCATACCCATGACATAGATAACCTGGAAGCAGATATCAAAGTTCATCTTGAACTATCTCATATGTCGATATGGTGTTCCCCATGCTATTATCTTAGATAATGGAACACCATTCAAGAATTAGGATGTCCATGACTTGTGTGAAAAAATCAAAATCCAACATCGCTTCTCCACCCCATATTATCCCCAAGGCAATGGCCAAGTAGAAGCCACAAACAAAACCATTTTAAAGATCCTCAAGAAAACAGTCAATGATGTAGGTCATGACTGACATCTATAGCTCAATCCTGCCCTTTGGGCCTATCGAAATAGCATCCAAACACCCACTAGTGCCACCCCATTCTCCCTGGTCTATGGATCAGAAGCCATACTACCCATTGAGATCAAGCTCTTGTCACTAAGAATATCCCTGCAAAACCTCATCATGGATGAGGAATACTGAGTATCAAGACTGAATGAGACAGAGTTATTGGATGAGCGGCATATAGACACTTTAAATAATTTGAAAGTCTATCAAAACAGACTCAAGAGGAGCTATAACAAGAAAATAAAAAGAAAAACATTCCATGTTGGAGAACTGGTGCTAAAAGAGAATTAGAAGAACGTCCTAAATCCAAATAGAAAAGGAAAATTTGAACCCAATTGGTTAGGACCATTTGTTATCACAACAAGCTATAAGTCAGGGGCATATCAGTTATCAACACCCGAAGGGGAACCTCTACAGGAGCCCATGAATAACTCCCATCTCAAAAAGTTTTATGCCTAAATCTTTCAAGGTATAGAACCCAAAAAATAAAAAAAATAGAAAATGTCCTAAAAAAATGGTTACCTTGGCGAAAACCTAGAAAACAAGCATCTTGGTAACAACAAAAAATCAAAAAATCAAAAAAGTCAAAAAAAAAAAAAAATCAGAAAAAGGATTGAAAATAGTAAAGAGAAAAATCGTCCTCTAGTGAAAACCACTTCGGTGGCACTTTGGGCAAGTACCTTGGTGAAAACCTGGCAAACAGACACCTTGTGTAAAAGCACTTTCCATCCACCAGGATCTTCACGGCTTGTTCGTCATCATCCATCTTCCATCGCATTCCATATCTCCATCCATCACCCATCCGTTTGGCATCCGTATCATAGCTTGGTCTTGTGTTCGTATCACAATCCCCCCTAGTACTACTTGGCCCATCCCCAAGGTTAGTTTGTCTTTCCTTTATCGGAGTAGTCTATTGCATCAGGTTGGGGGCATGTTCTTATTGGATCAGATTCATGTATATTCTTGAAGTCCTAAAAATAGAAAATCCAAAAACATCAGAAAACCAGAAAATCCAAAAACATCCAAATCATACCAAAATCCCAAAATAGGTCAAAAAGTCAATCAAAAAGTCAAAAAAGAAAGTCATCATTCAAACTACGGGTCTCTGAGCCTTGAATGTAGGCAAGGTTGATCTTTGATCATCCCTCAAGACACTTAGGTCAGTCCTTTAGGAGTCTATCATAATAAACTGACATTTCATCATGTATATCTTCATCTGTAAATCGATCAAGTCATCAGTCAAACTACGTGGTCTCTGTGTGGCTAATCTGTTGTTCAGCCCCCAAAGCCCCTAAGATAGGTCCTTAGGTTAGTCTCTTGGTTAAAATCTCAGAAAACCTCAAAACATTTGAAAATAAAAAAATCAAAACATTTATAAAATCTCAAAAAATACCAAAAACAACCTCAAAACATGTCAAAACTCCAAAAACATCCAAATATTTGAAAAAAATCCATTTGTCTCATCTCACTTACACCCGAAATAAACATCACTCATAATAAATCAATCATCATCCCCAACCTTTGGTAAAACAACCAGAAACAAGTCTAGCAGGTTAAAAAGTAAAAACTGAAAACATCAAAATCTCAAAATCTAGGTTAGTACGTAAACAAGTGGGTCAACTCTTTGTGTCAATATCCTATCATCCAATCGGTCCCATATCAAATCATCTAATATCATCATGTCCTAGGATGCATCCTTCCTACAATGGACATCAACATCAGGCATCACCATAGTTTAGTCTTGGCTAGCAATATTGAAGAACATTAGCTCGTTTGTTTACTGCATCTTTATCTTTTGATTTATCTTATTATGCTCATTCCAAGGACCTCTCAATGATGTCCCCAATGAAGGAATTTAGAGAGATAGGAATGGGGAAATGATCATTATCTTTTTATCTGTTGCGCTTGTTGGATTTTCTTGTAATATAACCTTGGCGAATACTTGCTTTATTTAGGTATGTACGAAGGTTGTTTTAGATATTTTGTTGACCACATAGGAAGGCTTTCCTTTCTATGTTTTGGTCTGAGATGTTTGAAATATCTAAAGTGCATCCTAGTAAGGTTTATGTATGTCAGGTATGAACAAGAGTACTCCTATTTGAGTGTCAAGTCAAAGTCTATCACACTAAATACAACATCATCCTAGTTCTTAATACTTTGATGCATCGTATTTATGTGTGTTATCAAACATAAGATAATTGGCCCTTTTAAAATCCCAACTCCACGGTAGATGTTCATCATCATCATCTTTGGTCTTGTTGAAATTTCTTCTTTCTTCCATTTCCTCTTTCTTTTCACGCTAACAAGTTACTATGACAGTTAATCACCACCATCATTAATCCTACATCCACAAATTGTCAGCACAATGCATATCATATAGAAAAATTGATCATCTCATACACATTTAATATAGATATGTTATTCTAAGCATCTCATAAACATAGCATTACATACACATTTGCATATAACCATCTCTTACATAATTACATAAAACATAAATAACCCATCATATCATCCATGGCATAATCATATAACCACCATCACATCACATAAATAGATTAGGCATTTACATCCATTTGCATAAAGCATACATCCTTTTAAATATGCATATCATCCATCTATATCATATAGAACATCTCATAAATCATTTTTCATTTCATTTTATAAATCATCCCAATATCATTATAAGCTTCCAATGCATAATTAAAACAAAGCATAATAGGTACATAAACATTATACATAATCCATCGCATTAACTGCATACATCCATCCATAATCATATAAACCATCTCATAAAAGCATTCATTATATCATTTCACATATACATCATAAGGTTATTATTCACATATAATTTTGCATATAAATCATCATCTCCATAATGTCTTGCATAACATATCATGTCATATATAACATCACATCATAACATTGTCACAAGTATGTATCATACATGGAAAATCATATACATTCATCATTGGATAGCTGCATATTATGATCACTGCATTCACATCATCATCACCATCATAAAAAAACAAAGATTGAAAAAGAAATCATTGCATAAATCATCACATTTGCATCAACATACATAGATCATCATATAGATTGCATCATCATATAAACATACATATCATCTATCATCCATCCATATCACATAAATCCATTTGTATATCATATGTCATCATTCATTAGAAGCATAATATAGATCTTTTAGATGCATGAACAACACATAACACATACACCATCAGAAAGAAATGCATCCATACATCCATCACATAATACCATAACATTATTGCTTAGCATATAGAAATAGAACCATCCATAAATGCATAATAAATAAATAGTACACGACACATCATATAAACATCATCATCTCATATATATCATCAGATAACTGTCATAGTACAAAATGATCAGATCACTGTACATGTGTGTATGTCAATAAGTACAAAAAGGCCCAACGGGCTATAAAAAATGAGCCCATATGGCACGAAAGAATAATATCTCGATCAAAATAAGGTCTAACCCTTCTGTCTGCTTCTCTCCCCTCTATCACCATGACCCTCTACTAGTCTGTGGGTAGTCCGCTATGAATAATCTAGGGCCTGGGCTGATCTGGGTACAACCTGATGGTAAAGAAACCGATAATAATCCCCCTCTTGGATGGCCTCCCTGTATGAACGAAGAGGCACTGTGCTGTGAGAGGAGGAAGTTGCCATACTCTCTAGCTGTTGTCTGCGGCCCATCTTTGTAGCCGCTTGTAACTCTATGACCTACCTCTATAGAACTACCTGGTCTCTCTCCGCATGGGCCTAGTCCCTCTTTGCTATCAAGGCCTAGAACTAGGCCAAAAATTGTGTTATCATCCCATCCGTCAGATCCGGCTGACTTGCTGGTTGTCTTGGTGGAGGCTGCACGTGAGGCTGGCCCCCACCCCCGACTCATGGTGGTGTGGCAGCTTGATCCTGGTGCCCATCATGTCCACCCTCTGGCCCCTGATCTCGGTCTTGCATGTGTACATCAACATGAGGCTGATCCATCTGAACCTGTGCCAGCTAGACCTGTGCTGGCTGGTCCTGTGTTGGCTGTCCTGCTGGAGGATCACCACCTCCTCATCCTTGACTTTCTCCCCTATCCTTGGCTCTTCGTCGAATGGAGGGTGCACTTGGAATTGTCAAATGTAGAGGCGGTCAGAACTAATCTCAGTATGCTTAAGTCACTCCTAGATCTGCAACCCCCTAATCATATGCCCATGGCCGGGCCACTAGCTACTTGAAACTGTCCACTACCTCAGAGGTAGGAATGTATCACCCCCAAGCACCCTACGACACTATGCAAGCAAAGATGTCCACATAATAATCATCTAGCCTATCGTGTACCTCGCCAAACTGACACTGAACTCGTCGGTGCAGATATCACTCAATCATTGTGTGCTCTCGCCCTTGGATAAACTAATCCTAGCAGGAAAAGAATAACTATTGTACATCATCGATCCATCCAGGCCAACCAAGGTATGGATGCCATGTAAACACTGTCATATATCAATGACCCTCCTCTAGTGAGGGATCCCATGCTCACCTGTGTGTGTGAAGGGCACATCGCCCCTATGATTCCAAACCACTAGATCATCGGGTTCGACTGGCACTGGAACAATCCACATATGAAGAACGAAGATGTGCTCCCATGCCTACAAATGAAGGATCATAACACTTACACGAAGGGCCCTACTATCCAAGTATGCATACTCATGTAAATCCCTGTAAAGGGAGGTAAGAAGAACCAGACCCCATGCAAAACGGACTGGCCTGTCATGAACCATCCACTCCCAGCAAAGCCCCCAGCTAGGACTGGAGTACCAACCTTGTCGATTTGGAGCAACAAAACTTTAAATGATAGCAACTATCACTAGATGGAATGGTGATGTGAGCATCCTGTGGTGCTCTAGCTCTATCCAGCCCTTGCAAAAAATAATGTCCTTTATAGCTAGGACTATATGGAAGGCATCTCATCTGACATCCATATCATAAATAACTCGCTGACCATGTATTGGCAATCTAAGGATGTGCCACACATCCTCCAAGGTAACAGTGTCCTCACTAGTGGGAAGATGAAAGAATGATGTCTCACTGTGCCATCTTTTGGCAAGCCGAGACATCATGCCAAGGTGGGTCCGCACAGATGCTCATAGGCAATATACCATAGCCCCATCTCTCGCAGTCGATCCTGCTCCCTGTCGGTCATATCTCGTAAATAACCAAATGTCTCCTATGATCTTACACATTTTAATTAGTGTAATACCATAATCTTATAATTGAGTGGACTATTCCAAGGATGTTGTTTGTTTGCAAATTATACATCATTCTAGAACTCATGTTGTGGCTTAAATTACTCTTTTATTTGATAAAAAATTCAAAATACCAATTATATGTATAGACTTAAACAAGTGTGCATTATATTTAGCGATATAAATATCAGAGAGGAAATATTAATATCCATAATCTTGGAATCAAGAGAACTATTCCAAATTGTCGATTCTTACAAATCGCTGCTAATTTCATGTACAATGCTAGCGCTCTACAAACACATAGTAGGGCACGTAGAGCATATTTAAGATTTTTGTAGTTCTCCATGGGGACACATCCTATGCCTTCCCTATTATTTATCTATTAATGTCAGCACTCATATTCTTTTTGGTAGCATTCAGAACAACCATACACCTGGTAATCTAGTCATTTGGATGGTTAATAGTGATTGAAGAAATAGTATTTAAAGTTTAATTCTATTTTTAGAATTTTTTATGGTGATAGATAGGACTTAGAGAGGAAGAGGAAGGCCTTTTTCTGAACTTTAAATATATTTATGGAGAGTCTCATCGTTAAACATAGTTATGGAGAATAATGGTATGACCTAAAGCATAATAGGTCGTTCACTGGCCTTGTGACAATTGATGATGCTTGAACTGCCTCTGCTCTGAGCATTACCTCAATACTTCTCTCATCCATTGAGCATAATCAATACCATATCCTAGAACTACCCCATTGGTATTTGAGTTTTTATCTAGATAAGGATATTTGAGTGTCCAACTGTAAATCCTCCATGTTTTTGTCGCTTAGCCTAGCATTCCACACATACCACAAGATGGATGGAGGTGTAATCAACCTTGACTTCATGAACGTAGGAAACAAGGAATAGGATGAAGACATGATGGTAGAGCTATATTCGCATTGGAGGTCTAGTGACTAGGAAGTCAGGGGTTTTCCTTCAATTACAACAAATCAAGTATGATTGTAACAAATGTGGCACTGTTCTACAACCTTTATTTCAAAACTCCTATTTTGATGTGAAAGTAGGCTCTTGTTCTGAGTGTCAATCAAAGGACCTATTCACAGTTAACATAGAACAGGTTAGATGTTTCTATTGAATTATTGTGAGGACTAATGAAACAATATAATTAGTTGATTTGCTACTCTATGGGTTAAAGACTATGCATGTGAAACTGATTTAATACGCAGAATTGAACTTGGATTCATAGAAGTGAATTGACAAGGAATTGATTGCTATAGCAGATGTGGATTTACTCATTATACCTATGAATAAAATAGGTACAATGGCCATTAACCAAAATCAAAGTGGAATAGATTAGGACACATGGAATCTGTTCCTCTATAATTTCAAACAATCAGGGAATGTTGTTAAACACACCAAATGTTGCACAATAACTAAAAACAAAACCGTTCTTGCATACTTTGACAAGAACTTCACTTCTCTTCAGCTCTTTTTTTTAAAGATATCATTACAACTCAAGTTATATTTTAATTGATTAAGCAATTTTGATCCATCTTAAAAGTGTCAATTTTATAACTTATCAATTATAGTCATGGTAACAATTCTATACCACAATCTAGCATACTTACACAAAATATGGTAAGCTCTCACAAAATTAGGGGCATTTCTAAACCTATAGCTATATGTTGAGGGGTTCATTCATAATGGCCCTACCTATGTATCCTTTATGCATTTTTTTCTTCTCTTGGTTTGCTAACACATAAGTCCTTAAAATACATCTCATTGAAAGAATGAATGTGTATGCATTCCATACTGCATTATGGGTCCCATCATTTTTTCAATCTATCACCATCCATAATGACAAGCAAGCATCTAAAACTACATTTTTCATCATTCGCAAGGGTGTAATTAGCTGATAGCATATTTGTGTGAACTTTGCTTAGAATTTTCATCAGCCTTCCCAGTTTTGTAATTTTTCGACGGCTAGGAAAAGGTGGTAGGTTTTTTTCCCATTTTGGTGAACTTTGGTTGGAATTTTCATTAGCCTTCCCAGTTTTTGGGGTCTACGATGCTATGGAAAAGGCGGTATATTATTTTTTTATGTTTTAAATAAAAAATGTTTGGCACCAAGATAGAGGAGGCTAGTGAAATGGCATCAACATTAATTATTGTATGGTTTCCATGTAGTGGTGATGGTGCAAGTAACATTTTTCTTTAAAGTCCTAAAAAAAAAAAGAAAATGTCTATCCAATTTTCGATAATGCATTGTTGGGTGTCATTCTCTGAGATTATCTTCTTGTTCAAGATAGTTGTGAGTGAGGAGGGCAAGCTCATGTGAAGGTGCAAGTGCATTCATCGGCTATGGAATTTTTGTGAAAGTGGGTGGAAGTTATTTTGAGTTTTTTGTATGCATGGATGGTTGTGTGGGATGTGATAATTGTGTGTGCATTTTTTGCAAGCGGTGGAGAAAGAACGGAGGGCAGAGAAAGCTAGTGGGAAGAGGTGTATTTGAAGGAAGTGGGAAGAGGTGCATATTGAAAAAACTGTTTGTCGAGTATTTCTAAAACAATTTATGTTATTTTCCAAAGGGGATTGTTGATTGTTGCTATGTATCTTAGTCTAAATTGTTTGGTTTATGGTTTCCATGTAGCCACCATGGGTGGAAGATGATATTGTTTGTTTTGTGTGTTTCCTGTGTTGAATTTGTGTGTTTTTTGTGGGCTTTTTCATCTGGGTTACTCTTGAAACCAATATTGTTTCATTGTGTCAATTGTCATTGAAAAGACTATATAGTTTTGTGGGTTTTGGCATGTGGGTGACTATTGGGTATATTGCTTCATTTATGGCTTGCATTTTGTGCGAATAGATGCAAATTAGTTAATCTGGTGTTTTTTTGGTTAATCTTGAAAGCGATTTTTTGGTGTTTTGTGGGTTTTGGCTTGTGGGTGACTGCTGGCTATATTGTTTCATTGATGGCTTTCTTTTTTTTGTGAATGGTTGTAAAATAGTTATTCTAGTGTGTATTTGGTGAATTTTTCCATCTAGGTTGCTGTTGAAACCAATAATGATTCATGTATGGTTCGCATTTTCTGGTGAAGGTTTTGAATCAGTCTGTTACTGTAAGCTTTTTGTGTTTTGTGCATTTTTCATGCGGGTCACTATTGAAAGGCATGTTTTTGTGGTGATGGTTGCAACACATTGAGATAGTTAATGTTATACAGGTTATGTTGTTTTAGGGTATATTGTTACCTTTTTGAAAAGGGTTTGTTGAGAAAAGACTATATAGTTTGTTCACACCAATATTGTTTGATTTATGGTTTGAATTTTGTGGGGATGTTTTTGTATGGGTTTTTCACTGCCATTTTTAGTGTTTTGTGGGCTTGGCTATTTGGGTGACTAATTATAATAATATTGTTTTATTTATGGCATTCGTTTTGTGGTGATGGTTGCAATGTAATTAAATAGTTAATGTTATGTGGTTCATGTTGTTTTGCATAGGGCATTGTTCACTGTTGTTGTCTACCTTACCCTATACTGCTTCATTTATTACTTCCATTTAGTGTGGTCGGGGAAAGGGTGGCAGATTATTGTTTGATTTTTATATGAAAATCATTTTGTGCACCGATAGACAAGGCGAGTGAAATGGTATCATATATATATATATATATATATATAGATAACAATGAGACACGAAAGGAAAAATATACTTATTTCTCAACAAAATGTTATCAAAAATTGAAAGGATATAGCCTTCTTAGGATTTCCTTCTCGAATAATAACAGTGACAGAGCCATCAAAAAATATACTCCTTTCTAAACATAACCTTATATATATATATATATCTATTTATGTGTATATGTATATATATATCTATATATGTGTATATGTATATATATGTATATATGTATACATATATATATATATACATGAGAAATATATATAAATATATATATATATATATGTATATATGTGTATATGTATATATATATATGTGTGTGTATATGTATATATATATGTGTGTGTGTGTGTATATATATATATAGAGAGAGAGATGTATATATGTATAACAGTGAGACACGAAAGTAAAAATATACTTATTTCTCAAGAAAATGTTATAAAAAATACCTAATGTAACAAAGCATAGAGTGTACAACATTAACTATTTTATTTTGTTGCAATCGTAACAAGAAAATGGAAGCCATAAATTAAACATCATTGGTTTCAATAATAAGACAGATGGATAAACCCACAATATATATATATTTCTCAAGTTAGTATGTATATATATATATAAATAAATAAATAAATAAATTGTTGTATGGTTTCTGTGTAGTGGTGATGGTGCAAGTAACATTTGTCTTTAAGTCCTCAGAAAACATAGCGAATGTCTGTGCAATCTTAGCTAATGCATTGTTGGGTGTCATTCTTTAGGTTTATCTTGTTGTTCAAGATAGCTACGAGTGAGGAGGGCAAGCTTCTGTGAAGGTGCAAGTGCGTTCATCAGTTGTGGAATTTCTGTGAGGGTGGGCGGAGGTTATTTTGAGTTTTTTGCAGGCATTAATGGTTGTGTGGGTTTTGATAATTGTGTGCCCATTTTTTGCTGGCGGTGGAGAATGAATGGAGGGTAGAGAAAGCAAGTGGGAAGAGGTGTATTTGAAGGAAGCGTGAAGAGTTGCATATTAAAAAATTCATTTGTTGAGTATTTCTAGAACAATTTATGTTATTTTCCAAAGGGGATTGTTGATTATTGCTTTGTAGCTTAGTCTAAATTGTTTGGTTTATGGTTTCCATGTAGCTGCCATGGGCGAAAGGCGTGTTTTGTGGCAATGGTTGCAACACATTGAGATAGTTAATGTTATAGAGGTTGCATTATTTTAGGGTATATTGTTAACCAAAAAATAGTCATTTTTACAAACAATATAGTCTTTTCTCAACAACACCTTATCAAAATTAGAAGCAATCAACAATACCTTATCATAGATAAAACAATATTCCCTGCCAAAAACAACGGATTCACAGTAACCAGTCCAAGTAAAAATACACTCATTTCTTAATAAAAGCTTACCATAAATAGAAACAATATAGCCTTCTCAACAATGCACTCTCAAAAATTAACAGTCACAAACCCATCAAAAAACATACTCCTTTCTGTACAAAACCTTCTTGAAAATTGAAACAATACACCTTTTTCAACATCACCTTATCAAATATGATACAATCTAGTGTAACATAGAGAACAATAATCAACAATGCCTAATGTAACCAAACATATACTGTACAACATTAACTATTTCATTCTGTTCCACCCATAACCACAAAACGCAAGAGGCTGGCCCATATACGACTAATGTGTATACAT
>VDFB02270651.1:676321119-676551119 GCA_007258455.2 Sequoia sempervirens | reverse complement strand
ATATATATATATATATATATATATATATATATATATATATATATATATATATATATATATATATAACACACACACACACACACATATATATATATATATATACAAATTTATATACATATATATAAACACACATACACACACACACACATATATATAGATATTGTTCATTGTTGTTGAATAAATTTGAACATATTATTTCATTCATGGTTTCCATGTAGTGGCAATAGTTGCAAATCAATAAAGCAGTGCACAAAAACACATAGTAACAATGCAACATAAAAAAAAAAATCTTGGTTACAACATCGACCAAGATGGGAAAAACACAAAAAAAACACAAATATACACAGTAACAAGCCAACACATGATCAAAAAATATTGCCTTCCACCTACTGCAGCTACACCAAAACCATGAAACAACACTATATATATATATATATCTTGCACTACACGTGTATTCCATATTTTGTATTATACATTATAAAACTCTTTAAATCTGTTGATTTACATATTGTCTATCAAATACAGATGTCCACCACACTAAATTTCACATTTTTTTGTTATTTTTCCACAACAGACTCCAACTAAAATGGCTAATTTTTTATCTATTTGTGACAAGGTTTTGTTGAGAAATAAGTATATTTTTTACTTGGGTTGCTTGCTATGAATCTTTGTTGGTTTCTCTTTATGAGTTCTATTTTGTGGCTATGTATGAAACAAAATATAATTGTTAACCTTTTCCTGTTTTTGTTGGTTGTAGTTGTGTATCCTGGGCTATATTTCTCTTCAAAAGGCTATATTGTTTCAATTTTCAATAAGGTAAAATAACATAAACTATTATAGAAATACACCTCTTCCTGCTTGCTTTATTTGCTCTTTGTTCTCTCTCTAACGCCTGCAAAGAATGGGCACAAAATTATCACAACCCACACTTTTCTAGTGCTTTTGCAACCATCAACACATGCAAAAAAAAAAAAGACCTCCAACTACCTTCACAAAAATTCCACAACCGATGAACACACTTGCACCTTCATAAAAGCTTTCTGTTGTCACTCACAACTATCTTGAACAACAAGATAAACCCAGAGAATGACACCCAACAATGCATTATCAAAAATTGTGCAGACATTGGCTTTGTTTTTCTGAGGAATTTAAAGATAGACGTCACTTGCACCATCACCACTACATGGAAACTATACAACAATTAATGTTGATTCCATTTCACTGCCCTTCTCTGGCATCACACTAAACTCTTTTTATTTGAAAAACCCAAAAACAACCTGCCACCTTTTCCACTTCGACGAAGACCTCAAAAACCCAGAAGGCCTGTGGTATTTCCAACCAAAGTTCACCAAAATAGGAAAAAACCCACACCCTATCCCCAGAGCCAGGGTAGTCTAAATTTGGGAAGGCCGATTAAGATTCCAACCAAAGTTCACAAAAATAGCCGATATATATATATATATATATGTAGATGTTTGATTCCATTATGCATTGTTTTGTTGGTTATTGTTGTGTATCCTGGATGTTATACAGTATGTTTGTTTCCATTATTAATTGTTAATTTTTGTCCTCTAGTTTAGGCTATGTTTTTTAATTTTTGATATCATTGGTTTCAACAGTGACCCAGATGGAGAAATACACAAAAATGTAGCCATAGAGCCCATGCAAAATGATAGCCATATAATGCAACCATAAATGAAACAATATTTCTTTTCCAAATAATATTGTCTTCTATCAACAAAACCTTATCAAAAAGTGAAACAAAATAGCCTTTTGAATAGAACCTTGTAAAAAATGAAGCAATATAGGCTGAGGTAGACAATAACAATCGACAAAAAACTACATTATGTCAACAATTTTATTCTGTTGCCACTCAGATGGAGAATATAGCCTTCTCAGCAACACCTTATCAAAAATGGAACAATATAGCCTCGGGCAGGGAACAGTAATGAACAATACCTAATGTAACCAAACATAGAACCAACATCGTTAACTATTTTATTTTGTTCCAACCATAACCAGAAAAATGAAAGCCATAAATCAAACAATATTGGTTTCAACAACGACCTAGATGGAGAAACCCACAAACTATAGCCACGAAACCCATGCAGAATGATGGCCACATAATGCAAATATAAACAAAGCAATATTTCTTTTAACAAACAATATTGTCTTCTGTCAACAACACCTTATTGAAAATTGAAATAATATATACATATATACATATATACATATATACATATATATATATACAAATATATAAATATATACATATATATTAATGTTAAAATATACTCTTTCCTGAATGGAACCATAATAAAAATTGAAAGAATTTAGGCCTTTGAACGACACCTTGTCAAAAATTGAAATAATATAGCCTCTTCAATGGTACCTTATAAAAAATAGCACAATATAGCCTATGCTACAAAAATATTAAAGTATACTCTTTCCTAAATAGAGCCTTATCAAAAAATTGGGTGAATATAGCCTTTCCAACAAAACGCTATCAAAATATTGAAATAATATAGCCTCTTCAGTAGGACCCTATTGAAAAGTAAACAACATAGCCTAAACTAGAGGACAACAATTAACAATAAATAATGGAAACAAACATACTGTATAACATCTAGGATACACAACAACCAACAAAACAATGCATAATGGAATCAAACATCTACATATATATATATATGTATATATAGATAAATATATATATATATATATATATATATATATGTGTGTGTGTGTGTGTGTGTATCTATATATATATATATTGGCTATTTTTGAAAACTTTGATTGGAATCTTTGTCAACCTTCCCAGATTTAGACTGCCCTGGCTCTGGGGATAGGGTATGGGTTTTTTTCCTATTTCGGTGAACTTTGGTTGGAAATACCATGGGCCTTCTGGGTTTTTGAGGTCTCTGTCGCCGTGGAAAAGGTGGTAGGTTTTTTTTCGATTTCTAAATAAAAAGCATTTGGCGTGATGCCAAAGAAGGGTAGTGAAATGTAATCAACATTAATTGTTGTATGGTTTCCATGTAGTGGTGATGGTGCAAGTGACGTCTGTCTTTAAAGTCCTCGGAAAAACAAAGTGTATGTCTGCACAATTTTCAATAATGCATTGTTGGGTGTCATTCTTTGGGTTTATCTTGTTGTTCAAGATAGCTGTGAGTGACGAGGGAAAGCTTTTGCGAAGGTGCAAGTGCGTTCATCAGTTGTGGAATTTTTGTGAAGGTGGTTGGAGGTTATTTTGTGTTTTTTTTGCATGTGTTGATGGTTGCAAAAGCACTAGAAAAGTGTGGCTTGTGATAATTATGTGCCCATTCTTTGTAGGCGTTGGAGAGAGAATATAGAGTAGAGAAAGCAAGCGGGAAGAGGTGTATTTCTATAACAGTTTATGTTATTTTACCTTATCAAAAATTGAAACAATATAGCCTTTTGAAGAGAAATATAGCCCAGGATACACAACCACAACCAACAAAAATTGGAAAAGGTTAAAAATTATATTTTGTTCCATACATAGCCAAAAAATAGAACTCATAAAGAGAAACCAACAAAGATTCACAACAAGCAACCCCAGTAAAAAATATACTTATTTCTCAACAAAAGCTTGTCACAAATAGAAACAAAATTAGCCATTTTAATTGGAGTTTGCTATGGAAAAATAACAAAAAAATGTGAAATTTAGTGTGGTGAACATTTGTATTTGATCTAGACAATATGTAAATCAACAAATTTAAAGAGTTTTATAATGTATAATACAAAATATGGAATACACGTGTAGTGCAAGGGATATATATACATGTATATATATACATACATACATACATACATACATACATGCATACATACATGCATACATACATACATACATACATACATATATATATAGTGTTGTTTCATGGTTTCGGTGTAGTTGCGGTAGGTGGAAGGAAATATTGTTTGATCGTGCGTTGGCTTGTTATTGTGTATTTGTGTGTTTTTTCTATGTTTTTCCCATCTTGGTCGCTATTGTAACCAATATTGTTTGTTTTTGTGTTGAATTGTTGTTGTGTTTTTGTGTACTGCTTTATTGCTTTGCAACTATTTCCACTACATGGAAACCATGAATGAAATAATATGTTCAAAGCCATTCAACAACAATGAACAATGTCTATATATATATATATGTGTATATGTTCGTATATATATATATATATGTATATAAATTTGTATATATATATGTGTATATATATGTATATGTATATGTGTATATATATGTATGTATATATATTTATATATATATGTGTGTGTGTGTGTGTGTATGTGTATGTATATATATATTTGTGTATATACATGTATGCATATATGTATATATATACATATATGTGTGTGTGTATATATATATATATATATTCCAGGGGAAAGGTAAATAGATTAGCAAGATATGCATCTAAGTTTGCTGGGATGAAGAAGAAAGGGAGCTATTTTAGCCTACAAAGAATGCAGTGGGGCATTATAAAATTCATGGCATTTTCCATGACTTTAAAATTCATGGAATTTCCCATGAAATCACAAGTCATCGTATTTTCCATGGGTTTTATAACACTTCTAACTACATGCACTGCAGGGAAAGACTGCTTTTCAATTTTTACTTGTGCCTACTTATGGTATGTTTCGTGAGGTGTGGAATATCGGGTGTAATTACAACCATCCCCACAATATGGATATGATACAACAATTAATGTTGGTGCCATAATGTCTTGTTCTTGTACAACTGTTGCACATGAAGAATGTAACCTTATCAAAAATTGAGAGAAACTAGCCTTCCCAACAACAACCTATCAAAAATTGAAATACTATACCCTCTTTAGTAGCACCCTATTGAAAATAAAACAAGATAGCCTAAGACAAAGAACAATAAGTAACAATGCATAATGGAATCAAACAAAAATTCTATAAAAAAGGAAATAATTAGGAAAAACACTTCAATGTTATATATAACAGTTAATATAAAGTATATCATTTGAAGTGTGCCCTGTAAAGGTTTAGATAAATAACTATTTTCAGAAAATAATAAACATTGGGAAGACAATGTATGTACATTCTTGGCATCTGCTTTGATATACACACAAATCTACACACATGAAAATTTAATATTGTCTCATCTATGGCTTCTAATCTGTGCAAATGGTTGCAATATATTAAAATAGTCCATGTTGTTTTCATAACACAATGCTAATTGTTGTTCTTTTCCTTTGGCTATATACTTTCATTTGTAATGCAAAATAAAATAGTTAATATTATAGAGTTAATATTGTTATCTAGAAGCCATTCTTGACTTTCATATCGATTGATTTCATTTTGACTATCAATAGAAATGTACATAAACAATATTAGATATAGAAAATAGTATTATGAAATAGTCATAATCAACGATGGGCAATGGAATCTAACACAATGTGTTTAAGATTAACTATTTTATTCCATTACTAGCATAACCTGAAACATAAACCCCCGAGCAAGAACATAGATTGTTCACCACTTTCATCAATGGTGAAACCAATCTTTCTTGACACACTTAAGAAACAGGGTATCATTGCAACAAGTCCTTCTTGAGGCTGGGAGAAATAATAACTAAAAGGATTTTGTGAAGGTGGTTGGAGGTTATTTTGGTTTTTTTGCATTGGGTGATGGTTGCAAAATTAATACATGCAATCCATAGAACAAACAATATTGATATTAAGAAACAATACAACCTTTTCTAAACAACACCTTACCTGAAATTGAAACAATATAGCCTTCTCAACAACACCTTGTTGAAAATGATACAATGTAGCTTAGGCTAGAGTATAACAATGAAGAATTCCTTATGCAAATCAACATAAACTGTATAGTGTTCACTGTTTTTTAGCATTTTAACCATGGTGAGAAAACGAAGGGCATGAATCAGAAATTATTTTCTCCCCTATGTGTATATATGTATGTATGTCATAGTGGATGCAAATAACATTGATACGTAGTGATTTCTATGTTATTTTTTGTTGGGATATTCTTGGAATGATAGGTTGTATTGTTGTTGTTGTTGTATGGAATATTGATGCTGCCATTGATCACATTGATGGACAATGTATGTTCTAGGTTGGTTGTCCTAGGGGAACATAGATTGTTTTTGAAATCATTTATGAAGAGTTATATAAAATGTATCTTTTTTATACTATTTTTTTTTGGTCATATTCTAAATGTCCCAACAATAGAAATTGAAATGAAAAAAAGTTTGTAATTTAAAATTTGGGAATGGAGCTTGTTATCCTTTGTTCATTTAATTGAATCTTTGGTTGTTGTGTTGTTGTGATAATAGAGCTTGTGGCCAATCACCGGTGTTGCAGCTCTGTCATTTTCAAAGAGCAGCCCTAGCAATGTCGGTAGACTCTAGCTCTCCCCAGGCTGCTCGACAACCCTTTGGCATTGAACCCATAAGTCTATTCCTTGTTTATTTTATGTTTTTGACACTTGTATTGGCTGTTTTCTAATTTTCATTTAGAAAAATGCAACCATGCTTTGCTTGCATTTGCAGCCCTTCTGGTGTATAGTTTGACTTGGTTATATTTGAGGTATTTATGTGGCCTTCACATTTTTCTTTGCTGGCTATTTGGGAGAAATCTATCTATAGCTATTTATGTGTCTTCCATTTTAATGGACTTGCATATAACTTTCTTGTTGTTGTAATATTTCCTATGGAGCGTCGAGTGATAATTATAGACTTGTTCATAGGCATTATTGCATTTAATCCTATACACACACACACATACATACATACATACATATATAAATATATATATTTGCAACCATACTCACCCCAAACAATCCTCATTTGTGGAGATTTTGATGCCTTCAGATCTTCTATTAAGTCAACAATGGCCTAAATATTGCTTTCACCATTGATCCCAATGGTGGAAATTTTATTTACTTGCTTAGGGGTTTGGTGAGAGTGCATGACAGTCCATGAGCCAATATGGTAGGGTGGACATCAGGCCTTCTTTTCTTATGTTGACACTACATTCTACAACATGCACCAGGTATGCCTAGATTTTATTTACTTCATTCATCCCATTACAAGTCCATAGAAAACAATTTCTAACTAAAAATAATCTAATGTTCCCAATTATTGAGATGAGTTTTTAATGCAATCTATTATTCCCCCACCGACAAAATATGCAGCCCATACATAGAACAATGTTGCTCCCACAAGCTATGTCAAGTGATGTTTATTTCATTTTCCTAGGCAACAACCATATGTGCCTAGATTTAAACTTATTTATATTTCTTCTTGCATCTATTGATAGTTTTAGGTTGGAAAAATTATTTTCTAGGTCTTTGTTGAAATCATGATTGTCTCATTGAAGGGTTTTGTTTTTTTCTGATGGTTACAACACTATAGAGTTTATGTTGTTTTCTACAAGGTATTGTTGACTGTTGTTCTATAGCTTCCCAACATGTGCCAACCCTGTTTTCCACCTTTTCCATGGCCGCTGGGAGTCTAGTGATACATGGAGGGTTGCTGGCTAGTCGGGAGGCTACTAGTTTCAATTGTACTCTGCAAGGCATTTTTGGTTGTCGTGCTCTAACTTTGGTTATAAGCTGGGGCTATAGACCTACAGTCAACAATGCCTTTTTGTAAATGGCATAGACTATTCAGTTTCTTTGGTGACTTCAGAATGCTAAATATTTTTTTGTGCATATATCTCAACTGTTATATTGTTTATTGTATGTGTTTATGTGGATTGTTTGATTGCTTTGCAACTTTCACCACTACATGGAAACCATAAATTAAATAATGTGTTAGAAGCTATTTAACAACAACCAAGAATGTGTTATATGTGCATCTAACATCATATTTATATATATTGGTGGGAATTTTGTTTTTGAGCTGCATATATATGCATTGCGTCTATTGGATTCATGTGTAGCATTTTGTTACTTGGAAGTATATAAGCACAAAAATGTGTGTTTGTTTTCTTGTCTTTTGTTTCTTTTTTGCTTGTCCAAATATGTATGTATGTTAAATTAGATGTAGGTAGTGTTGATATATACTCCTCACCATGTTTATTGTTTGGGTAATTCTCATGGGAACATTGTTTCGTGTATGGGGTCCATATATTGGGGATGGTTGCAATAATAGCTTGGATTTAAAACTTACCAAAGTAATTGGGAAGTTTATGTTATTTGGACTAAGGAATTGTTCAGTGTTGGGTTGTAGATTGGGTTGCACAACATATGCAACAAAAATTGTAGCAAGAGCCTATATAGTAAGTCTAATAAGGCACATGAATTTTACCATTGATTAGGTTGGTCGATGATGTATCTTGTGTTTCATTTCATATTTCGTATGCACAGATCTATGCATTTTTCACATTTCATGCAAACAAAATTCATATGCTTGAGGTCTACCTATGGATATATATGTGTATTGTATATTCATATCTTTGGATACATATATGTGTGTATAGATTTCCCTTTGTAAACGTATATCTGTGTAGGAATGGTTGCAAAGTGATAAAATAGTACATGTTCTTCACAATGAGCTATTGCTGGTTGTTTTTGTATGGTTTCAAGGGTAGCTATTATTTGTCTAGGCCTCAATACCAGCTTGATCAATGTTGCATATCACACTTGATATATATCCTTCCATTGTAACAAACCCTTATTGAGGTCTAAACAAGTAAGAACTATGCTTGAATAAGAACATTGACTATTTTATTACTTTCCAAACATTGTGACCACACGGAAACCATATGTCAATTAGGCCTGATATAAATCCATTGAAAGGACAACCGTTGACCATATTTCTGGAGGACTTCAAACATATTAAGTACTTCTTAATTGATGAAATGAGTTTCTTGGGTCCACCAAAGTTTTTACTTAAAATAGATAGTCGATTGCGACAAGAATTCCCTGGTAGACATATGTAGCCATTTGGTGGTGTGTCTATTATACTTGAGGGTGACTTGGCACAAGTACACCCTATAATGGACAAGCCTATCTATGGTTCTTAGTCCATATTGTTGGCACTTTGGCACACTTTTAATGTTGTACTCACACTTGACACTATCTTCCACCAGCATGGGCAATCCGATTCACAACAACAGTTTTGCACTCTCCTTATGAATATTAGAAATTTCCAGGCATCCCTGTTTGATTGGAAAATTACTATGAATCAAACGAAAACCATGCTTACGTGTAAGAAAAACCAAGAGCTTTATGAGGCTATCCACTTATTCCCAACAAATAGGTTGGTTGCTTTGCACAATAGGAAAATGCTACAACAATTAAATGTTCCAATTACAATTAGTGTTGTTGAATGTTCCCAACAAAACACACTTGATTATGGTGATGATGAAGAACTTCAAGTAGAGCTCTTTCTTGCTATTGGTCAAAAAGTAATGTTGACAAAAAATCTTTGGGTGGCAGCTAGCTTGGTTAATGGATCATTGGGTTCAGTGAAGGCTATTGTATATGCTACGAGTGCTATACCACCTAAATTTCTTGAATATGTTGTTGTTGACTTCCAAAACTACATTGCACTAGCATGGGATCAGGACAATCCAAGATTCATCCCGATTATCCCAATCACACAAGGCAGCCAGAGGCAGCTCCTGTTGACAATGGCCTGGGTGATAATGATCCATAAATCTCAAGGCTTGACACTAGAGAAAGCTACAATAGATATTGGAACTAAAGAAGGCCAAAGGCTAACATTCATAGTTCTCTCTCGCGTTAAATCAATAGCAGGAATACACATAGATCCACCTTTATGTTTTGACAGGTACTCTAGGCTACATTCGAACAAATTTAATAGGCTTCAAATCAAAGAAGAGGCTCGCCTCCAACAATTGTCTACATTCCCATCATGATGAAATATTTCATTCTTCATGGTAACTATACCACTTCTCCTTTTCGTTTCTGTTTCAATGCTTTCTCAATACCCTTGAATCCTACTATTCCTTTTCCCTTGTTCACTCCATAGTCCAGTTCTAATCACTTTTCTCAACATTCCAAAGGTTTTACCTCTATAGTCATTGCTAAGAGAAGTTGTTATTCAATTATTGCCTTTTGTTTCCCCTTGCGCCCAACAAGAAACATCGATTCGTTCCTCTTCCCCACTTGCCCAAACTATTATCTATATTTAATTTTTCTCTCAATAGCTTCCTCCCCTTTACCCTGTCACGCCTCTTTGAGGGGTATCATGTTTGAATCATTTCTTTCTAACCATTTCAGATTCTAACAAATTTAGATTGCAAACATTTCCAGCTGTTACTTCACATCTCACAATTTTTAATACCTTCATGCTCACAAGTTTTCCATGGTGTTCATGTTGCAACTATATTCCATTTGTATACAAGGTAAGGCTATATGTCATTCTTTCCATCTCTTCTTTTGCAATTACATCCAAACTTCTTTGTCACAAATGCCACAACTATATATATTTAAAAAAATGGATAATAGTGATTTTAGTCGAACAAAATTTCCAGGTGCCAGAAGACAATTGTATGCACTTTTCCACATATTGTCCCATCCACTTTGAAAAAGGTATGCTTGCATCTTGTTTATATGATATATTCTATTGCACATACATTAAATATTATTTGTTGCTAACTATACAACTATTTATATTTGTTCATTTAAATATTGTCTAAGTTAATGACACATGTTTGCTATACTAAACTTCAAATTACCCTTATATCTAACCATATTTCATTAAAAGCATATATGCACATGTTTAGTGTACAAATCTCCTAAATGTTAAATAGCTTTACGATTGCACATTTGCATGGTGTATGGCCCTCACCTACATTCCATTTCTATACAACGTACAAGCCTATATATCTTATCTTGCATTTATTATTTCACAACTCCATGTCAATTTATTATTGAAAGCATTTTAGGTTACAAATGTGTGAGCTGATATATAGATGCATATGTTTGCTATACAAATCTACTAAATTTTAAATAACTTTACGATTGCACATTTTCATGGTGTGTGGCCTTCACCTACATTCCATTTGTATGCAACTTAAGCCTATATATGTTTTCTTGAATTTCTTATTTCACAACTCTATGCCAATTTATTAAAGATGTACAACATTGATCCAAAATCAACAAATTTTCTTAGGTGCCAAATGATTGCCTTCACCATTGTTTAAAGTGGTGGAAATTTAATCTTTCTACTTTGGGGTTTGGTGAGAGCCCATGATGCTTGATGACACAATGTGGTAGGGTGCAAAGCAGGCCTCCTTTTCTGTCTCAATACTACAATCCATTCCCTACACAAGGTGTGCCTATATTTTATTTACTTACACTATTCTACTATAGCCGCATTACATATTATCTATTGTGAATTCTATAAGTCTTTATATTTTTTGATTGATTTATCATCCACCAATGGTACGTGTTCAGTACACTAAAGTTCACATTATCCTTACATATTTGCAACCATACTCAACCCAAACAATCCCCATTCGTGGATGTTCCAACACCTTCAAATCTTGTATTAATTCACCGACAACCTAAACATTACTTTCACCATTGATTCCAATGGTGGACAATTTATTTTCTTGCTCGGGGGTTTGGTGAGAGCGCATGATGCTCCATGAGCCAATATGGTAGGGAAGACATCGGGCCTTGTTTTCTTATGATGACACCACATTCTGAAACATGCACCAGGTATGCCTAAATTTTATTCACTTCATTCCTTCCATTATAAGTCCATAGAAAATTCCATGTTATAAAATATAGATCATCTTTGATATCTCTTGGTTTACATATTGTCTATGAATTAGAGATGGCCACTGCACTAAAATTCACACTTTGTTGTTATTCTTCCAGAGCATACTCCAGCCATAATGCGAATTTCAATTATTTTGTTTAAAGTCGGGTGATCCCATAATAGTGGTTTACAATTTTTGGCCAAACTGGACACTGAAATTATTATTTTTAACTAAATATTCACATTCGGGCACCTATAGCGGCTAAACTGTGAGGAATTTGAAGATGGTGCAATCTAGAGTCTCATCAAATTTTTTCTGTAGATTCTAAAAATATTTTTTTCAAAATTTTTGGAATCAAATTGCACTTCTTTTTCCATCTCCCACGAAAATAGATTTTTTTTCAGAAAACAACATTTTTTAAAAGTGGCCTTACAGTATAGCGTATAAATTTTTTCCATGAAGGATAAAATTATAATTCTTTCAAATTTAGATTTGTAACTCGATATCTAGTGCTTCCACTTGGTTAGATAATTTTTATTGAATATTTTTTCCTTAATCAAGTTTCAAAGTCAAATGAATTATAATTCAACACAAGCGACCGTATAACGCGTAACTTTTTTTGTATATGTCAAAATTTAATTTAATTTTTTTGTTGGATCAAGGACTTCAATATCCGGTGCACTCATATTTTTCAATTTTTTTGATAATCTTCTATTTTTCCACGTGTGAAGAAAAAGAAATTCATTTTGATGAAAAACTATGTTTAATAAAACTTAAAAACAAATACATAACAAAACCAAAACATATTAAAATTATATTCATTGGATAGCTTGTTTGGGAATACCATAATCATTTGAAATAAATTTTAAATGAATTCATTTGATCCCCAAAATCTAAATCAAAAGTGATTTTTATCGGCATTTTGATAGGTGTAAAGGAGACGCATTTATAGGTATGGTTTAAAACTAGCAAGGTTCTATCCAAGGGGGCTTGATCTAAGGTGATTTGATCAAACCCTCTTCAATTGGAATCCTTAAAATGGAACTTTTTAAGGCTTAAATAATTATATTTTCTAAAAATATGTGATTTCAGCTAAAATTCGTTCCTCTCAGGAATTGTAAACCACTAATATGACAACACCCAGTCATCAATGGCCAAAACTAATGCAAGACAGAGTGGTAATGGACTCAAACACACTAATTCCAATTAGATTACAAACCACAATCACCTTTGAAGGATACTTTCCCTTCACAACCTTTCCTATCCACAATTAGTCCTCTGGACACACTTATCCAACTATATCTCCCTCTAAACTACTTATCAACTCCTGATGCTCATCATTTCAGGGACCCATAAAACTATCTTTCAACATTTCAAACCCTCTGATAGGGTTTCTTTGGACTGGTATAACATAATCTTCCCTTCAACGCTGCTCTATGGCCTAATTAGGCCTTTTTCCAAAGGAGGACTGCCCAAAATCTCTCTACTGACCTTAAAATCTTCATCCACACTTCATACCCATCACAAAACCAACAATTCTAACATAAGTTTCCACTAAACAATCCAATTCCTGACCGTCCCACTAAATAACGAGTGATTTCATATTTAGAGATTCAATTTTCCAGACATTATGCACGTTCTAGACCATCATTTTCCATACCACCTTGCCTAACAAACACAAAAACATCTAACCTAACATCTAATAGGCCCATTCCACTAGATTATTCAACTACAGTATGGTGGAATGGCCTTTAAAACTTCATTTTCTATCAAAACCCTAAGAAACCCTAACCAACAAGCAACTTACAGAGATTTGGTTTGTTCTCCTTTATTTCTTGATGGAAACCTTCCTAAAAGGATTTAAATGAAAGCTAGAATGATCCTCTATCTAGTGATATGAATTTTACATGTGTTACTGACTGTACGGGTTCGTACAAATTCAATATATATACCAAAAACATAGAAAAGAACTATAAAACATAGCAGTATGCTTTATTTCCTTAAAAACTTTCTCTAACCAACAACCTTGAATGATTTCCAGGATTTTAAAAAATCTTTCCATCAACTACTAATGATTCATGACTATAATTTGAAGTGGTAACCATTCAGCTTCTGTCTTCCATATGATTTTCCAAAAAGTGTACAATAGTAACATTAACAAAATTGTAAAATTCTGACTCAAACAAGACCTTACACACCTAGAACTTCTAAAACCATCACTTACATCATGTTCATGGTAATTTTTGACCTTATTACATTATGAAAATGACCTTAACCACACCTAGACTCCATTTATAATGCAAAACAAGCCAAAATTGTGAAGGTGCCCTGCACCATACACCCGAGGAGGAAAGCATTTCATCCTCCTAATGAAATGAGTTATTCAATAGTGACTCCATGTTGAGTAATATCTTCTTCAGACATCCAAGTTGCATCTTATTTAAGTAGTCCATGCCACTTGACCAAATGTTCTTTATATACCTTCCTCCTTGTTGTTTTCACCTCCCTTGAGTCTAAGATAACTTCAAGCTTCATTGGTTGAGTGGGTGGAAGATCTTTGATCCACTCTCCCTCATCATTTTTAGGTTCACCTACTTCTTTACCTAAAAAAATAGATCCCTTGAAGGGATATAGGTTATTCACATTAAAAATTGGTGAGATTGAAACTCCTTGTGGGAGTTCAAACTCATAAGCATTGTTTCCATACTTGTGGACCACCTTGCAGGGTCCTATTTTCTTCATCATCAACTTTGTATACTTCCCCTTAGGTAATCTCTCCTTTCTCAGATGTTCCCACACTAGATCCCCCACTTTGAAATGGACATCCCTTCTCTTTAAGTCTGCCTTCTCTTTATACTTGTTCACATTCTTCTGAAGTGTCTCTTTGACCTACTTATGTATGTCATGCATAGCCACAACAAAATCCTCTCCTTGAGCACTCCTTTTGTTCATTCCACTCAAGTACCTTAACTCACAAACACCCCTTTGATGCATTCCATAGACAACCTCAAATGGACTTCTACCAATACTCCAATTGACTAAGTCATTATAGGCATACTCTACCTGTGGCAAGATCAAATCCCATGATTGATTGTGTTCCTTAGTTAAACATCTCAGTAGATTTCCCAATGATCTATTAACAACCTTAGTTTTCCCATCGTTCTAAGGATGGTAGGCAGTGCTAAAGGTTAAGTTAGTTCCCAAATTTCTCCATAATGTTCTCCAAAAATGGCCAATGAATTTTGCATCTTTGTCAGACACTATTGACAATGGCAACCCATGTATTCTCACTATCCCCTTAAAGAATAAACTTGCAATATGGGAGGCATCATTAGTTGAATTGCATGCAATGAAGTGTGCCATTTTGCTAAACCTATCTACCACCACATACACACTATCATATCCTCTTGAATTTCTTGGAAGACCCAAGACAAAATCCATACTTATTGCTTCCCATGGTTTTCCTGGTATGGGAAAAGGCTGATATAAACCAACATTGGAGCTTGTCCCTTTAGCTCTTTGACATATTTCACACCCTTCTGCATACTTTTTCACATCCAAATGCATCTTAGACTAGTAATAAAATCTTCTGATATGATCTAAACCTTTTTCATAACCAAAATTCCCTCCTAGGCTCCCACTATGCTTCTCCCTAACCAAATTCTCCCTCATGGAGCACCTAGGTATACATAATTGAGCCCCCTTGAAGAGTAGCCCATCTTGCAATACATAATCCTCATACTCCTTATGAAATGATCCTTGGGACTATTCAAAAATAAAAAATATATCATGGAAGTCTTCATCTGATTTGTACATACCTCTTAGTGAGTCTACACCCACACTTTGGAGCTGGACCTCTTGCACTAGCACTTCCTTGGACTACTCAGAGCATTTTACACCTTTTTGGCTTGTCCCTTCTTATGTTTTATAGTAAATGTATAAGCCTATAGATATTCCACCCATTTCATGTGTCTATGACTTAATTTCTCTTGACTGTTCAGAAAACTCAGAGCATGATTGTCTGTGAACACCACAAATTCCTTAGGTAGTAGATATTACCTCCATTTTTTAAGTGCTTGCACCATAGCATATAGTTCTAAGTCATATGATGAACGTTTTCTCTTTTCCTCATTCAATTTTTCATTGAAAAATGCAATAGGTTTCCCCCCCTGACTTAACATTGCCCCTATGGCTAGGTTACTAGCATCACATTCTATTGTAAAGATCTTTTCAAAATTAGGGAGTGTAAATATGGGTTTTTGTGCTACCTTTATTTTGAGGTACTCAATGCTTTGATCAGCCTCCTTTTTCCATTGAAATCTTCCTTTCCTTTCTCCTTTGATGGTATCTATCATGGGTGCTATAATGTGGCTAAACCCTCTTATAAAATTCTAGTAGAATCTTGCTAGACTATGGAAGCTTATGACTTCCCCAACTATTTTAGGTGTAGGCTAGTTGAGAATGGCCTCAACTTTCTTTGGATCCACCTTCAAGTTTCCTCTTGAGATCAAAAAACCCAAGTACACAAGTTCTTGCTTCATCCATTCACATTTCTTGAGGTTAATCATGAGCTTTTCTTCATGCAACTTCCCCATAACTTTGTCTAGGTGGCTCAAATGATCCTCTCTTGTCTTGCTAAATACCAAGATGTCATCTAAACACACCACTAAAAACTTGTTAATGAAATCCTTTAGAACCTCATTCATGAGTCTCATGAATGTGCTAGGAGCATTAGATTTCTCAAAGGGCATCACCACCCATTCATAAAGGCCCTCATTAGTCTTGAAAGTCGTCTTCCACTCATCACCCTCTCTGATCCTTATTTGGTGGTAGCCACTTTTTAAGTCTATTTTGGAAAAGTAGTTTTCCCCTGCCAAAATATCCCTGAGGTCTTCCATCCAGGGTATAGGAAACCTATACCTAATGGTTATCTTGTTAATAGCTCTTGAATCTATGCAAAGTCTCCATTCACTATCTTTTTTGGGTGCTAAAATAGTTGGCACAACACATGTACTGAGGCTCTTTCTTACCAAACCCTTGTCTAGTAGCTCTTGCACCTGCCTTTTAATTTCCTCATTTTGTTGAGGTGTCATTTTATATGTTGCCTTATTGGGAAGGCTTGCACCAGGGATTAAGTCAATATGATGACTTACATCATGGATTGGAGGAAATGAACTTGGCAGTTCCTTCACCACAATGTTCTCATATCTATCAAGCAAGGTCTGAACCTCTTTTGTAACTTCTTCTTCTCTATCATTTGCTACTACATCAGTAATTGGCTTCCCAACAATGGAAAAACCAACCTTATCTTCCTCCAAATCCTTTAGGAACACCTTCTCCTTCACAATCATTACACTAGGTCCTTCATGGATTGTATTATCATCTTCTTGCAGAGGTTCTAATCTGATTTGCACACCATCCTTTTCAATCTGATATTCATTCTTGAAGCCATCATGTTGTGCCTTCCAGTCATATTACCAAGGCCTACCAAGGATAGGTGGCACACATCCATGGGCACAATATCATAGATTATCCTAAGTTTATAAGGCCCTATTGAGAATTCTACATAGGCCTACTCATTGACAAGAACCTACTGCCCCTTGTTTAACCCTGAATTTTTTTATGGATTAGAGTGGGGTATCTTTTCAATTTGAGTTTCTCTACCATTTCTACATATACCATGTTGTCTATGGAGCCAAAGTCAATTATAACCTTACATACCTTTCCTTGGAACTTGCAAGTTATCCTAAATAGGGCTTTCCTTTGAGGTGGCTCCTTTGAAGTTGGCACTTTAATCAATGTCCTAATCATCAAAGACTCCCCTAATTCTGGTTTGGCATGGAGAATTGACAGACCTAGACATGAGCCCACACTTTCTGCCTCTTCTTCTTCATGAACAAGCTAAGTTATTCTTTCTCCACTTTGGTAGCTTGTGCCCTGCTTTTTTGGACACTTCCATGTAGGGTGTCCATACTGATTACAATCATAGTGTTCACTTTCCTGAAAAAGCATTAGAGCCTCTTTCTGATCCATTAAATCTACCCCTGCCTACTGGCCTTCTTCCTCTAAAATTTCCCCTTGTTTCTCCACTTGAATCTTGAGTAGTGCCTTGTTCATTTGGTGTCTTTTGAAAACCTCTTCCTCTAGGGTTACCTCTAGCCCTGAAACTCCTACCTCTACCCCTAGATTTCTTTTCTAACCTCTTCTTTATATTCTCCTTAGCCTTTGTAGCTGTTTGGAAACACTCCTCTACTGACCTAGGAGTGACTAAACAAATTTATTCTTGAATTGTAGCCCTTAATCCATTCAAATATTTGGCCACTTTTTATTTCTCATTATCCATGTGCCTTGAACTTATGGTAAATTTATGAAATTATTCAGTATAAGTAGCTATATCCATCTCTTTCTGTTTCAAACTTTGCAGCCTTCTATAAATCTGTATTTCATAATCAACAGGTAAGAATTGGCTCTTTATCTTTTGCACCATCCGGTCCCAAGAAGTAATCTTGGGCTTGTACTTCTTTACCCTCTCTTCTTGAATGTAGTTCCACCAGGTTAAAGTTGGTCCCTTCAATTTTTTCTTAGCAAATTTAACCTTCTTGTCTTTAGGTATCTCCTTATACTCAAAATAATTATCTAGAGCATCAATCCATTCTATGACTTCTTCTCCATCTTTATTTCCCCCATACGTTGGAATTTCCATCTTCACCTCATGAGCCTCACCTTTTGCAGCCTTAAGAACTTGCAAGAATTCTTCTCTCCAGGCCCCAACTCCTCTTGGGGTTTTTCTTGAGGGTTTTCCTCTTCACCATTATCTTTAGGATCACTCACCTTAATAGTGCCCTTACCTCTCTTATCCTTCTTCTCTAGGGCTTCCATCCTTTCTCTCAGGGCTTTAATCTCCTTAGCAATTACTGTGCTACCCATCTTTGGAGGCATTTTGTATGGTTCTTTACATCTTTTCTCTTGAAAACTCTAAATTCCTTTGCCAATGGATTTTAAGCCTAAGCTCTGATACCACCTGATGCAAGATAGAGTGGTAATGGACTCAAACACACTGATTCCAATTGGATTACAAACCACAATCACCTTTGAAGGGTACTTTCCCTTCACAACCTTGCCTATCCACAATTAGGCCTCTGGACACACTTATCCAACTATATCTCCCTCTAAACCACTTATCAACTTCTGATGCTAATCATTTCAGGGATCCATTAAACTTTCTTTCAACATGTGAAACCCTTTGATAGGGTTTCTTTGGACTGGTATAACATAATCTTCCCTTCAACGCTGCTCTATGGCCTAATTAGGCCTCTTTTCCAAAGGAGGACTGCCCAAAATCTCTCTACTGACCTTAAAATCTTCATCCACACTTCATACCCATCACAAAACCAACAATTCTAACATTAGTTTCCACTAAACAATCCAATTCCTCACTGTCCCACTGAATAACGAGTGATTTCATGTTTAGACAATCAATTTTCCAGAAATTATGCACATTCTAGACCACCATTTTCCATACCACCTTGCCTAAGAAAAACAAAAACATCTACCCTAACATCTAACAGGCCCATTCCACCAAATTATTCAACTATAGTATGGTGGAATGACCTTTAAAACTTCATTTTCTATCAAAATCCTAAGAAACCCTAACCAACAAGCAACTTACAGAGATTTGTTTTGTTCTCCTTTATTTCTAGATGAAAACATTCCTAAAAGGGTTCAAATGAAAGCTAGAATGATCCTCTATCTACTGATATGAATTTTACATGTGTTGTTGACTATACGGGTTCGTATAGATTCAATAAATATACAAAAACATAGAAAAAAACTATAAACAAAGCAATATGAATTATTTCCTTCAAAAATTTCTCCAACCAATAGCCTCAAATGATTTTAAGGCTTTAAAAACATCTTACCATCAACTATTAATGGTTCACAACTAAAATTTGAACTAGTGACTGGTCAGCTTCTATCTTGAACCATATGATTTTCCAAAAAGTGCACAATAGTAACATTAACAAAATTGTAAAATTATGACTCAAACAAGACCCTACACACCTAGGACTTCTAAAACCATCACTTACATCATGTTCATGGTCATTTTTGACCTTATTACATTATGAAAATTCCCTTAACCACACCTAGACTCCATTTATAGTGCAAAACAAGCCAACATTGTGAAGGTGCCCTGCACCAAAAAAATTGCTTGTACCATCGATCACATTGGTGGAACAATTTATTTTTCTACTCGAGGGTTTGGTGAGAGCGTGTGGCGCTCCATGATCCAATATAGTAGGATGGAGGTCAAACCTTGTTTTCTTGTCTTCCTACTGCAATCCGCCATGTGCACAAGTATGGTTAAATTTTACTTATTTCATCCCTTACATTACTCATGTATTCCATATTTTTTATTATACATTGTAAAAGTCTTTAAATTTGCTAATTTACATATTCTTTATCAAATATAGATATTTACCACACTAAATTTCACATTTTTTTTGTTACTTTTCCACAGGAGACTCCAGTTATAATGGTGAATATGATGAACTAATGGAAAATTTAGTTACCATTGTCAAATAGACAATTAGATCCTAATATACTCTATGTTGATTTTAATAAGCAATATTCATTCCACCCTTGATTAGAATGGTGGATAGTGTATATTCTTGCTCAGGGGTTTGGTGAGAGTCCACAAGGCTCCATGACCTAATATGGAAGGGTGGAAATTGGGGCTCATTTTGTTGTGTTTTATCTTATATATCTTATGTACAGATCTCTATGTTTGTGATTTAAGATTCAAACATAATTCATATGTTTCAAGCTATCATTGTGATGGAATAAAATAGTTAATGTTATACACTTTTATGTTACATTCCATTAGGCCTTGTTCATTATTGTTCTCTTGCTTAAGCTATATTGTTTCATCCTCGAGAAGGTGTTGTTGGAAAGGCTATATTGTGCTATTATCCCTCTCATGTTCCACATAAATTGTTGACATTATGTAGTTTATGTCAATTGTTATTGTCTAGCTTGGGCTATATTCTTTCATTTTTGATACGCTCCTGTTCAACAAACTCTATTCTTTCAATTTTCAATAGCATGTTGTTGAGAAAAAGATCAAAATGTATATTGATTACTGTTCTCTATCTTAGGCTACATTGTTTTATTTTTGATAGGGTGTTGTTGAAGACACCATGTTGTTCCAATTTTCGTTAAGGTCTTGTTGATAGAAGACAATATTATTTATTAAAAGAAATATTGTTTCATTTATGGTTGGGTTATATGGCTATTGTTTTGCATGGGCTCTATGGCTATATACAAATCTACACAAGGAAATTTAATATTGTGTCATTTATGGCTTCCGTTCTGTGGAAATGGTTGCAATATATTCAAATAGTCTATGTTGTCTTCCAGCATGCACTCTAATTGATCTTGCAATTTATTTGCAATGCATAATAAAATAGTTAATATTATAGAGTAGTGCTTCAGTTGTTGTCGATGGATTACTATTGGGGAAAGTATTTATGAATGTGCATGTTTCTAATTAATTTCTAAATTTTTTATTTTTGCACCATGTTTTATATTTACAACTACCAAATCACTAGATATGCATCCGATGCATACTGCGGTAAAATAGCTTGTTTTATACAATTTATGTTAATATATTGTTGCATCCTTCATTTGGTGCTCTAAAACACTGTATGTCTTCACATATGTTGGTTAGTCTTTTATAGTTTATCTTTCTCTCTGTAACATATTCCTTATTGTCACTCTCTAGCTTGAGTGCGCTATGTTATTTCATATCCAAATTGTTCGTTGCATTCCCTATTGTGCAATTTTCTATACAATAAGTATGTATCTACTATGGTATACATAGATATGTGCACATTGCCGAGACACATTCTCCACCAGTGCAGTCAATGTAGCACTATGCCACTATCTTCTTTGCGTCTGCTTTGAGATATACTCAAGTTTGCCACCCTCAGTGTCTACATGTCTCTTACCTTTGATGTTCATCTTCACCTATCGACTCATTGTTGCGTGTTACTACACAGAACTGCTAGTTATAACAAAGTGCAAAAAAATGTGAGGCCATTAATACACATGTAAAAAATGATTGACTTACAAATACATAGTGACCAACTAGCAAGATAAAGTGGATATAATCTACTACATGCATCTTCCCATTACTTGGTTCATTATCACTTACCCTTGAAGTAAATCTTAGTCATAAAAATGAATGTTAGTGCATCTCATGCTACATCGAGTGTCCAATTCTTTTTCTCATTTAATTGTTAATTGTGAAAATAAACAAGCATCCCATACTACTTTTGGTCATCACTAGAAAATATGTAAGTGTAATAACACACAACACATAAGACCATTAATAAGATTTCCACAACTCACTTAACCTTTTAGATACTAGACCTTGACATCTATCACCTCTATCCCATTGGAAAAAGTTGGTCCAACCTGATATGGGATAACTCTTGACATCTATCTCTTGCATGGTAATGCTATTATCCCTATGATACTAAGGGTAGATCTTGACGTTTGCCACCTCTATGTTACTAGCAATAATTAGATAAACCCTAAGATACAACAACTAGCTCCTAGCATCTCTCACCTACATAGTATCAATAACAGTTGGATAAACTATGCTTGCATCATATCATGGATAACTCCTAACATCTTTCACCTCTATGTTATTGGTGAAAGTTATCTTATTATTAAGATATGACAAATAAAACTCTATCTGTCACTTATTTGGTATTAGTGATAGGCATCTGTCCATATCTGTATTAGACTTGGTTCTAACATATGGGGTCATCTTATTGTTAAGGACACATAATGCAAATATCACAAAAAATCATAATCATTGGTCAAATTGACACACACACATACACAAACATGCACACAGACACAAACACACACACACTGCATAAAATGATCTATGAATATGTACATTGGGTCCTATTGGTCTTGAGGTCAAATTACCAACACACAGGTAACACATTGAACCCACATGAGTTGGCCTCTATTCATAGACACATACACATAGAAATAAAAAATCATAAAAAAATCAAAGTCCATTCACTTCATTCAATTGTTATTGAAGAATATATTATGTATTAAACAAAAATTGATTGACAATATAGTAATATTAAACTATATCCTACCTATGAATAGTTAACAATTTACTATGATACCAACCATAAAGTTTAGCATACCATTATACACCTAACAAATGTAAAGCTAAAACATCATACCATATTTGGTAATACTTACTAGTAGTTTTGTACATTTGAAAAAGACAATAAAAGGGATTCTATTCTAAGATCAACATATATCTACATACATATTTAGAGTAGATAGATTGTTCATGCATATTTAGAGTTGATAACACCATAATATCATAATGGCTAAATTTTACACCATCACTAAATACAAGGTTAGTAGGTTTTATTAACTCATTGATAGCCATGTCATGGAGAAGTTTATCATGCCCTAGATTTTTATAGGGGCTAACATAGTTTAAAAAAAATCACTTTGTAATATGAGGTTGATAGGGGCTAACATAGTTTTAAAAAATTCACTTTGTAATGTGAGGTTGAGTTATGCTCACACTATATGTTGTCATGGGAAAGTGCATATCAATACTTTAAATATACTTTGACTATTTAGTAAAACACTTTTAATTATTTTAATTTATTTATTATTCATGATATAAAGATTTGGTTTCATAGTGCTCACTTATTTTCCAAGAATTAAATTATTTTTCTATTATTTAAGAATTGATGTGAAATGATATATTGTTATATTATAGAGTCATTTTCACCAAACATATAAGTTTATGTGATCAATTATCCTCTTATTTAAAAGAGTTCATTGATAAAGTTTGTGGCCAGCTTTTTGCATGCAATTTTTTTTTGACAATCATCAGAAATTTATTAACATGCAATTTACAACTCTGCAAATAAACTGTTTGACAATCAAAATCGTTGTTTGTATTGTGACCAAACAGTTAAGCAAAAACAACTTCAAATAAGAGTCGAATCTGGCCCTCGCCCAACTATTACAGCTGGGCAAAACAATCTTAACAATTTCAAACAATCGTAGGAACATTATGAACTCGAACAGATGGTTACGATCTGGTGAGCGTGGATCGAACACGCGACCTTCAGATCTTCAGTCTGACGCTCTCCCAACTGAGCTATCCCCGCATGAAAATTAATATCTATTCTTTGCTCTCATGGCTGTATTTTACTATACCAACATCAAGTATAACGTTTGTACTTTCTGTTAGAGCTTATAAAAGATAATGAGGAACGTTTTGTAAAGAGGAGGAGGAAAGTGACATTTCCAGAGACTAAATTTAATTGTATTCTACTTGCTGTCTATCTCCTACGTTTCGCATATGCCAGTTGCAGTTTACTTTCAGATTTACTCCCACATTCATTTCCTTGCGTAGACCCACATAAAAAGGAGTTTTTGGATGTGAAATTATTACTATTTTATTATATTATTCATACATTTATTTTTACTAAATTTTGGTTGTAAATTTAATTTTTTCTTCATTAAATATATATTAATTCTATTGTCTCTCCAGTTCTGAATAAAATCTCATGAACAGTTCTTAAAATTTTAATTCAACTGTTCTTAAAAACAGTGAGCCCTTGAACTTCTAGCACATGAGAATAACAAATATTGGGCAGTCAAGTTGATATTTTCCCAAGATTAATTCGATGTCATGGCATTTTATTGAACAACTAACAATAACCCAATCTATAATTTAGACTTAAAATTCTAGAACAAGGTATCTAAAACAATTTAGATTGGTAGCTAACTTTTTGTTAATGAAGTTGTGAGTGATTATTGAGTTAATCAACACTATTACTCTCTCTTTCTTTAGGAAACCCACCACTTTATGAGTTTGTGGGAGCTGAAATTAGCAAGAGCATGAAAATAAATGATTTATTGAGTATCTCCAAATTCCTCTTCTATCTTATTTCCTCCATCTAATATTACCTCTTCCTCATCTTCTTCCTGATTTGGACCTTCAATGTAGAATTTTTTTTTAACACATTTATGATCACACCTATATTTGCTATCAAAGTCAGAATGTAACCATTTTTCTCTCTTCTCTTCATTTTTGCGGAATCAACTTGGTAGGCTAAGGCAACACCTATAGATGTAGGAGAGCTCCTTTTTCTTATGTTTACAAGCACTTGTCACCTATTGGACAAAACAAATTCTTCAATTTTCCTTTCCATAAGTATCACTTGGGACAAGGATTGTGATTGGGTCAAACACACCTCATATTTTATGTAGTCCTTTAAACATCCTAGAAATAATTCCTTTAAATTTTCTTCTATAACATTTTCCACTCTACAAAAAACTATTTTTTCCCACTCTCTCTGTCATCTGGCTGTGTTTGAACTTTCTGCGTGCATGGTGGATTCTGCCCTGGGGGTACCCCACGGGCCCCCTCTAGCCACCCATGACCCGAGCCTTGCCCTGTCTCATGCAAACTCGTGTCCCTCAAGAGACACTCCTGGTGGGATAGGCCTTTTGACTGCGGATCTTTCGGTGCATCCCGTGTCGACAGTCAAAGTGCCAAAAATTGAGATTCCTCCTGAACCCCTTGGGTGGAAAGATATTTTAACCAATAGTAAACTGGGTACTTCCCCTCTACCTCCTCTTGAGGATGAGGTTGTCGTATCTAGGACAAACTTTTCTATTTCTAACTTAGTCAGCGATAAGATTCTCTCATCAATGGGAAATGCAGTTGTGGGTAGGTTTCTCTTCTATAGACCTATAGTGGATATGGTCAAGAGATGGATTGTTGTTAAGTGGTGGCTTAAGGGGAGTGTGGAGATCTGCATGATGTCTAGTGGGATTTTTCTTTTCAAGTTCACGACACCTGAAGATCTGATATTTGTTCTATCCTCAGGACCTTGGGTTTACAGTAAACACAATTTGGCGTTATGCCGTTGAAGCCGGGTTTTAACCCGGATGTAGACCTCAATAAGTCAACCTTGGTTTGGGTTCGTCTTCCCAGGTTACCATTGGAATACTGGGATGAATCAGTATTCAAGAGCATTGAAGATTCTTTTGGCCACTTCATTACCTCAGACTCCATTACCAAATCAAAATCCAAGTTAGTGTTTTCTTGTTTCTGCATTAATATTTGTGTGAACGAAACTTTTCCTAACTCTGTTAAGCTCTATTCAAAATTTGGGTCTTGGGTCCAACCTATGTGCTATGAGAATGCTGTGTTATTCTGTTAGAAGTGCGCCAAAGCTGGGCACCTCATTACTGACTGTAAGTCATCTTTTAATAAGGATCCTAACAAAGAAGTTCCTACTGCTCCTGCTGGCCCTCCTCTTGGGAGTGATGTTATGCCCAACGTGGAAGCTATTTCTTTGATAGTTGTTGCTGATAACCCCAGCTTTGAGCTAGAGTTGATCGATCTCATGGCCAATGTTGAACCTCCTCCCCCTGGTGATACTATTCTGGGGCCTATGACTAGGACTATTCTAGTCAAGGGCCTAGCAAGTATGTCCTTAGATGAGAAGGTGGTTTGTGTTAAAATACTAAAGGTGGAGAACCCTGTTTCTAACTTGATGTTCGAGGATGAGGTCATGTCTGGTGAGGAACTGTTAGAGGTGACTTTTGCTAACACTAGTGAGACTGTTGGTGAAGAGGGTGAAATATGGGATGATCTGGGCTTGGGTGAGGCATCTGCCTTCAACCTGGAGGATTCATCTCAAGTTCCTGCTGCAGATGAGGAAAACTGGATAACCTTAAAGAAAAGAGGAAGAAATAAGAAGGAAGATGTGGGGGGTGACTCCAAACCAGGTAGGCCTTCCCAAAGATCCACGCGTCTGTGAGAAACCACAAATGAGATCGCTCTGGGAAAACATAATGCATTGGAAGTGTCTTCCAAAAAAGTTCAAAAATGAAGGTAATGTCCTGAAATATGCGTGGGATGAATAGATCCCATAAGAAACTTTCTCTAAAGAACTATGTTATTGAACAAAAGTTAGAAGTCCTTCTCCTACAAGAAACTAAAATGAAGAAAGCTAATTTTGATAATGTTGCTAAGTATGTTTGGCCTGGGGCCTCCTACTTTTATAGTGATGCTGATGGGGCCTCTGGTGGTCTCGCCGTGCTTTGGAACCCTACTAGACTAAATGGCATTGAACTGCTGTCGGAATAGCGTTGGAGCCTCTTTTAATTTCTTTGGAGACTCTTGGTCACTTATTAATGTTTATGGTCCCAACCAAAGGAATGCTAGAGTTGCTCTGTGGTTGGCTCTGGCTGATAGGATAACTAACAACAATGGGTCTCATTGGCTGGTGGCTAAAGACTTCAACATACGTATGGGGGCGAAAGATCTGATTCAAGTCCAGTTGGATCACTTCCTATGTTCTAATAACTATTCGAGCTTGCCTAGGGCCTCTCTGTGGGCTTTACCTAGGACTATTTTTTATCATAATCCTTTGTTGCTAACCTCATGTGATCAATCTGTTGTTGGTCCTTACCCTTTCCACTTTGAAATCATGTTGAATTCCCACCCTGATTTCAAAATGAAAATCGCTAAATGGTGGAATATCCCTGTGTGTGGGTCCCCCATGTTACGAATATTTTTTAAGCTAAATCACATTAAATGTATGGTGAAGGGATGGAATAAAAGGGTCTTTGGGGATGTTTTCCAACAAAAGAAAATTACTAGGGATAAGTTGAAAATGATTCAAAAGAGAATGGAGGAAGGAGATATCAGTCTCTCCACTTGTAACCAGGAGAAAGTGATCCAGGGTGAATGGGAAAAAATCCTAAAAAAAAAATCCAGGGTGCAGTGGCTAAGTGAAGGAGATAGAAATAATTCCTTCTTTCATATTTTAGTTGTTAAACTCAAGAAGAGGAACCATATAAATAAGTTGCACAATGCTCAGGGTGAGGTTGTCAGCTCACCTCCCCTTATTGGCTTAGTGGCAGTGGACTACTTTATGAAGGCTTATGAGGCTCCTGTTGAGGCCCCTAACCTGGCCCTTGACAATTTTTTGCTTGACTTCTTTTCGAATTTAATCTCTCAGATTGACAATGTGGGGATTCTCAGCACTATCACTCCTGAGGAAGTTAAGTTGGCTACTTTTAGTATGGGGGCATACAAAGCTCCTGGCCCTAATGGTTTCCCTCCGGCTTTCTTCTAGACCTTTTGGGAGATCGTTTGTGAGGACCTTGTTCTTGCTGCTTGTGACTTCTTCAAATTGGGTAAGATTCTTAAGCAACTAAATCACACCTTTATTTCCCTTATTCCTAAGATTGCTGAACCTCAACATATGTTTGACTTTCACCCTATCAGCCTATGTAATACTTTTTATAAAATTCTTTCCAAAACATTGGTCAACTGCATTAAACCTCTCTTGAATAAAATCATCAGCCTAACTTAGAAAGGGTTTGTGCCTGGTAGGAATATTCTTGATGCTACCATCACAACTCATGAACTAATTCACTCAATGGACAGATGCAACTATGCTAGTATGGCCCTTAAGCTTGAAATTTCCAAGGATTATCATAAGGTGATCTGGAATTTTGTCCCTAAAGTCCCTGCTAAGTTTGGTTTTAATCAATCGGTGATCAATCTTATTATGGAATGTGTTACTACTGTTAAATACTCTATTTTGAATAATGGATCTCCCTTTGGTTTTTTTCATGCTAGGAAAGGTTTCAGGCAGGGAGACCCCTTGTCTCCCTATTTTTTTATAATGGTGGCGGATGTTCTTAGTAGAAAATTCTCTGGTATGCTATCAGAGAGACCTATAAAAGTTATTAAGGCTGCTTCTACCCTTGATCTGACTGTGATTCAACAATTTGTGGATGATATATTCCTATTTGGGAAAGCCTCGGTGTTGGAAGCCAGGAAATGGAAAAACTATCTCAACAACTACATTGCTTGTTTTGGACAATGCATCAACTACAAAAAAAGCATGATCTACTTCTTTAACAACATGCTCCTAACCTACAAACATAGGTTATTGTTGTTTTGGGATGTCAGAGTGGTTCCCTACCTTCGGTGTATCTTGGATTACCCCTAACTATCAAAGAAGTCTCTCTGAAGTTTTGGAATTCTATTTTGGAGAGGATTCAACATAAGCTTTCTAGATGGAAAGGCTCATTACTTAGTCATATTGGTAAGCTTCAACTTCTTACTGCAGTCCTTCAAGGTATCCCTATCTTCTTCCTATCCTTGTTTAAGATGCCTAGATATATAGCTGAAAAATGTGAGAAGATTCAAAGGTCTTTCCTTTGGTCGGGTATTGAGGAGAAAAATAAACTTTCTTTGGTGAAGTAGGATAAGATTTTCCAACCAAAAAGCAGTGGTGGTCTTGGGATACGAGCCATTTCTCTCTCCAATAAATCTCTCATGGCCAAAGTGGGATGGGATCATCTGAGGGATGGGAAGGATTGGTGCAGGATAATGAATGCTAAAGACCTACCTAGTCGGCCACTGATTTACTACCTTTCAAAGGCCCATCCTCCAAGGTCCTTGGTTTGGAAGGGGATTTGCACCCTTGAGGATCTTTTGAGGAATGAGATTAAATGGAAGATAGGTAATGGTAATAAAATTAGATTTTGGGAAGATACTTGGTTACTAGATTCTCCCTTGGATTCTTCTAAGTTTAGGTTTCTCAAAGGTAGTGCACAACAAGTGTTTGGTATATTTGTTAGTGATTACCTAATTGGGCCCTTGAGGGCTAGGAAATGGAATGATATTAGCATTTGTTGTCCTTTATCCCCAAATTTGTGTATTCTTGCCAAGACTCTCTAGGAGTTACTGGCCCTCACTAGATTACCATCTTCACATTGTTGGGATGTGTTCTTCTGGATACATGATCACCAGGGTGATCTCACTGTGAAATTTGCCTATAGATAACTGACTGTTCAAGGGAGTGCTAATATTCTATGGAAAAAGGTCTAGAACTGATACATGTTACTGAAAGTCAATTTCTTCTGGTGGACTGTTTGTCATAACAAGATTCTTACACAAGATAATCTAAGAAGAAGGGGTTCCCAATTCCCAATAAATGTTTCCTATGTAAAAGTAATGAAGAATCAGTTGATCATTTGTTGTTACACTGCTCCTTTGCTATGGAGGTTTGGGAGCTGGTGCTCAAAAGATTAGGGATTCAATGGATTAGGAGTAAGGAAATCACTTCCTTTATTCTAAGTTGGTCTAGGCCTCTTTCCCATCCTTTAACTATTGAAATTTGGAACCAAGTTCCTCCTATGATATGCTGGTGCTTATGGAAAGAGAGGAACAACATGATATTTAGGAACACTAAGATGCACCCGAAAGAGGTGTTTTGCATTGGTGTTAGTCTCATTGAGGAAAACATCTCTCTTTTCAAAGGGAAAAGCCTAGGCATAGGTCCGAATGAGTTGGATATAAACATGGCTAAATCCTAGCATTAGGTGTTGGATGCCAACTCTTACGACAACTCCAAAATTCTTACCTAGAGAGCTACTATATGGAAACCTCCTGACAGGGGCTGCTAAGGGCAACCTAGGTAGAGCAAGTATAGGAGTGATTAGAGACCATAGGGGAAAATTAGTGGTTAGTTATGCTGGGAGGATAGGACGCCACTCATCTATGATAGTGGAAGCTCATACGCTGTTAAAGGGCTTACATATAGCTGTTACCCTGGGGATAGAGAACCTACGCATTGAAGGGGACTCTAAGTCCATTATTGAGGCTATTAATTATGGAAGATTACTGGGATGGAACACTAAGGATATTTTGCTTGATATTAGGTTCCTTGTGTCTAAACTAAAAGCTAATGTGGCCAGTCATATCTATAGAGAAAGGAACCAAGTGGCGGATGCCCTAGCCAATTTTAGCACACATTGGAAATTATCCAAATGTTGGCGGGACATAAGCATACTTCTGCCTAATATTTAGAGTATTATAGTTAAGGAACAAAGCCCTTACTTGACCCATGATGACAACACCACACATGCTAAGCTGGTTATCTGGGGGACCCACTTGCTTATTCTTTGGGCTTTGTGGTCTTATTGAAGTGATGAGATGGATGATGAGCTATATCGATGGGATGGACAAGAAGTGGACTTTTTCTAATAATAAGATGGAGCCCGTTTTGAAAAAAAAAATCATGATTTTTTGTGGCAAGTACTAGAGGATTATTACTAAGTTGGATCATACTTGTCATAATATCCTTACAGGGATCTACTTAAACTCTCAAATTTTTAAATTTGAGTTCTTTGATTTTGATGTGAATTGTAATTATGAGACTAAGCTTCTTTGTGGATTTTATTTTGCTGCTATTTTAGCTTCGCGCCTTTTAACTCCTTTCTGCGGGTTAACTAAAGGTGGCCAACCCCTAAATACTATGGTTTTGGAGATATCTAATTATAGCCCCACAACTATTCTACCTAGAATTTTGTGCTTCTGTGACATGGAAGGAAATCCTTTCTTGCCTATCATGTCCTTTTTTCTTAGTTGGTTATGCAATGTGATCCCAATTAGTGGATATGCTAAGATGGTTTCAGGGAATTATTATGCTCATGCATGTGATCTATCCATTGGATTGATTACCAAAATTTACCATTTGCAGCTTAAATGCCTTATTGTGTGGGGATTTTTCCACCTTGCTATTTTCTCTAACCTTCTTTGTTTGCAGAGTTCCTGTTCATACAATGTGCAAAGTGACATCATGGGAGGAGAAAGGGTGTAGACTGAACTGGATAACTGCAATGAATTTTTCAAAGACCCTCTGGTCTGACACATTTGTGTTGAAGGTGGAATTGCTCCTATGATGGAGAGGCTTGTGGGTCATGACCCTAATTTGTTGACCCAGTTTGTTAATTCATGGAAGAATCGCCATGTTACCATTGGTGGCATCTCCTTCACGGTGGAGGAGGAAGTTATCACACTGGCTATGGGTTTCCAGTGCACTGGAATGAAGCATCCTGAACATTCTAAGACCCAGGACAATGATAGTATGAATAATTTTTTTGTGGGGGAGGAGGCGTCGATGTGCAAATAGTCTGGGTTTGAACGGGAGGCGCTTCTGCAACCATGGAACCAGGTGTGCCTTGCTCTAATAAAGTATATTACACCAGAAGGAAGGTACAAGACTTTTTACAACTACCATTTTCCCTTGTTAAATCATCTTAGGCATAAGGTTCTTATGAGCTTTCCCTTCTACCTATTTATGGACCTTGAAAATTTAGTTGAAAAATGTATTGATTTAGCTGCTACTAACCCCAATGAACCTACTCCTCTACCTCTCCATTAGGGTCTTATCCTAAGACTCTACCATTTCCACCTATCTTTGTGCCCTCCAAAACCTATATTGGCTATTTGTATTGAGGAAATTGATCCCCTCGCTGTGCCCAACTTGTCCCTGGATAAATCTAAAGGCCCTATCAGAAAGAGTCACCCGAACCCTACTGAGAAACCCAAACCTGTTGCAAAAAAACATAAGGGTGTTGATGGTGCTGCCTAGACTAGTGCAACCATTAGCTTATGTGATCTAAAATCTACCCCTGCTAAGACCCTTGGTAAGCCTTGTATGAAAAAGAAAGGTAAGCAGGAGAAGGTGCCTCCTAATAAAGGTAAGAATGTTGTGAGCAAGGATTCCTTGGGTGATATGGTGGTTGTGAAGACCCTGGTTATTGGTTGTGATGCCATCATTAGGCACTTTGGAAGGCTGGCTAAAAATAGGAAAAAAGTGCAGATTAGGGATTTGGATACTGAAGAGGAGTTGTCTAACAACAAAGGTAGTGATGTGGAAGAGGTGTCGACGAAGGAGGATGAGGAGAAAATTAGAGGTCCCTCCTCTGTTCCTGACAGTGGTTTACCTCAGAAGGAGGGTTCAACCTCCCATTCATCGGAGCTGCTGGAGATTGAGCAGAATGATCCCCTCTACACTACGGGTAGCGAGGAGGAGATTGGTATGCTAAAAAATAGATTGGATATCCTAGACAAAAAGATCCTTGGGTTGAACCACTTCATGGTCAAGATGATTCACTGTATCACCAGCAACCTGTTGGCTGCCATGAAGGATGAAATGGGGATAAAGAAGACTAAGGACCGCTAGGAGTGGGTCTGTGATGATATGGTTTAGCTGCTATTTAAGAATTGGGAGAAGGCCAACTAGTATGTTGTTGGTTTGTTGTTGGTCCATGTGTGCTATCAGTCTCTTTCTGGGTTTAGTTAGGTGTTTTTTCATGTGGTGTTTTAGATAATGTTTTTTTGATCTAGACTTTTTGGCCCTTGTGGCTCTCTGTGTAGGGTACAACAACCTGTAAATGCTGCTTACATTATCAAAAAAAAATTCCACTCTTTGACATAGAGTTTGAAATTGATGAGTATAGTCCTTAACTATATTCTTTTCCTTTTATTTATTGAGTTAGTAGAAGTAGCTATCCATACAAATTATCTCCACAATGGGTAGCGATTTCCTTTTTTAAAATTGGCCATGTAACCACACAACCCTTCTTTTTCTTCTCTTCACATAACCAACATTATACCAAATAAATTGGTCTTGTTCCAAGTATAATGATGCCATTGTCACCTTCTATTAGCATGGAATATGGTGAATATCAAATAACTGCTCCATTTGGAAAAGGAAATTAGTTATATCCTTGTTATCAAGCTATCTCATATCCATCTTTGGTGTGAAATTCCTACACATAGGATTATTTGAGAGTTGATCCTTCTTGAGATCTAAGTCAAGCCCAAAAAATTCATATCCCATAGAAGCATTATCTTCCATCATATAAGGTGAATCTTCTTCCTTATATTTCATACCATGAATAAGTGATTTTAATTCATTCATTTCCTTTTGTATCTCCTTCTACACTAATGAAATTCCATGTCATCATTTTCTTCATGGATGAAATTCCTTCAGTCATCTCCTTCATTGATGAAATTTCTTCCTTAATCTTGTAGATTTCCTAAATAAGGAGTAATATCCTTGATTTCTACATCATCCTTATCTAGAGATTTTCCAAGTTTGACAACATTCTTTTTGCCTCTTGTTGCAAGTCCCATCATAATGGGATTTTTTTTGCAAAAAATCACATAAATCAAATCCAAATTATCTATAAAAATATTGTAACTTATCAATGCCTAGATCTCAAATTCCAAGAAAAATCTCCAAGAAATTAGTTTATTTGTAGTCATGGGAGTGAATTTGGTGGAAACCCTAATTCTACAATAAATTTCTTAATTTTACTCTAATTTATCTAAAAATTTTATTGTACTAGTTTCAATGTCCTTGTAAACCCTCTCTCTCTCTCTCTCTCTCTCTCTCTCTATATATATATATATATATATATATATATATATATATATATATAGGAGATATGCACTCTCAAAATGACATCCTATGTTCAAATTTTTTTCCTTGTTTCTTGCCTTCATGATGCTAAGATCATGCTCTAATGCCAGTTTTAATGAGATAACTTGCAAAAAAGAAGATAATATGAAATATTCTACAAATACTTGATAATAACTAAGAATAGCAAGCCACTTCAAGGGGAAAACCTCCAAATATATCCAATGAGAACATAATTCACAATCTAATGATAATAAACTTACTTGTAGCTCCTATATATACCTAATTGTGCCTTGGATGCCACCCAAGCCAACTTAGACACTTAAATATGACACATAGGATGACTTAAATATATAAATAATAATATAATAATGATCATATAACTTAATTAAGGGTTAAGGTAGCCATAAGACAACTAATCATAACTCTACACACAATCTAAGATTAAGGGAATAAACTTGTTTATATGGACAAGATGTTCTTCCCATGAAATAATAAATATTAGGATGTCATTTAGATACAAAATCACAAACATATATGTGAAATCCATTAATCACATTAACTTTATCTAGGCATACTACTCAAACCAAAAGAAAATGCTAACCATTCATAAAGACATTGCTTCATTTTGGAAGTCTTCTAAGTGTATTCTTCTTTCTTTCACACTTAAAGATAATCAAACATAAGATCAAACTTAGTTAAATAATAAGCATGCCTTATTTGGTAAGAAAATCTATTCTTGGAAGACGATTCCAATTATGAATGGTGATTTTATTAAGAGTCCTATAATCAACATACATTCTCCAAGAATTCTTTATTTCACATTGTCATTATGGGTGATCCATAAGGTGAATTGCTAGGCTGAATTGTAACCTACTAACCTTTCTATGAAGTAAAAATTTATAAATTTGCACTTTATGAGTAATTGAACAAGTAACAAACCATTGCACTAATTTTTTTTCTTTTCTTTATTGATAATTTCCAAAAAAAATGCATAACATATTACAACATGAATTCCTTTTCATTTAATATAATACATCAATGCAAGAAAATATTAATTACATGCATCTAGCTCAAAGATCTTTAGAACTAATAGCTGTAAGATGATCCAGAATCCTACCTTTCAAATCTTGGTTCTTTTGTCGCCTTGATGTGGAGGAGAAGCATCACTCAGGCAGTTTTCTTCCAACCACAGAATCTTAATGCGGTCCCCCACACATCTATCATTCGATAGATGTCCCTTCCCTTCAATGAAGAGATTGGTAGAGTAACCGATAATGACAACCAACTGAGCATAGTGTTGTGTCCTACATAACTAGATCTTGTAACCCTACAAACTCTGTCTACCATGTAATACCAGATCATGTTGAACTGGCAGTGTTAGTTTCAGTAGTCACACAATCTAGAGTGGAGTCTTGGACATTCACACTACTTTGGCCAAAGTGTTCTCATTCAGTACTTCGAATGAAGTCATCTATCAAATACACTACTTAGGGCCAATTTGACTTAAGGCTATCTTATGCTACACAAAGGTATTTCCTTCAATGGATAGTCCTTCATCCTAGATAACCTACAACCATACTGATCTACTTGGAACAAACCTACTTAACTAGTAAGCACATAAGTTAGGTATTTCCTTCTATGGATAGTCCATCATTCCAACGATAACCTATAAAATTGGATTTCCCTACTTGTAAGTATGTAAAACTCCTTCCCATACTGGATGATCTCTCCTAGGAGTAAAATCAAGCTATACTAGTTAAATAAATAACTCAGCTAAATACACATATGTGCTTTACGTGTTCAGTCATACCTAGTATATAATACCTATGATAAACACTCATCTCCTTCTATGGAGTACTTAAAAACACAATATGAAAACAACATAATAACTTCAACTTTCCTTTTCAAAACAACCTAAATTCTCCAATGCATATACTGGAAAAGACATCTCAACAATGCATGCAAAACACATCATTTAAATTAAAATAACAAAGAAGAAGAGATCCTCATGCTTGTTATCACTTATCCAACTAAAGACAACAATGCAGCCCTCTCCAAACAACAAATAGCTTGAAAATTAGTTTCTCACAAACAACTCTATCTCTCTTGTTGATAGCTTACTTCTCTCAAAAAAAAATGATACTTCTTACTCACAAAAGAATACTCTCTATATCTCACTTGTAAAATAAGACAAGAATGGCTAGTTATAACTCAGAGATAATGAATTGCAAAAGATGTATATCTCTTGGGGAAAGAATGCGTCCCTCACAATGAAATGGTTCAACTATTTATAGAGCAACCAAGCAACCACAAAGCCTATATTTTAGGCATGTATAAAAACAACAAGCTTCATGCAAAGCAACTCAACAATAAGGTGATGATCAAATAAGCTCAGACTCAACAAAACCTCCTACAAATCAACTAGTTTCCATGACAACAATTCAAAGACTTATTCCAAATGCACATGGAGAATTTGAATTGCTATAATGAGAGAAGAAATCTACAGCAAAACAGACACAAATGTGGCACCAATTCCTATTCTATTTCCTTCACATTTGGTGCCATAAAACTTAGTCAACTTCCATTCTATGAGAAAAAATTTCAATCATTCCAAATGGTGAATGAATCGACATAAATGGTTTAATACGTGAGATGAAGTCAAGCATGGTCTCATTAAACACGTCGATCAAGTCAAGCATTCTACAACCAACAATATCAAATGCAATGCTACGCCATATATTGTGTGCCATTCACTATGATAATTGGTTTCCACTAGCAGTCAAAAGCTTTTAAATTGGCTTCCATAAACATGGTCAATATCAACCTTCATTCCATAGTCTATATTGACTATAAAACAACCTTATGAATTGGCTTTAATGAATAAGAGATAGTCGATCTCAATTGACATATATAATATGTTTAATATACATATTATTATATATAAATAGATATATATATTTATAATATATATTATATACATATATATATACTTAACTATTTAACATGTATTTATATATATGTATATATACTTATATATATATCCATTAATATATATATTTACATATATATTATATATATATATATATATTTATATATATCGTAAGCCTATAATGTAAGCATACATTTGATATATGTGTGTGTGAGTACAAGCAAGAATATATTTAATAAACACATTATACTAAATGTGTGCATATATATATATATATATGCATAAATGTATATACCTCTATGTACACATATGTGTAGGTATATCTATATTGATGCATCCGTATGAGCGTGTCCATTTTCCAACGTACGTATGTATCGATATACATATACATATGGATACATGCATATACTATACACATATATATGTTCACATTCATTTCACATATAGTTGTTGGCCTCCTACAATAATTTAACAACTAAGCTCTCACAACTATGATTCAAAGATTGGACATCTAAACTGAATAGCCATTCAGTCATCATGGAGGTGCATTTAACTTGTCAACCCAGGGACGTGAACTTGAAATGGGTCAGCATAGTGTGTGCACTAGGAACTCAAAGTAGCCATTTTCATTCTACAGCTAAGAAAGGTGCAATGCTGAAAGTGAATTGCTTGGAAAGGAATAACATAAATGTTGAACATCAACCAACAACCATACTAAGCTTGAAATGCATGACATAAGTGAAAATAGGAACAAAAAATAGAAAACTACTTTGTTTTCTTTGGCTATAGGAACATTCACATAATGGAATTCTAGTGGCTGTAGGAATAGTCAATGCTAGATAAATAACTAATTATTGAACAAAAAGTAATAACTAGGCTAAACTAATCTAAAGGACATATTTCTCATCAAGTGGCCCCCCTTGGATGAGTATCCTCTACTACTAACGAAAACTCAGATGCTTGAACTCATAACTTTATTTTATTGATAAAAAAACATAAGTACAAAAGACTAGCATAATTGTATTACTGAAAACTAAGAATGCAAATACAATATTAGATCACACAACCCTCTGAAAAGGAGCATCTGATCCTTATTTATACTACCAACTAAGCAAGGTGGTCAACTCCATGAATTGGGAGGACGCCAATTTAAGGAAAGCATTGAAAATGGAGAGGCAGTTAAGCGCGCATGGAATTTGGTCAGACGTGTTCGCAGATTTGGCACAACAGTAATGCCAATATTGCTCAACAACATTAAAGTCCACTACAAGGTGGTTACATTCAGTTTGCATGGGGAATCTCCTGTTGTCGACCTCCTTTGACCTTTGAACAATTCCCTTGTTGGACATTATGGTGCATGCCCAACTGTTGGTGTCTTTCTCAATTTAATATCTTCAAATTATATCTGCATGGAAATGTTAGCACACACAATAATTGCACATCTATAACTATCTTAAAAAACATTCATTAACCACATGCAAAATTAATATAGATAGTCCATATAACATTCCAATGTCATTAAAGATTTACATAAATAAGATTAAGCCCAATGTCAATAGTTCTGAGGAAATATCATAAAAATATCAACACTTAACTTTAAGGTCCATGATATCTTCAAAAAATAAACCATAAATTCTACCCAAAACTTGACCATAAACTAGGCTCATCACTCCCCCGAACCTAAGGTCTTGTTGGTCCTTTAGCAGGGGAAGGGTTGTTGTTCTGCTTGGTCAATGCTCTAAAATTTTCAACTGACAACTGCCTTACATTAATGTTTTTTGCTCGTGAATCAAGGTCCCAATAGAATCCTCCCAATCTATCCAATATTCTCCATCTTTGTCTCTCTACAACAATATCATAGTTGTAAAATTTGAAGTTTGGTATGGGCCACATCAGAAGGGTGGCTGAAAAGTCAGGGGAAACCAAAATCATCCCTTTGTTCTTCCAACCCATACATATATGTCAATTCTCTTAAGTGTTGCGACATAGTTCTGGATGGAATGAGGCTCAACCTGTTTTGGCTCATTAGTTAGGCTATTCCATCTTTGTGAGATGTGTAGACATGTAAAATGTACTAATTAACATTGCACATCTGATCCTGACCACTAACATCGCTTCATCCTGAATCATCCCTCGGTCTAACCGTTTAATCAAATACCTTTATTTGATTAAATTTATAAATGGTCCTCTCTTAATTGAATAAATCATTTATCTAATTAAGTCATCCTTCCTTGTTAATTAAATCAATCAGTCTGATCTAATTATCCTTATTTAATTAAATAATCAATTTTATTTGATTAAATCTCTAAAGTCTATCCATCAAATTAAATAAATTAAAACCTTGTTTGATTTAATTTAACTTCATCTCCTTGGTTAAATAAAACAAAAATCTTTATTTAACCCTGAAATCATATTCTTCTCATATTTTGATTTAAATCAATCCATAAATCTAAATCAATATGTCACATCATTCTAATCTCTCATTAAATTAATTAACCTTGATTAATTTAATCTCCCCCCATGTCCCATCCTCTAGCTTTTGCAACTTGCACAAGAAAATACATTTAATTCATTTATTAAATCTCTATTTTCTCTCAAAAGGCATAATAAAGGAATATTCCTCAAATTTGAATTCAAAAATCCAAGTGGACTTTGTCCTTCCAACAAGGCATTTACTCCACCTGGAAAGTCCTTTTTCCTTGAGCCAAGTGGCATTTAATGCACCTTCTTTCCCTCTTACATGTCATTTCAACAATTTCAAAATTCAAATATATGCATTTATTGACACATTCTTCAAAACTTGCACACCCTCCATCCATTCACTTGTTGACAAGTGGCATCTTGCTATTTGTTGATTCTTAGCCCCACATTGCTCTCTTTTGGGCATTCTTCCAACTTGAAATTCTATAAATAAGAGGCTTTATTCCTCATTTGATCATCCAAAACTTGAGTAAACTTACTATACTCAAATTCATAGCAACCTTCATCCATTTCATCAAGTTTTATAGCTAGGTTATGCACATTTTCTCTTGGAGCATTCATCAATCTTCAACCAAGTGGATCACAATTTTCATCACACCATTGGAGTTGGGAAAGGGAAAATTTTCACATCAAATCGGTACCAACTACCTCAAGAGGTTAAGAGTTTGCTTTGTTTTAGAATAGGATTCAATATTTTAGCTTTAAGTTTGTTGTGTTCTTCATGTTATTCCTTTTTTTTCACATTCAAATGGATTTCTTGAGGGATCTATATTCTAACTTGCATTGACCTTATTAATGTGTTATTTGTTTTTTTCTTGCAGGTGTAGGATCTAGGTCCACATTTCGGCACTAGAGGGAGGGAAAACCAGGAGATCAAATCATGTTTTTTGAAAAAAATTCATGCTTTTTGTGTGTTTACAAAAAAATCCACTGCTGGAAGTTTAGCATCACTATTTAGCACCGTTGAGAACTTTGCGTCACCATATAGCACCACTGAGAAGTTCAAACTATGACACTTTAGACTTCCCGCCCAAAATTCAATTTTTTAAACAAAGCCACTGACGCTTTCTAGTTCGCTGGAATCTTTTCAAAATCCAAATTGTACCACTGATCAAAATAGCAACGCATTCATGCTCACTGGTCTGGTTGCAGAGTGACGCTGACTGGTAAGCAGCGCTATACAACACCGCTAGTGACTTCAAATTGTGATGCCTTCATAGATTGCACTGATAGAGGGAAGCAAAAAGTGAAAAGTTATTTCTAACACGTGTTTTTTATCAAATTCTGGTTATTTGGCATGTTTTCTGCTTTCTTGACCTCTATTTTTGCAGAATCTAATTGATTTTCTTGTAGGATTGGATTGGTCAAGGGTGAAGAAGAAAATAAGCATGATGACCTCATCTCGTGATACCAAGTGTTTTTTAAACACTCTAGTGTTTGTTCAACACTTTTAGAGGATTCACTATTCCTCTTAAGGAAAAATTTGCTATCTTTCACACTTAGGACTTACTAGTTTTACTTTGGGCTCTAAAAAGAACTTTTAAAATTCTTGTTACAAAGGGAGCTTAAAATGAACTTTAGGACATGTTAGCTCTCAAAAATGCAGGTTTGAACTATGAGAGGTTGCCAAGCTCTCACAACGTTTTAGGGTAATAGACAAGGCCAAATGATTTGAACCTTCTCTTTAAGTGCTACTAGACCTAGGCGGGTATACCTATTTGAATAAAGCAGACTTGACCTCTGTTCATTTCCTAAAGCAATTTACCCACACTGGAAAATAGGAGTGGATAAATGAGTTTTATTTTGGTATAAATTGTATAAACAATATCAAGGAAAAAATCTAATGTGTTCATATGAATGAAATTAAACAATGAAATAGTAGAGACTAGTGCCTTATTGGGTGTACGAAGTCAAATGGAAATTTGAAATGAATAACTTCTTTCTGGCAGATACTCAAATTGTTTGACATAAAATTTTAAGTTTATAATTGGTATAAACATGCAAGGATGTGACTACTAAGTTCTTCTTAATGATCCAAATGAGATTTCCTAATTACTGTGACTAACTAAAAGGACTAAATATTTCCTTGAAAGAACCAATTAATCCAATCATACAGATAGAACAAATGTGCACTGATAAATTGAACAATATCCTTGATATATTAGTTTAAACAATTAGAAAACATCAACCTTGGAGACAACTTCAGCAATACTTTGAATTAACACAACAAACAACTGAAACTAGAAAAATATCACCACATCAAATGAATTCAATTGAAATATCCATTGTTTCAAACATGCATCATAGTCTCAAAATTGCATACATTCTGTATCCTACTGTATTTTTATTCGATCTCTGTCTCCTTTTTTCTCTGCTGTCAAAAATGGGTTTTATATATCAGCATCATGAAGGGTCACATCCATTCGTATTCAAATCCTAGGCAATTAAAACGTTCACTAAACATCGTTGAGACAACTTGCAGTCATACCGACACTCCAAGTCCTCCCGACAGCTAATATATCACATATCGCTATGGAGTCATGCAGTTACACCGATGTTACGAGTCTCCCTAACACTTTGTGCCTTTAGTTTTGAGTATCACTGTGACAATGAGGGTCAGGCAGATGTTCCTCCGCATACATCATGTTTTGACGAGATTTATCCTTCGTCATTTCTGATCACTAAGACATAGTGGTTTTCTTGTCAATGGAACTTCATTCGGCATGACTCTCCTAGCTCTCGCCAATGAAGCAAGTCTCACTGATGATTATTTCTTCCACATGCATTGCCAAGTCTGAATCCCGTACAACTCTGTCGGTGTGACATAGGGGGTCGGTGAAACTTCATGACTTCATATTGATGACAACAAAAAAATCCTCCTCTATTTTGTCGGCAAGACGAAATGAATGCTATGAGATTTCACTTTTATGGCTTCAGTCTAGCTGATGAATTTCATTATTGTGAGACCATGAATATCGCTAAGTCCAACTACCAATGTATTTCTGCTATAGCGATATGGTAAGTCAGCAAGACTTCCTCAAACTCACCCCGATGACAATGACGGAACCCACCCTGCCTTATCGGTAAGACCAAATGAACGTTGGAGGACATTACTCTGATTGCTCCTGTCTCGCCGATATTTCACTTTTGTACTTCATCAGTATGACATACACAGACTCGATATGACTTATCCTGATGCAGATTTTCTTGCTGATAGGATCCTCTGGTCGCTGAGACTGCGAACTACATCATGCCGATATGAATCCTCAAATGAAATCATATCGATATAACATTCCCGATCTCTTTCTGATAGACTGCAAAATACACACGTTAGTAGAAAATGATTCATGGATTGGTGAGACCTATATCATCTCTTGGCGATATGATTTATACATTGAAATACTTAGGGTTAGATGAATTCTATGGGACCACATGACAAAATATGGGAAAATGTGTTGTGCAAAGAGGATTCATGAGCTTATGGCATGGACTTATTAGGAAACTTATGGGTATAGAAAGCCATAAAATTTTCAAAATTTTACAGTTCTAATAGGATACAAGCTCACTAGATTTTGTTTGGGGCTAATAATTGAACAAGGAAAATTCCACATTTGATTTGGTGCTTAAAAAGAAGTCATTTATTGCTTTGAAGGTTTTAAAAAGAACATGTGCTACTTTTATTTTGTGATTGCTTACTTAAACTAACATCATCGAAAAGGATGTATGTGCTTCTCTCACACTTCACAATGATCTTGAGAATCAAAAGGCCTTTTTTGTGATCTTAGGTTGAGATAAAGTAATTTCCTCCACACTTCATTTTGGGCTATAAAATTGAACAAATTGTGCGAGTGTGAGTCAAACCTATTGCGTGTATTCTCTCTTTGTTTCTCAACAAAGATTGATCGATTTATGGATATGTTTGCTCGCTATTGATTATCTTAGAGGGCCTGCCTTGGGGAAAAAGTACTCACCCAAGGGAGCAACTCAACCAGTAACACTCTAAAACCAAGAGTATTTCCAGTTGGGATATAAATGTGGGTATTGGAATAAATGCCAATATCACATAGTTAGCTCCGAGGAGAAGGGAAGCAATGGTCTCTTGCCATGTTGGGTCAACTCCTACGAATGGAAAGTCCGAATTAAAACCCTTGTTGTAGAAAGTCCAAAATACCTATCTATTTGTTGGTGCAAGAACAGTCGTTCTGAAGCCGCCCCACACTTTTACAGTATTTAGTAGAAATGGAAAGCATTGCATGGGAGTTTCATGGGTGTTGATGCTTGGCTTCCCCGTATAAGTGAGTGTCATGGAGGGGAGCCAGTGGGGTCAAGCATCTAACCATTCGTTAAAGATAAGCGTAGCTAGACTTGTCCAAGTGGGGAATTAACAAATATTGTCTTTCATATCCATAAAGGTTGTGCTTGTTCTTTGTTACAAGACTCTTTACTTGTTCGAAAACATTTGGAAACAAACAATTAACATCATCATCAAAGTTTCAAACCCTTTAGGAGGTAAATACAATTGACCAAATTCACGTGTTATTTCCTTCCCTTGGGATTTTATCCTTAGAGGTTTCTAAACACTTGGATTTACATCTCAATTTTCCTACTAAAGTTAAAACAATAGGTAACCCTTGCCTTGACTTCATCAAAATTCCACATAACATACTTTGGGGGATTTGAAGAAATTGAGACATTGGACATCTAGTTTGGAAATATAATCAAAGAAGTGTTTGTGGTAAGAAAAATTCACTAAGCAAAGATAACATAATTGGATCTCACACATGTGTTAATTCCTCATGATTTCCAAGAAATTCAAAATCCCAAAACAAAAGTCCTTGAGCCAAAGTTCAAAATTTAGGAGTCACACTTGAAAGGTCATCAAGAAATACATTAGGAAGTGCAATCAAAAGCAACATATCAAAATAAGAAAAAAATTCACTAGGTTCTATAGACTCATTCCTTTGAACAATCCAGAAATGTATGCTCAGTTTGAACCACTTCTTAGTTATAGAGGTCCTTAGAAGTATCGTATGTTCTTCAATACCGAGGTCTAGTAAAAAAGTGTCTTTTTAGGTGCATCCTAGGATCAAAATAAAGCCTTCATCCATCTTTGAACATCAAAATCATCTCATTAGCAACTCTTCAAAAATATTGGAAAAATAATTCATGTTAAACTTTGAGAAAATCATTTGAAGCCAATCCAAAATCATCTTGTTTGATTGATTGTGTGTAGATGCATCCTTCTCCACATATTTGATCAAATTATAAAAAATTGTGAACAAATTTATCCCTTGATAACATCCAAAATCTTGGGATTTAGGAGTTCATTATCAAAATTATCTTGTTTGGATAGGAGTGTTTAGATGAATCCTTCTACTCACACCTAGAAAAATTAGCATCTTGTGAATGATTTAACTCTACGACAACATGCAACCTCTTAGAGTTTATGAGTCCACCAAAATCTTAATCCAAAAAAAATCAATCCCAAATCAAGTCCTAAAGTTTAAACATACCCTTCAAGATTTTCTCAAAAAGTTCCAAACATCCATCAAACATCCATCTTACATCCATATCATTATCACCCTTTGTTCCTTAAATCATCCTAAAAATTTCTCCTTTTGTACCTAAAGATATATCAATCCAAAGAATTAGAGATTCATCTCCCATATTCTTGAAAAATTTATCCCTATTTTATGGTGCAGACTAGATCTCAACACAAGAAGAACATGGAAGCCAACAAAGAAACACCCACTTCAAGTGACCTAAGCCAAACAAACTACGAAATGAATCTCGTTGAATCAAGAAATCCTTTAACTAACTTTCCCTCATCATCACAAAATACACAAGAGGAGGGCCAAGTGGAGGATCTTATCAATAGTCCCTTTGGGATGTCACATGAGGAAATCACTGAAATAGTTCAAAATCTAGAGAATCATAAGATTATCAACATCATGATGAGACTCAACCCTTCACTATACATGCTTGAATTGACAAAACAAGGGGCTAAACTCCCTTCTGATTTTGATGTGAGTACTATTGTGGAACCATCTTTTGAGATCACACCCCTAATCTCATCCACCATCCCCATCTCATCTACACCCCCATCCCAAAGTATCACTCAAAATATCACACAAATCACATCATCCATTGCTCCAACTCAACCTAGTGTTAACAAGGGAAGTGCATTTCTCAATGCCATACAAACACACCCCCTTGTCAACAATCAGGATTTGGATGAAAACACCATCTTGGGACAAAATGTACCCCAAAATCCATTACATACATATGTCCCTCTCACTTTCCATGATCCCAATTATCCATCATGACCATCCTTTCACGCAACTCCCCAAACCTCTCTCCCCATAACCTCACAAGGAGAAGGTGACATGTTTAGACCAGGGGGATTTTTTGACAATACACCATTTCCTCAAGAGATCACATCCCTCACATTTTCACCACTTCCACTAGTACCATCATCATCCACACCACTTCTTGGCTTAGGGCTTCCCCCTTTACTAGATAGTCAAAATCAAACCAACATCCCAAACATCAATCAAAGGATCATGCCAAACTCTCAAAACTTGTCATCAACATCACAACATCAAATGACAACTATCCCAACAACACATACCACCACCATCACATCATCAACTAGCCCCTTAACATATCAAAACATGATCTCTCAAGGACCAACCACATCAATTGGACCATCCACCACTCAAAACCCAACCATCAACACAACAACACCTCTCACCACCACAACAAGCACCATTCTGAATCCACCAGCACCACCACCAGCACCACCACCAAGCTCCAATACATCAAACCAATACAGTATGGCGTTGCAAGAAGCTCAACTAGTTGCTTATCAAAAGGAATTCTTGCAAGTACAAAAACAAAAAGCAATGCAATTAGCCACTCAACAAGCCGCACAACTAGCTGCTCAATAAGCTGTGCAAGCCACTCAAGTTGCCCAAGTTGCATTACAAGCACAACAGGTTTCCCAAGCCCAAATATTATTGCAACAACAACAAAAAGTTGCACAAGTTCAAGCTCAAGCTCAAGTTCAAGCCTAAGCTTAGGCACGAGCTCAAGCACACACTCAAGCCCAAGCCCAATATCAAGCACAACAAGTACAATCACAAGCGCAATATCTTGCACAAAAACATGTAGTGCAACAACAAGCATATCAATAGATGCTAAAGCAATATCAAGAACAACAAGAAGCAACCCAATTAGTAGCTCAACAACAACAGGCTCAATAACAGGAAATCTTGACATAGTAGCAACAAGACCAACAAATAGCATTGTTGATACAACAACAAGTGCAAGCATACATGGCTCAGTGAAATGTACAGATACCATCAAACAACACACCAAAGAACCCGCCCATCTAACCAATAATTGAACCAAATCATAACACCTTCATCCCACCCCCTAATCCATAAAATGATGTGATAGCACAAATCAGGTTGCTCTCGCAATAAGTGCCCAACCTTCAATTAGGGTGAACCACAAAAACATCCAGCAAGTTGTGTCCTTATCCGTTCGATAGGAGCCTTATGATGAAACCATTCTTGAAGGGATTTGAGATCCCAAAATTTGATAAGTAGTGTGGGATGAGAAACCTTGAAGAACACATCAGGGAATTCTAAGTTCATTGCATGGAAGTCGCGTATGACGATACCTATCTAATGCGACTATTTCCTAGGAATTTGGCTGCCCATGCCATGGAATGGTTCTCTTTCCTACCTACAAAAATCAAGACATTCCAAGAAATCATAGATGCATTCATCAAAAAATATGCATGCAATATTGCCATGGATGTGAGTCTTGAGGAACTATCAGCTCTAAAACAAGGTAAGAATGAATCATTTGCTTCATTCCTACAATGATGGCGATCCAAGGCCAATCAGAGAAAATGGGTCATGCCCAAGGAACAACAAGTGTGCACTATCATATCTAACCTTGATGGCCTCTTAGAATTCCATCTCAAGGTCCAAGGGATCACCACATATGACTAGCTAATTTCCAAGGTGTTTAGCATCGAACGAGCCCTTATGACATGACCTGGAGGTTCAACTTCATATCCTGAACAACAGAACAATCAACCACCCACAAATTACAATGAAAAACCTCGTACATGGGCAAGAAACAAAAATATTACAAATGATGGTTTCGTCAATGCTAAAGTTGTCATTAGTGCCCCTTGGCAAGCACACTCGCACCACAACAACAAATCCAAAACCATCATCAAAACAACCATCTAGAAAAAACAACACAACAACCAAACAATCAAATGATCAATAACATCAATGATCAAAGGGGATCACCCCAGCGAAATAAGAACTTCACCAAGTGGAAGTACATTGCCCTTGGGGAACCACTTGAAGTCATCATGAAGAAACTGATAAACGAAAAACCTCATCAAGATTCCCACCTATGAGAACTACCAAGAACTAGATGTGAAACCTCCTTGGTATAACAAAAACCAGCTTTGCGACTTCCACAAAATCAAAGGGCACACGACAAATAGTTGCATGAGGTTAAAAAACATATTCCAAGACCTCATTTGTCAAATAATCATAAATGTGGAACAATGAACAGGGAATCAGAATCTCAAAATATACAAGAATTCGATGCCTAACCATAACAATAAAGGGAACAATAACACTGATAAGGGGAAAGGCACCTTCAAAAATGTGAATCATGTGTATGAAACTATCATCACTTCCCTAGATGAACATTGTGTAGTAATCACTATCAAAGGAGCAAAGGCTAATTGTGGAGTCACCACAAGAGGCAGAAAAGTTACTATTGCAGGATCATCTCAACCAAAAAGAACTTTCATGTCCAATTCAAGATCCATTCCCAATGGTTACAATGTCCTTGATTAGCTAAAAAGAACCCCAACACAAATCTTCATGATGGAGTTATTAAAAATCTCATCCACTCACAAGAAAATCCTTGAGGAAGCATTGGCTTCATCCACCATCCCCGCAAATCTTGATGCAAAAAAATTCCAAGCTATGGTCAAAAACATCATTACCCTGAATCTCCTTACATTCTCTAACCAAGATCTTCCCACTCAACCATCTCATAACTGTGTGCTCCATTTAGAGGTCCTAGTGTAGAAAAATAAAGTCAAACAAGTCTTGGTGGATGGAGGTGCATGCTTGAATATTTGTTCCCTCAAGCTCATTAAAAACTTAAAAATATCAAAGGACTCCATCGACAAAGGAAAAGTTATTACAATAAGAGCATATGATGATCAGGAAAGAGTGTCCCAAGGCACAATCAGAATCCCTATTCAATTAGGGCCAGCTATCATGGAAACCACCTGTTAGGTCCTGGACCTTGACTTGCCTTATAACATTCTCCTAGGATGTCCATGGATTCATGCAATGCAAGCAGTAGCATCAACATTCCATCAATGTGTCAAATTAACATATGAAGGACAAGAGGTCACCATCCATGGAGATTCTGAACCATTCTCCTATTGCAAAGTCCTTGAGGAAAAATACTATAAAATACCTCAAGTACCTAAAAATGATGAAGGCCCATCAACATTGTACATTGATCCATCCACTCTCGCTTCCACTTCTACAATAGAGACACCCACCACTCCCACCATCCCCACCATCTATGATATTGAAGTCATCATCTAGGATAATGGTTGTGGAAACTATATGATTCCTAAAAATTCCTTTGTGGCAGGAGAGTTACCACAATCTCCTAGATCACGAGGACGTCTGTAATCAAATCAAGCCTCCACTTCCCAAACATCTCCTGAATATCCCAACTTCAGAAGTTGGGGGGATCTCGACTGAGAAGTCATAGAGGAAGACCCATCTCATCTCCTATACCAGGATAATAGACCAGTAGCTAATCTACCAATGGATGACAGAAGGAAAGGTTTGCAAATGATGCTCGCAATGGGCTATGACATAAACCAGAGACTTGGAAAAAATGACAATGAGAAATCTTGGCCTCAGATGTACCCCTCCAAGTATAACCATACATGGATGAGGTCCCCCAGTTAAAGCAGTCAAGACTCACTGTGAACCAACACCACCTAAGCTTCGCTTACCTATATCCACAGGTCGAGTCATAGATAATTTCACTTTTGATATAACTGATGTTTGTAGTAGCAGTGATGATGAGGATCCCATAACCAACGTACCCAGGCTCTTTGAAGATACCAACCTTCTCATGATTAGCACCCTATCTTATGCATTTGAAAAACAAAACCATGAAATCCATCTAGTCTACCCACAACTCATTGATTACAACCAACGGGGACCACCAATTCTTGACACATTTGAAAATGATGAGGCGCTCTTAGAATTCATGGGACTGCGAGGTAATATTTTGTATGGGGATCACAAAGAAGGATTCATCATTGAGCTAGATACACAGGCCTATTATGGGGAAATGATTGAATCCCTTAGTCACAAAAGTGAAATTAAGAATAATATCTAAGTCCTTGAGTGAAAACCACACTGTGGCACTCTCTGACACGAAAAAAGTAAAAAGAAAGGATGCATCTAATGGTGAAAACCTCTTTGAGGTGGTTGAGGATGGAGAATTCAATCTTCCTTTCAAAACCCTTCATCAGGAAAAATGAGTAGTCCTAGTAGAAAAATGCAATCCAGTTAATCTAGGAACACATGAGACCCCACACATCACATTCTATGTGGAGCCATTACTGTCAGAAGAACAAGAACTCCTAGCAGCCTTTTTGAGAGAGAGACAGGTAAAATTTGCATGGAGCTACATGGACATGCCTGGCCTTGATCCATAAATTGTGGTTCATCACCTAGTAGTATACTTTGAAGCAAAGCTTGTTAGACAAAAGCTCAAGAAAATGCACCCCTAGATCACCTTTCTAGTCAAAATGGAACTAAAGAAGTTATTGGATGCAGGATTCATTTGACCAATTGACTATTCAGAATGGGTGTCAAACCTGGTGCCTATCTCAAAACTTGATGGGGGCATCAAATCTGCATAGATTTCAAGGACTTAAACAAAGCATGTCCAAAAGATGATTTTCCATTGCCCAACATTGACATGATTGTAAACATGATAGCAAGACATGAAATGCTTTCCTTGATGGATAGTTTCTCCAGATACAACTAGATAATGATTGCTAAAGAAGACCAACACAAAATGGCCTTCACTTTTCCATAGGGGACTTACTACTGGAATATGATACCATTTGGCTTGAAGTATGCATAAGCAATATACCAAAGATCCATGACATTAATCTTCCATGGCATGATCCATAAAACTATCGAAGATTATGTCGATGACATACTAGCCAAATCTAGAAATAGGAAGGATCACATAGCAACCTTGAGTACTATTTTTGACAGGCTGGAGGAATACAAGGTCCAATTAAATCCAAAGAAATGTGTCTTCGACGTACAATCAAGAAAGTTGCTAGGATACATAGTATCAATGAGAGGTATTGAGGTAGACTCTGCCAAGGTAAAAGAAATCCTTGAGATGGAGGCACCCAAAACATTGAAACAATTGAGAGGTCTCCAAGGCAGGATTTAGTCCATCTGAAGGTTCATAGCACAGTTGGAAGATAAAAAAAATCCATACTCTCACCTACATCACAAGGGAGTAGCATACAAGTGGGATAACAAGTGTGAAGTAGCCTTCAACAAGATCAAAGAATATCTACTTACACCACCAGTCCTAATGCCACCAATCCCAAGAAAGTGATTAACTCTCTATGTGTCAACAACAACAACAACCTTTGGAGCTCTCCTAGCTCAACATGATGAAAATGGGGCAAAAAGTGCCATCTATTATAACAACAGAACAATGGTGGGACATGAGTTAAATTACTCATTCATTGAGAAAGCATGTCTAGCAGTAATGTTTTCTTCACAAAAATTCAGACATCACATGCTAGCACACAAAATAAAATTCATCGCCAAAATTGACCCTCTCAAGTACTTACTATCAAAAGCAAAGTTCACTAGAAGAATGGCCAAATGGGTCATGATCCTATTAGAGTATGACATTGAATATGTGGAGTAGAAAGCAATTAAAGGCCAAGTCATTGTAGTTAAACTTATAGAAGAACCAATCTATTCAGAGAATGCTCTCATCTCAGAGTTTCTAGATGAATCCATCTTCAATCTCAACATAGTAGACCACTGGAAACTTTACTTTGATGGCTCATACACACAACATGGATCAGGAGCTGGTGTCTTCTTTATCACCCCACATTGAGACTACATACCTAGATCATATAAATTGGCATTATCCTACACCAACAACATTGTAGAATACAAGGCTTTAACCATAGGTCTTAGAATAGCAGTACAGTGGCACATCATGGCCCTCAGAGTATACAGAGACTCCCAATTGATAATAAACCAAGTGAACGGTGAGTACTAGACTAAGGATGATAAGCTCACTCCACACAAGAAAATGGTAGAGACTCTCAAGGAATCCTTTATTAAGATCACATTTGAGCAGATACCTAGAGCCAACAATAGAGCTGCAGACGCCATGGAAATGATTGGATCCCTACTAGACATCCCTCACAATGTCCTAAAACATGAATTCTTGGTAGAGTAGCTTCTCATGCCTACATTTGAGGTACCAGAGTTAGAATTTGTGTGCGAAATCATTGGTCTTGGAGATCCCTAGTACCATGACATTTATACTTACCTATGAATAGGTGTCTTACTTGTTGACTTACCCTCAAGCTTAAAAATAACTTTTATTAAAAAATCCTCTAGGTTTTTCATCCTAGGAAATACCTTATATCGTAGAAGCATAAAGGGAACCTTATTGCACTGCCTTAATACTGAAAAAGCCTTGATTGATTTAACTGAGGTGCACAACAAGATTTGTGGTTCACACTCGAGCAGAATGATCTTGTCCAAGAAAATGTTGAGGATAGGATATTATTGGCCCACTATGGAGAAAGAGGCACACAACTATGTCAAAAGGTGTCTAGAATGTCAATAGCATGGGGTCCTCATCCATGCTCTAGCTCAAGAACTTCATCCCATCATCACACCATTTCCCTTTTCACTATGGGGACTTGATCTCATTGGAAAAATCACTCCCACTTCATCTAATGGCCACAAGTTCATCATAATCGCCACTGAGTACTTTACCAAGTGGGTGGAAGCCATACCAATGAACTACATAATGGGGAAGTAGATATCAAAGGTCATCCTAAACTATCTCATTTGTCGCTATGGTGTCCCACAAGCTATTATCTCAGATAATGGGACACCATTCAAGAATCAGGATGCCCGTGACTTGTGTGAAAATTTCAAAATCCAACATCGCTTCTCCACTCCATACTATCCCCAAGGAAATGGCCAAGAAGAAGCCACTAATAAAACCATTTTAAAGGTCCTCAAGAAAATAGTCAATGATGTAGGTTGTGACTGACATCTGTAGCTCAATCCTTCCCTCTAGGCGTACCAAACCGACATCCACACACCTACTAGTGCCACCCTATTCTCCCTAGTCTACGGATCAGAGGCCGTACTGCCCATTGAGATTGAGCTCCTGTCACTAAGAATATCACTACAAAACCTCATCACGGATGAAGAGTATCGAGTATCAAGACTTAATGAATTGGAGCTACTGGATGAGCAACATATAGACACTTTAAATCATTTGCAATTCTATCAGAACATACTCAAGGGGAGCTATAATAAGAAAATTAGAAGCAGGACTTTCCAAATTGGAGAACTGGTATTAAAGGAAAATCAGAAGAATGTCCCAAATCCAAACAACAAAGGAAAATTTGAACCCAATTGGTTGGGACCATTTGTTATCACAATAAGCTATAAGTCAGGGGCATATCCATTATCAACACCCGAAGGGGAACCTTTGCAAGAGCCCATAAACAACTCTCATCTCAAAAAAATTTATGCCTAATATTTCAAGGTATAGAACCCAAAAAATCAAAAAATCAAAAAATGTCCTGAAAAAATAGTTACCTTGGTGAAAACCTAGCAAACAGGCGTCCTGGTGACAACAAAAAAAATCAAGAAAAGCAAAAAATCCAAAAAAATTAGAAAAAAGGATTAAAAACAGTAAAGAGAAAAATCGTCCTCTAGTGAAAACCACTTTGGTGGCACTTTGGGCAAGTACCTTGGTGAAAACCTGGAAAACAGGCGCCTTTTGTAAATAAGCACTTTCCATCCACCAAGAGCTTTATGGCTTGTTCTGCATCATCCATCCATTACGTTTCCATCATCCATCGCATTCAGATCTCCATCCCTCACCCATCCATTTGACATCCACATCATAGCTTGGTCCTATGTTCATATCATGATCCCTCCTAGTACTACTCAACACATTCCCAAGGTTAGTTTGTCCTGCCTTTATCAGAGTAGTCTATTGCATCATGCTAGGGGCATGTTCTCATTGGATCAGATTCATGTATATTCTTGAAGTCCTAAAATAAAAAAATCTAAAAACATCTGAAACATATCAAAATCCCAAAACATGTCAAAAGGTAAAAAAGTCAAAAAGTCAAAAAATAGAGTTGTCAGTCAAACTACAGGTCTTTGAGCCTTGAATGTAGGAAAGGTTGATCTTTGATCATCCCCTAAGACACTTAGGTCAGTCCTTTAGGATTCTGTCATAATAAAATGACATTTCATCATGTATATCTTCATCTGTAAATCAGTCAAGTCGTCTGTCAAACTATGTGGTCTCTGCGTGTATAATGTAGGAAAGGCTAATCTATTGATCAACACCTGAGGCCCCTAGGATAAGGTCCTTAGGTTAGTCTCTTGGTCAAAATCTTAGAAAACCCCAAAACATTTAAAAATTGAAAAATCAAAACTTTCATAAAATCTCAAAAAAACACCAAAGAAAGCCTCAAAACATTTCAAAAACTCCAAAAACATCCAAATATTTGAAAGAAAAATCCATTCATCCCATTCTTCTTTCACCTAGAATAACATCATTCATAATAAACGATTGCCATCCTCAACCTTTGGTAAAATAATTGGAAAAAAGTCTAGCATGTTAAAAAGTGAAAACTAAAAATGTCAAAATCTCAAAATCTAGGTTAGTACGTAAACAATTGGTCAAACTCTTTGTAGCCTATCATCGAATCAATCCCATATCAAATCATCTAATATCATCATGTCCTAGAATGCATCCTTCCTACAATGGACATCAACATTATGCATCATCGTAGTTTAGTCTTGGCTAGAGGTATTGAAGAACATTGACTTGTTTGTGTACTACATCTTTTCTTTTGATTTATCTAATTTTACTCATCCCAAGGACCTATCAATGATGTTCCCAACAAAGGGATTTAGAGAGATATGATTGGGGCAACGATCATTATCTTTTCATCTGTTGCACTTGTTGGAAATTCTTGTAATATAAATTGGTGAATACTTGGTTTATTAGGTATGTATGGAGGGTGTTTTGGATATTTTGTTGACCACATAGGAAGGCTTGCCTCTCTATGTTTTGGTCCAAGATGTTTGAAATATCTAAAGTACATCCTAGTAAGGTTTTCATATGTCAGCTGTGAACAAGAGTACTCCTATCTGATTATCGAGTCAAAGTCCATCACACTAAATACGTCATCCTAGTTCTTTATACCTTGATGCATCGTATTTACGTGTGTTATCAAACATAAGATAATTGGCCCTTTAAAAATCGCAACTCCACGACAGATGTTCATTATCATTATCATCTTTTGTCTTGTTGAAATTTCTTCTTTCTCCCATTTTTCTTGCTTTTCATGCTAATAGGGTACTATAACAGTTAATCACCGCCATCATTAATCTTGCATCCACAAATCATCAACACAATGCATATCATATAGAAAAATTGATCATCTCATACACATTTAATATAGATTTGTTATTCTAAGCATCTCATAAACATAGCATTACATACACATCTGCATATAACACCTCTTGCAAGAAACATAATAAACCATCATATCATCCATGGCATAATCATATAACCACCATTGCATCACATAAATAGATTAGGCATTTGCATCCATTTGCATAAAGCATCATCATATAAATATACATATCATCCATCATCCATTATTATCATATAGAACATCTCATAAATAAACACATCGCAATCATTTTGCAATTTCATCTCATAAATCATTCCATATCATTATAAGCATCTAGTGCATAATTAAAACGAATCATAATAGGTACAAAAACATTATAAACAATACATTACATTAAGTGCATGCATCCATCTATAATCATATAAAACATCTCATAAAAAGCATTCATTATGCCATCACATATACATCATAAGGTCATTATTCACATATCATTTTGCATATACACCATAAATCATCTCCATACCATTTTGCATAACATATCACGTCACATAACATCATATCATAACATCATTGTCACAAGTGCATATCATATAGGCCAAATCATGTACATTCATCATTGCATAGCTGCATATTAGGATCACTACATTCATATCATCGTCACCATCATAATATAAAGGAAATTGAAAAAGAAATCAGTGCATAAATCATTGCATGTGCATCAACATACATAAGTCATCATATAGATTGCATCATAATATAAACATACATATCATCTATCATCCATCCATATCGTATAAATCCATTTTGCATATCATATGTCATCATTCATTGGAAGCATAATATAGATCTGTTAGGCACATAACACATATACACCAATAGAAATAAATACATCCATACATCCATCACATAATACCATAACATTATTGAATCGCATATAGAAGTAAGAACCATCCATAAATGCATAATAAATAAATAGTACACAACACATAACATCAACATCATCATCTCATATATATCATCAGGTAATTGTCATAGTACAAAATAATCGAATCACTATACATGTGCATGTCAATAAGTACAAAAAGGCCCAACGGGCTATAAAAAATGAGCCCATATGGCATGAAAGAATAATATCTTGATCAAAATGAGGTCTAACCCTCTTGTCTGCTACCCTCGCCTTTGTCACCGTGACCCTCTATCAGTCTATGGCTGGTCCACTGTGAGTAATCTGGGGCCTGAGCTACTCTGTGTATGACCTGGTGATAAAACAAACTATAATAATCCGCCTACCGGATGGCCTCCCTGTATGAGTGAAGAGGCACTGTGCTCTGAGAGGAGGAGGTTGCCATGCTCTCTAGCTACTGTCTACAGCCCATCTCTGCAGCCACCTGTAGCTTTGTGAACTGCCTCTATAACACTGCCTGGTCCCTCTCTGCACGAGCCTAGTCTCTCTCTCTATTGTCAAGGTTTAAACCTGGGCCTGCAACTGTGCTAACATCCTATCCCTTGGATTCGGCTGACCTGCTGGCTATACTGGCAGAGGCTGCATGTGAGGTTGATCCTCACCCTTGGCTCATGGTGGTGTGGCGACCTAATCTTGGTTCCCATCATGTCCACCCTCTGGCCCCAGGTCTTGGTCCTGCATCTAATGTACATCAACATGTGGCTGATCCATCTGAACCTGTGCTGGTTGGACCTGTGCTGGCTGGACCTGTACTAGCTGATCCTGTGCTGGCCCTTTGCCACCCTAATCGTGGGCTCCTTGGCCTCATTCTACCCCCTACCCCTGGCTCTCCATTGAGCAATGGGTGCACTTGGAATTGTCAAATGTAGAGGCAGTTAGAACTAATCTCTTTATGCTTGATTCACTCTTGGATCTACAACCCATTGATTGTACGCCCATGGCCGGGCCACCAGCTGCCTGAAACTGTCAACTACCTTGGAGGTAGGAATATATTTCCCCCTAGCAAAAATGGCCTGATAATCATCATTTGGCCTATCTTGTACCTCCCCAAACTGACGTTGAACTCATTCGGGAAAATATCGCTGAATCATGGTATGCTCTCGCCCCTGCATAAAACGATCCTGGCAGGAAAAGAATAACTGTTTTATATCGTCGATCCATCTGGGCCAACCAAGGTAGGGATGCTATGTAAACACTATCATCTCATCAATAACCCTCCTCTAGTGAGGGATCCCATGCTCACCGGTATGTGTAAAGGACACACCGCCCCTGTAGTGCCAAACCACTGGGTCATCAAGACCAACTGGCACTGGAACAACTCATGGCCAAAGAGTGGAGATATGCTCCCACACCCACACATGAAGGAGCATGACACCTGCACCAAGTTCCCTGCCATCCAAGTATGCATACTCGTGTAAATCCATGTAAAGGGAGGCAAGAAGAATTGGATCCCATGCAAAATGGACTGGCCTATCATGAACCATCTGCTCCCAGCAAAGCCCCCAACCAGGATTGAAATACCAACCTCGTCGATCTGGGGCAAAAAGATCTGAAATGATAGCAACTACCACTAGATGGAATGGTGATGTGAGCAACTGATGATGCTCCAGCTCTATCTGGCCCTTACAAAACATAACCTCATCTATGGCCAGGATTGCATGGAAGGCATCCCGTTCAACATCCATATCATGAATAACTTGTCGACCATGTATCAACAATCTAAGGATACGCCACACGTCCTCCAGGGTAATAGTGGCCTCGCCAGTGGGAAGATGAAATGACGATGTCTCACTATGTCATCTCTTGGAAAGCGTAGACATCATGCCAAGGTGGGTCCGCACAGGCGCTGCATAGGAAATATGCCATAGCCCCATCTCTCGTAGTCAATCCTGCTCCTTGTCAGTCAGATCTCACAAATAACCAAATATCTCCCGTGATCTGTGCTCTTGAGAATGGAGCTCCCTCACCCCCTCCTGCATCAAGAAAGATCACCGTGTTAAAATAATTGAGAAATTTTATCCCGAGCATTAAAAAAACTAGTCCAACATTGCAAACTATGAAGGAATTGTAGTTTAAAATTTGCAAACAGTGATGCTGGGGTCTCAAAATCCCAAACTACACCGCGATGGTGCACTTTGCTTAAACACCCCAAACCCTAATTCTAAAGTCCACCGCGGTGTTGGAGTTTGAAAGTCCAATTCTCCATTTCACGAAGGCGTTGGAGTTTGAGGAATCTCTTCAAACTACAAACTCCATAGCAACAGTCCATCTTGTGATGGTGGTTTAGTTTGGAGGACTGAGCAGTCTAGTTTGAAATTGGAGCAATGCTATATAGCACTGCTGCAAATGACCTAGTTCTAAAAGTAATAAATAAGCACGTAAAATGAAAAATGAAGCTCAAGTAAGAATCACATACCGGTGCCCCGATGCCAAGAGGTCACCAGTACGTCTGTACTCGGTCAGAAATATGCAATAGGCGCTGTCATTGTGGCATCTCGTCAGGGTATCAGAGCTCAAATTATGAAATCTCTTAAGGCTGAATGTGTTCAAATGAAATGGAAGTGGCCCCTCGAGGCCTATTTAAGCCTAAAAATTAGGGTTTTTTACCTCGTTCAGCCATCCTGCTAGGGTTTTGGACCCCTGGTTCCATTTTTGTTCGTCTAAAGCTCATTTCACACTATTTTTTGGTGTTTTACCTCATTTTTTGACCACTTAGAGTCTTTTTGGACCTTTCAGGTACATTGTCCTCTTTTTAGTGAGATCACCCAAAAACTAAGAATTTTCATCCGATCTCTTGAGGGGGCATTATGTTACCATAATTTCCTTTGCCAGGGCAGTAGTGAGTAAATTTTTAAAATAAGAAATTTTTTGGCTTTTGATCGAGACTGTTTATTCTTTGAACCAACACAACGAGTACACTGCTTCAAAGAGGGAAAAAATGTAGACACATAAAATGTACTAATTAACACTGCACATCTGATCCTGACCACTAACATCGCTTCATCCTGAATCATCCCTTAGTCTAACCATTTAATCAAATACCTTTATTTGATTAAATTCATCAATGTTCCTCTCTTAATTGAATAAATCATTTATCTAATTAATTCATCCTTCCTTGTTAATTAAATCAATCAGTCTGATCTAATTATCCTTATTTAATTAAATAATCAATTTTATTTGATTAAATCTCTAAATTCCATCCATCAAATTAAATAAATTAAAACCTTATTTGATTTAATTTAACTTCATCTCCTTGGTTAAATAAAATAAAAATCTTTATTTAACCCTGAAATCATATTCTTCTCATATTTTGATTTAAATCAATCCATAAATATAAATCAATATGTCACATCATTCTAATCTCTCATTAAATTAATTAACCTTGATTAATTTAATCTCCTCTCATGTCCCATCCTCTAGTTTTTGCAACTTGCACAAGAAAATACATTTAATTCATTTATTAAATCTCTATTTTCTCTCAAAAGGCATAATAAAGGAATATTCCTCAAATTTGAATTCAAAAATCCAAGTGGACTTTGTCCTTCCAACAAGGCATTTACTCCACCTGGAAAGTCCTTTTTCCTTGATCCAAGTGGCATTTAATGCACCTTCTTTCCCTCTTACATGTCATTTCAACAATTTCAAAAATCAAATATATGCATTTACTGACACATTCTTCAAAACTTCCACACCCTCCATCCATTCACCTATTGACAAGTGGCATCTTGCTATTTGTTGATTCTTAGTCCCACATTTCTCTCTTTTGGGCATTCTTCCAACTTGACATTCTATAAATAAGAGGCTTTATTCCTCATTTGATCATCCACAACTTGAGTAAATTTACTATACTCAAATTCATAGCTACCTTCATCCATTTCATCAAGTTTTATAACTAGATTATGCACATTTTTTCTTGGAGCATTTATCAATCTTCAACCAAGTGGATCACAATCTTCATCAAATCACCTTCATCACAACATTGGAGTTGGGAAAGGGCCAATTTTCACATCAAATTGGCACCAACTCCCTGAAGAGATTAAGAGTTTTCTTTGTTTTAGAATAAGATTCGATATTTTAGCTTTAAGTTTGTTGTGTTCTTCATGTTATTCCTTTTCTCTCACATTCAAATGGATTTCTTGAGGGATCTATGTTCTAACTTGCATTGACCTTATTAATGTGTTGTTTGTTGTGTTCTTGTAGGTGTAGGATCTAGGTCCACAAGAGGTATCTCTTCATGGTTTCCTCTTTTTCTTTTTCCTTTACCTCATACTCATTGTAGACTGCTTCTATTCAAGGCATAATCCTATTACCATAGCTAGGTCTAAAAAACATTCTATTCCATTCCCTATAAATTTCCCTTGGATTCCTTGATTTAGTCCTGATGGGCAGAGGGATGTTGGACTCCAATTGCTTATAAGCCCCATGTTGTTGTCTCCAACTAATCTCATTTTGTACCCAAGACATAGATGCCCTTAATTGAACATCTACAACATACAATAGTGGGTTCCAATCATTGTCTTGAGTCACAACATAATTATGTAAATAAAACTCACACAACAAATTCTTCATTTTAGAGGAAGCAATTCAATAAGCATTGAAAAATTCAACAGGGGTCTCAATAGAAGGGTTCAAACCTGAGACAATTCTTTCCAGCTTAAAAGAAAGATATTTCTCCTTCAAGTGTAGAGCATAGACCCTTGGAGGGACCCTACACTCTAAAATTTGTGGTACTAATACTACCATATCGTCCACGTTTTTCTTCAATGTGGCGATTTTTGCATCCTTGTCTTCAATCTCCTCATCTTTCTTTTGAATCTCCTTCTTCAATCTATGCTTCTCCTCCTTCCATTCTTCTTCTCTTCTTTGCATTTATTTCCATAAATGCATAGCTACCATGTACATTGATAAATTAGGGGGTTTATACATTCCTACCAGCATTTTCCTTGGCACTGATGCTTGCTCTCCATATAGTACTAACTGTAAGGATTCATGTTGTCTCATCAATGTAGGTTGTAGGGGTACTGATTGTTCTTGTTTTTCTTGTTGCTGCAGGAACTCTTGTTGCAAGATCTCTTTTTGCAAAATCTCTTGCTGCAGGAAATATTGATTTTCCTCAGACCCTTGGTTTTCCACTTGTTCTACAATGTCAATAAGGTCTACCAATGTTATGTTTTCTGCCATCTTAAATACATCCTCTTCCTTGACATTCACCTGCCCCACTGTGTCGTCTTGTGATATTTTTCTAGACTCAAGGTTTTCCTGCGGAGGCATACCAAAGGTTGGTCTAGTAGCTCTTGAATTTCTGGGAGGGCTCTCATGTTTTTCTTTGGCTACAGGATGAACAGTGTTAGCCTTCTACTTCTTAGAGCTTGGTATTTCTTTTTCTTTCAGCTACTTCTTGGATTTTCCTTTTCTCATTTCTGCCTCTCTTTTCTATGCCCTAGTTTTCATTAAGATTCCAAGTGGAATATCATCATCAGAATCTGGGGGAGAACTTTCTTTGTCTGAGTGCTCTATCCCAGAAGAGATAATTTCTATGGTTTCTTCTATTGCAGGAGGGTTTTCACTAGGGCTTGCACTAAAGGTTGAAGCACCAAGAGTGGCTTTAGCCATGCTCAATCTCCTACTAGACCTACGGGGTTGAGGTAAAACCCTAGGTTGCAAGTGCTTAGGTCTAATTTGATCATTTTTTATGAATTCTTCCTAGGTCATTCCAGATACATCATGCAGATACTTCTCAACTAGCAATTTAATCAAACAATGGTGGGAAAGAGAATTGTCCCTACCTTTCTGAGTCTCAACCGCCATGATTGAAAGAAGGTTGCATAAAACGTTTGACACATTCATCCTCCTCCTGTGCCTCATGTGATTCAAAATATTTAAGTGCATGGAATGTAGATTCGACTGGTGACCTTCACAGGTGATATATTTTATGACATAAAAAACTATCTTCTTCCATGGCTCGGGAATAGACATTCTCTTCACCCCTTTTTTTATCTATGCTCAATGGAGGGTAGCTTGGTTATGTAAATTCAGCCCTAGATAACTTGGCGTCTCTAGAAATAGGGTAATCTTCACCATTGGCAGGTAACCCTGTAACTTCTACAATTATTTCTTTAGTAGCTAGTATTTCCAACCCTTTTACAATGGCTTTCCCTTCAAACAATGTCTTGGAAAATTCTAGTGCAATGCCTTCATCAAAACCATCCAGCTTCATGAAATAATCTAACTAGTCACAACTTCTAAATTCAGCTAGGTAGGGTGCATCTTGTAGTAATACATCATGCACCGTGGCTTCATTTTGAATTAACCCACCTCCCATTGTCTGCAATTGAACAATCACTCTGCATTTTCCTTCCTACAATTCTCATCTGAAAATCAAATTTACCTTCCTACAACACTTGCTAAATTTTCAATGCCAATGTCAACACAATTTTCCCTTTTTACCTTTTGTTTGCAGCTTGAGATTGTGACAGGGTTAATAATAGCAAGGAAGGAGTAATAAAGGAAAGCTGTGATGGAGAGAAATGGTGGAAATAATTGGTGTCACTTCACACATGTGATTCATCCTCTCACTTAGGTTTCAAAATGACTCAATTTAAATTTTGCTGACGTGGACTAACATGGAATGACATGTGGGAAAAGTATTCACATCTTTTTCCTCCCCCCTAACCTAAATTTGGGCATGTGTCCTCACATGTGGAATGATGATTTGACAAGGGTAGGGAATAATGGCATGCTATGGTGAACGTCCATATTAACGTATAATAATTAAATGAATGCACTAAAATACAATTAAGATATAACAATTAACGTGCACATACCTGAATGTGTTGAAGATTCGTTGCAAAGATTGTGGAGAAAGTATTGTTTTCCTTCCTAGGAAATGAGTTGAGCAATTAATGAAAATGTGGTGGAATGATGTGGAATGGAATGAAGTGATGTGATGGAAGAGAGAGAAAGGTGGAAAATGATGGGTAGATAGGTGGATGGGAAAAGAAATGGACTCCCACATACGTGGAAGTCTTTATTATGACAAGTACATACCTTAATTAGCCAGAAGGAGGGACACTAGGTCCATTTCCTTCGGCTACAGGAAGCTTGGGTGTAGCATGCTGAGTGAATTGCTACAAGAACTCCTCCTTGGAAGCTGATTTGTGATATAATCTAAGGCGATGACCATTGACAAGCAACTTAAATATGACTGGGTCAATAGTAGTGAACTGAACAACACCATTAGCGAATACTTCAACAACCTCATATGGTCCTAACCACCTTGTCTACAATTTTCTAGCATTGTCTTGATATCTGGAATCATAAAGCAATGCCTAGTCTCCTGGTTGGAATTTCTTGTCCTTGATAAATTTATCATGCCACCTGATTCTCTGATTCTGCACTACCTCAATGTGATACAAGGCTACTCTCCTCATCTCATCCAAAGCATTCAGCTGCAAGAGCCTTTCTCTTTGTGCCTCAGAGATATCCATCCCTAAATCTATTGCAGTCTAAAGAATCTTATGTTCAAATTCAATGGGCATCATAGTTGTCTTTCCATACAACAATTCAAATGGAGTGAAGCTTGTAGTTATTTTTCAAGTAGTTTTGTAGGCCCAAACAACTTCTAGTAATCTGTTTTCCCAGTCCTTTCTATGGATAGCTACTATTTTGGTCAGAATAGCTTCAATTTGTCTATTGGTCACCTCAACTTGACCATTGGACTATGGGTGATAAGGAGTAGACTTCTCGTGTCTCATGTTGTACTCATTAACTAGTGCTGCAATAAGGGTTGATGTGAATTGAGTCCCTTGATTAGTCACTATCTCTCTTGGAACTCCATACCTTGTGAAAATCTCCTCATAAAGAAATTATGCAACCTTGTTATCTATTGCATGCTTCATGGCCTTAACTTCTACCCATTTAGTTACATAATCAGTGCATACCAGGATATAAGACTTACCATTTGATGGAGGGTCAATGGGTCCTACAAAATCCAATCACCACTTGTCAAAGGGAGTGATTACTACCTAAGGGAAAAGTGGCATCTCATCAGATATGGTTGGTCTTCCCATTCTTTGACATCTATCACATTTTTTGGTATACCTTCCTACATTCTTGTGGAGTGTTGACCAGTAATATCCTGTGTTCAAAATCTTCATTGTTGTTCTCTTGGTTGCAAAATGTCCTCCACATGGTTCATTGTGGAATACATGAAAAATGTCATATGTCTCATCTTCCCTCACACATTTCCTCATGACATGGTCTAGTCTAGTATAAAACAAACATCCAACAATCCATGAGAAAGGAAAATATTTTTCAATGAATTCCCTTCTCTCTTTTGGGGAGAAGTGAGGTGGAACTTTACCTGCAACTAGATAGTTATCTATGTCAGCATACTAGGGTGTTTTTCACACTGATGGAGAATAGATTCTCATCAAGAAAAGAGTCATCTATGGCTTGATTATTTTCTGATGTAGTCAGCCTTGAAATAAAATTTGCAACAACGTTGGCCTTCCCTAGCTTATCCACAATGGTTATGTCAAACTCTTGCATCAACAATAACCATCTTGCAAGCCTACCTGTGATCAAAGGTTTATTCATGAGATATCTAATGTTTGCATGATCAGTGTGCACAAAGATTTGATAGCCTGTTATGTAGTGCCTAAATTTGTTCAGGGCATAGATCATTGCCAACATTTCTTTCTCTGTTGTATAATTGAATTAAGCTCCTTGCAAATTTTTGTTAACAAAGTAAATGGAATTTTTAGTAGTTCCTTTTTTCTATCTTAAGACTACTCCTATGGCATAATCTAATGCATTTGTATGGATGTGGAAATGAAGCTCCCAATTAGGTCCTTTGAACATAGGAGCATGAGTCAAGGCTACCTTCAAATTAGAAAATGCCTTGTCACAATCTTTAGTCCACTAGAACTCAACATCTTTAGTGAGGAGGGTATACAATGGTGCTGCTATTTTGCTAAAATCCTTGATGAAGCACCTATAATAGCCTAAATGGCCCAAGAAACTCCTAACATCCTTTTTTTTTGTAGGTGCGGGTATATTTGTGATTACCTCAATCTTTTCAGGATCTACTTGAATTCCTTTGTGAGAGATGTAGTGTCTAAGAACTACACCTTCTTGCATCATGATGAAACACTTTTTATTGTTTAAAGAGAGATTGTGATCTTCACATATATGTAGGAATTTCCTGATATTTTTTAATGCTTCATTGAAATCAACACCATAGGTGGTGAAATCATCCATATAAATTTCCATGCAATCATGAGAAATGTCTGAAAATATGCTAATGACTACCCTCTAAAAATTTGTAGATGCATTACATAAGCCAAATGGGAGTACCAAGTAGGCATAGGTCCCCCATGGAAAGGTAAAAGTGGTCTTCTCCTAGTCTTTTGGTGTAATTTGGATCTGGTTGTAGTCGCTAAATCCATCTAAAAAAGAGAAGTATTGTTTTCCTACAAGTGAGTCCAAAACTTGATCTATGAAAGGTAAGGGAAAATGGTCCTTTTTGGTAGTAGCATTAAGTTCTCTATAATAAAAAAAACTCACCATTTTCTTCCTTTTTTAGGCACAATCACTAATGGAGACACCCACTGGCTATCTGAAATGGGGTAGATAAATCCTGCATCTAGCAACTTCTACAGTTCTCCTTTTACAATTTCTCTCAGTGTAGGGTTAATTCTTCTTTGTGGTTGCCTCACTGGGGTTCAATCATCTCTGATGTAAATTTTGTGAGTACAAATCTTAGGATCCAATCCCTTCATCTCATGATAGTCCCACACAAATGCATGCTAGTGGATCTTCAATAAATTTTCCAATAACAATGATTGTTCTTTACTTAGTTTTCTTTTAACATTCAAATACTTTCCTTCTGACACCTGTACTTGTGTAGTTGAATCTATCATAGCTGCTTCATTAACACATGGTACCTTGAGTTCATATGGAAAAAATGTATGGGACATACCTATTGCTGCAAAAAGTCCATTTGTAGGAAGAGTGGTTGCAGGAAGAGCATCTACAGGAATAGTGGCTGCAGGAAGAGCAGGCATAAGTGTCTTGACTAGAGTAGCATAATGAGAAGATGATGCTTCCTCCACTTCGTAATGGTTCTAAATAATGTTAACCAATACTTCATCTTCATCTTGAAGCTACATGAAGGAGCTTCTGCCTAACATCATGAGCCGTGCTACAAAATTAACTTCCTCGGCCTCTTCACCAACATGTGGCCACACGGGAATATCCTCATCATGGGATGGCTGAGCAAGAGGATAAAAAACAAAATTTTTGGTACTCTTCCCATAAAAAATGGTCATGTCAGTTGACTGACATCCAATATATGTGTCTACAGTTGCTAACCATGGCCTTCCAAGAATAATGGGATACCTGCCTAGTGTAGTTTTAGGAGAAAAAATCATGAAGTTTGTTGGGTACTCCCAGGAGTCTAGAATAACCACAAAATCCTCCACTATACCATCAGGCTTAACAATAGAACTATCAGAAAAATGTAGGACAATAGGAGTAGATCTCATGCTTGCAACATTTAGTTGCTACAGGATGTCCTTGGTCATTACATTTATTGTTGCCCCTAAATCAATCAGAGCATTATTTATTTGAATCTCATTTATAAAAAATACTACCATAGGACTACGTGGGTCATTGTAATTAGGGATAGTCACTTTTCCAAGCATGATGTCAGCTAGTTGTCCCACCACATGAATCGTAGTGGGGTCTTTCTTTTTCCTACCTAGCTTCTTGAGGCATGCTTCTTTGATTGCCTTGCCATAGATTGGGACATCCTTTATGGCTTAAAATAGAGGTATTTGGACACATATATGCTTCAAATGATCCAAGATATCAAAGGTTGTGTCCTCATTTTCTTCCTTCTTCTTGGAAACTTCCAATCTTTGAGGAAATGGTGGTTCTTGTTCAGTCTGCTTGACTTGGACTGGTTCAAAATTTTTAGGTACACTTGGCTGAATGAGATCATTTAGAGGTTCCTCCTCCTCTTCCACATGAAGCTAAGTGATAATGGGTTTGGAAGGGGTTGGTAAAGTAGTTCCTGAATGCAAGTGGATGTCACTTACACTCACAACATATGTAGGGAATTGATTTGAATCAACAGAGTATACAGGCTGTTGATGTGGTTTGTTATTTGGATTGGGTGTGGGCTGAGCTGGTAGCTGAGTAGGTTTAGGTGCATTTGAACTTGAATTAGAAGGTGGAGGTGTTATAGCAGGTTGTTGGGGCTAAGAAGTTGGCTGCATGTAACTGGTTGTCTGGGTAGGCCATTGCTATCCTCCCCTCCATTGATTTTTTTGTTTCCAGTTTCTTGGAGGTGGTTGCCAATTCCCCTGAGGTTTTTGCCACTAGGGTGGAGAGTTTTGATGATTGGGCCAAGCATTTGGAGGGTTACCCCAAGGCTGTGGTGGATATCCTCCATAGCAGGATGGATATGGGGGTTGCCATTGGTTACCAGATGAATAGGAATTGAAATATGGCCCAAAATAAGAGAGTGGATCTAGTGGCATACCTTGACTTGGAGCCCAAGGCTTCCTTTGCACAACATAGTAGACTTGATCTTCTTCAATCTGAATTGATTTGAACTTAGGTGCAATATGATTTCCTTCAATATTAGCTACCATCTTGCATCTGCAATCCTTCTTCTTTTGTTTGCAATGGGGGCAATACTTTGCCAACATTGCCTCTTACTCCTCTTACTTCTTCTTGGCCTGAAGTGTATCTAGCTGAGTAGCTAGATTGTTTATAATGTATTTCTTGAAGTCGTCCAACAAATGAGTAATCTCCATTCTTGAAACTCCACCGGTAGTTGACTTACCCATGGAAGATTGGTAAGCTCTCCCTTTCTTTGAAGCTGCCCTAGAGTAGTTCCGACATATCTTTTTGATATCCTCCCAAGGAACTTGGGAGATATCTTCTCATTCCATTAGGTCCAAGGAATTAGTGCAACTATCATTGATTCCCCTGAGGAAGAGCAACTTTTGTGAGTCTTCATTAAGTGTATGGTGTGGATATTTTTGTAGGAAAAATAGAAACCTTGCAATATAATCCTCCAGGCTCTCATCTTCCTTTTGTTGCATCCTAAAAATTGTCACCTCCTCTCATGTCACTGCCCCTGCAATACTTCTTGTATTTCTCAAGGAATTTTGTCTTCATGTCCTCCTAAGTTTCCACAATATCTCTACCTAGGCTCATGAACCATCTTAATGAAAATTATTTAAGAGTGGTTGGAAATAGCTTAAGCCTATGGGCATCGGTGGTATAGTCACAACTCCTACAGAGTATGTCAAACTCAAACAAGAAGGTATTAGTATCTTCTGTGACAAGTCCATAAAACTTGGGGAGTGCTAAAGCAGGGATATTTTTTATGTTTTCAACTTCATTCTGATGGGAAATGGGGAAGGAAAAAGCTGGTTGATTAGGTCTATTTCTATTTGCATCACCCATGCTTTCTTGAAGTAGTTCCAAAGAAAAGGGATTCTCAAGCCAATTTTGGTCTTCTGAGGAGATGTCAGAGCTAGTCAAATTAGGAAATGCATCAACAAAGGGGTGTGGATCTTCTTCTTCTTTTTCTCTTGGTAGGTTCTGATATTCAACTAGATAGAATGGATTATGATTGTTAGGAAGGAATCTCCCATAAGCATCCCTTCTCCTTCCTCTATGCATGGGGTATCAACTCACTATTAGCCAACTCACACAAAAAATTGGTAAAGAATAAGGGGGGTCATTACTTCCTAAATTAGGGTATACTGAGAACAACTTCTAGAAACACTACAACAAGAAAAAGTACCAATGACTCTAAAGAAGTCCCTAGTTTGACACCATCCCTGACAATGGTGCTAAAAATGTTGGCCTCCTATAATTATTTAACAACTAAGCTCTCATAGCTATGATTCAAATATTGGACATATAAACTGAATAGTCATTCAATCATCATGAAGGTGCATTTAACTTGTCAACCCAGGGACATGAACTTGAAATGGGTCAGCACAATATGTGCACTAGAAACTCAAAGTAGCCATTTTCACTCTACAACTAAGAAAGGTGCAATGCTGAAAGTAAATTGCTTGGAAAGGAATAAAATAAATGTTGAACATCAACCAACAACCATACTAAGCTTGAAATACATTATAGAAATGAAAATATGAACAACAAACAGAAAAATACTCTATCTTTTTTGGCGTTAGGAACAGTCACAAAATAGAATTCTAGTGGCTGCAGGAACAGTCAGTGCCAGATTCTTAACTAATTACTGAATAGAAAGTAATAACTAGGATAAACTAAGCTAAAGGATAGATTACTCACCAAATGGGCTCCCTTGAATGAGTATCCTCTACTACCAATGAAAACTCAGATGCTCAAACTCATAACTTTATTTTATTCATCAGAAAACATGAGTACAAAAGAGTAGCATAACTGTATTATTGAAAACTAAGAATGCAAGTAAAATATTAGATCATGCAACCCTCTAAAAAGCAGCATCTAATCCTTATTTATACTACCAAATAATCAAGGTGGTCAACTCCATGAACTGGGAGGAAGCCAATTTAGGGAAAGCAGAGAAAATGGAGAGGTGGTTATGTGTGCATGGAATCTGGTTAGACGTGTCCATAAATTTAGCGCAACAATAATTCCAATATTGTTCAACAACATTAAAGTCCACTACAAGGCAGTTACATTTGGTTTGCATGGGGAATCTCTTGTTGTCGACCTCCTTTTACCTTTGAACTATTCCCTTGCTGGACATTATGGTGCATGCCCAACTGGCAGTGTCTTTCTCAATTTAGTATCTTTAAATTATATCTGAATGGCAATGGTAGCATGCACAATAATTGCACATCCATAACTACCTTAAAGAACATTCATTAACCACATGCAAAATTAATATATAGATAGTCCATATAACATGCCAATGCCATTAAATATTTGTAGAAATAAGATTAAGCCCAATGTCAATAGTTCTGAGGAAATATCATAAAAATATCAACACTTAAAATCAAGGTCCATGATATCTTCAACAAATAAACCATAAATTCTACCCAAAACTAGACCATAAACTAGGCTCATCAATAGCCATTCATGTTTACCATCATATTGATAAGTGTGTACTTGTGGTATATCTATACATATGCATATACTTGTCATTAGATACCATTGGAATGCATGCACATATATATAAACATACTTCCACATACATCCCATTTGTCCATATGATCGTAATAGCACAAGAAAGATCTCAAAAACTCAAATAGATAAACATCACCCAATGCATGCATAAGTAAACATGACTCTCAAATGCAAACATATTGACTTAGGATGACTTACCTATTACCCTCAAAATGACTCAAATAAATCTTTATAATGTGTTGTGTGTATATGCTCAGATAGTTTACTTTTACCTATTACCTGACCAATATCTTCTCCTGAGTGATACTTCCCCTCTACCTAGAGGAATGGAACACATACACGCATCCACTAACACATGCACACGAAAATAAATTGTTCATAACAAAATGCAATATAAATAATTATCTCCAAAATTAGAATAATAATAATTCAATAACCTTTCATTCATGTGCTGTCACAATAGTGGTTTACAATTCCTAAGAGGAATGAATTTTAGCTGAAATCACATATTTTTAGAAAATATAATGATTTAAGCCTTAAAAAGTTCCATTTTAAAGATTTCAATTGAAGAGGGTTTGATCAAATCACCTTAGATCAAACCCCCTTGGATGGAACCTCGCTAGTTTTAAACCATACCTATAAATGTGTCTCCTTTACACCTATCAAAATGTTGATAAAAAATCACTTTTGATTTAGCTTTTGGGGGATCAAATGAATTCATTTAAAATTTATTTCAAATGATTATGGTATTCCTCAAAACAAGCTATCAATGAATATAATTTTAATATGTTTTGGTTTTGTTATGTATTTGTTTTTAAGTTTTATTAAACATAGGTTTTTCATCGAAAATGAATTTCTTTGTTCTTCACATGTGGAAAAATAGAAGATTATCAAAAAAAAAAATTGGAAAATATGAGTGCACCAGATATTAAAGTCCTTGATCCAACAAAAAAAATAAAATAAAATTTTGACATATACAAAAAGTTACACATTATCGGCTATGTGGTGAATTGTAATTTGTTTGACTTTGAAACTTGATTAAGGAAAAAATATTCAATAAAAACTATCTAACCAAGTGGAATCACTAGATATTAGAGTTACAAATCTAAATTTAAAAAGAATTAGAATTTTATCCTTCATGGAAAAAAAGTTATGCATTATACTGTGCGTCACTTTTAAAAATGTTGTTTTCTGAAAAAATCAATTTTCATGGGAGATGGAAAAAGAAGTGCAATTTGATTCCAAAAATTTTGAAAAAATATTTTAGAATCTACAAACAAAATTTGATGAGACTCTAGTTTGCACCATCTTCAAATTCCTCACGGTTTAGCCGCTATAGGTGCCTGAATGTGAAGATTTAGTTAAAAATAATAATTTCAATGTCCAGTTTGGCCAAAAATTGTAAACCACTATTATGGGATCACGCTTTAAATATGCAGTATTTCACCATGAATAACATCAACAGAGGTAATATCAAATGAGACAACATCAAATGAGATAACATTCATATTGATAACAGGGTACAAGCATATTTTATTCATCTCCATTATTCACATTACATTCATATTTACCTTAAGTAGTAATAGTAAATAGTAACTGTACAATTGGGGTTTAACATACTCCCCCTTTATGAATCATCGTCCCCAACGACCTAAGGTATTATTAAAACATAACAACTAACATCACATTATTCAACATTCTCAAAAGAATTAAGAATATGAGGAAATTTTTGTGGAATTTACGCATAGTCCTCCCAAGTAGCTTTGTCTTCTGCGTATTGGTCCCCTTGGACTTTGCACTACAATACCTCTCTGTTATGCAAGTGTAGCTTACATGTTCCTAGCACCTTGACAAGCTCGAGAGTTACTACTCTAGGGTACCGTACTTGTAAAGTAGTCCAATCAGTTACATGATTATCCCCTGGTATATACTTTTTAAGGTAGGACACATGGAAGACATACATTTTGGCAACAACAGGTGGCAACACGATTCGATAGGCTACTGGATTCACTTCCTCTAGAATCTCAAAAGGTCCAACATAACATAGGGCTAACTTAGAAGACTTTCCAAATTTAATGGAGCTTTTATGAGGTTTCACTCTCAACAATACTTTGTCACCTAAGGAAATTTTTTGGGGCACTCTCTTAGCATCAATGTAGATTTTCTTTTATCATTAGCTTTAGATAACCATTGCTTAACTACTTTAACTTTTTCATCCATTTCAGCCAACATTTCTAGCCCAAGACTCACTAGATCCTCAAGTTTATCCCAAATTATAGTTCAACACTTTCAGCCATATAAAACTTCAAAAGGAGCCATTTTTATTGTTGAATGATAAGAGTTATTGTAATAAAATTCAACTAAGGGTAAGTAATCCTCCCACTTGCATTGCCGATCCATGCAATACATCCTAAGTAGGTCTTCCAATACTTGGTTTACCCCTTCCATTTTCCCATATGTTTCCCGATGATATGCTGGGCTTATATTTAACTGAGTCCCTAGTGCAGAAAACAAGGTTTGCCAAAACCTAGAAGTGACTCATGCATCCCTAACTAAATAAATATTTTCAAGAATTCCATGCAATCTAAACACTTTCTGCACAAATTTTCTTTCTATGACAAGTGCTCCATCAGTTAGGTTTCCTGGTATAAAATTTGCTACCTTCGTAAGCTTTTCTACTACCACCAGAATGTCATTGTGCTTATTCCTTGACATAGGCAATCCTTGCATGAAGTCTATAATTATAACCTACCACTTCCTCTCTGGTATATCATGTGGGTATAACAAACCTGCAGGATGATGATGCTCAACTTTCACCCTTTGAAACTGAAAACACCTAGCCACATAACTAGCGACATCTCTCTTCATTCTCTTCTAGAAGTATAATGGTTTTACATCAGCCATCATTTTCATCACTCCAGGATGTTCAAAGTATGGTGCTTCATGTATGTCCAAGTAAGTGCAAGAAGTTGAGTCCACAAAACATGTAAGTTTTTTCCTTAGCCAAAAAAATGAAATTGACATTGCAAAAATGGGATCCCGATTTTCATAAATGGAATCCCACTTTTCAAAAAATGGGATCTTATTTAGCGTCAGGATTTCGAGCCTAAATTCCAAATGGGATCTCAATTATTAAAAAATGGGATCCTATTTGTAAAAGGGTCCTGAACTGACGAACACAAAATAGGATCCCAATTATTACAAAACGGGATCCTGTTTTAAGATAGTATTTATTTTTTAAAAATGAACAAAAATTAGTTCATTCAGACAATACAAGATCCCGAATTGGCGAGGACGACAATGACATTACATCGACCTCCAGTTGTGCCTCCACCCCCAATTTTTTTTTCATGTTTTCTTGAAATTTTTAATACAATAATAGGTACTAGCATGTTTTTTTCCAATTTATTTAGCATTTTATGCATTTTATTCCCTTGTAATAGTAGAAATAATGATTTGTAGAAGTAGATGAAAAAATGCATTGAAACCTTGAAGATATTGAATAGAAAGGAAAAAATCAACCTTAAATTGTATGTTAAGAACAAAATTTAGCTTTTGAAACCTAAATTGTTCAATTAAACCAAAAAAAATTGCATTTGAAAACCCTAATTGAAAGGAAACAAAAAATTGCATTCCAAAACCCTAAATTGAAATGAAATAAAAAAATTGCATTTGAATGTAACCCTAATTGCTTTTTGAAACCCTAAATTCAAATCAAACAAAAATTTGGATTTGAAAACCCTAGTTTGAAATGAAACAAAAAATTGCATTAAAAATCCTAATTGCTTAGATTGAAACCCTAAATTAAATTCAAATAATTTTTTTTGCTAAAATCCTAAATTGAAATCAAAGAAATCATTTTGCATTTGAAAACCCTAATTTAGAGCTCAAGAATATTTGATAATGGAAAAAATTCATTTGAATTGCTTAAATGTTTTAAATTTCATTTGCATTGTATGGAGAAAACAATATGTTAAACTTTACTTTCAATGTTAAATAAAATAATCTTATATTCAATTAAAAAAATATCAAGTTAAAATATACATCAAACTCAATCTTAATAATACATAATTATGTGTTTCTATTATGGAAATAGTCAATCTATTCATAAAATAAAAATGTTCATAAACTAGTTAGTATAGGGTGATCGCACAATATTGGTTTACAATTTTTGGCCAAACTAGACACTGAAATAATTTTTTCTAACTAAATCTTCACTTTTGGGCACCTATAGCGGCTAAACCGTGATAAATATGAAGATGATGCAAACTAGAGTTTCATGAAATTTTATCTGTAGATTCTAAATATATTTTTTCAAATTTTTTGGAATCAGATTGCACTTCTTTTTCCATCTCCTTTGAAAACTAGTTTGTTTTAGAAAACAACATTTTTAAGGAGTGACACTCGTCGTATAATGTATAACTTTTTTTCCATGAAGGATAAAATTCCAATTATTTCGAATTGAGATTTGTAACTCCGATATCTAGTGCTTCCACATGGTTAGATAGTTTTTTATTAAATTTTTCTCTTTTAATCAAGTTTCAAAGTCAAACCAACTACAATTCAGACATAGGCGAACCGTATAATGCATAACTTTTTTTGTATGTATCAAAATTCAATTTTATTTTTGTTGGATCAAGGACTTCAATATATGGTGCACTCATAGTTTTCAATTTTTTTTGATAATCTGCTATTTTTCCACATGTGTAGAACAAAGAGCTTGATTTTTGGTGAAAAACCTATGTTTAATAAAACTAAAAAAATACATAATAAAACCAAAAAATATTAAAATTATAGTCATTGGATAGCCTGTTCTGAGGAATACCTGATTCTAGTTGGGTTTGTGAAGTCTAGTTTTACATCAGCCATCATTTTCATCACTCTAGGATGTTCAAAGTATGGTGCTTCATGTATGTCCAAGTAAGTGCAAGAAGTTGAGTCCACGAAACATGTAAGTTTTTTCCTTAGCCAAAAAAATGAAATTGACATTGCAAAAATGGGATCCCGCTTTTTAAAAAATGGGATCTCATTTAGCTTCGGGATCTCAAGCCTAAATTCCAAACGGGATCTCATTTATTAAAAAATGGGATCTTGTTTGTAAAAGGGTCCTGAACCGACGAACACAAAATAGGATCCCAATTATGACAAAATGGGATCCTGTTTTAAGATAGTATTTATTTTTTAAAATGAACAAAACTCAGTTCATTCAGACAACACAAGATCCCGAATTGGCGAGGATGACAACGACATTACAACGACCTCCAGTTGTGCCTCCACCCCCAATTTTTTTCATGTTTTCTTGAAAATTTTAATACAATAATAGGTACTAGCATGTTTTTTTCCAATTTATTTACCATTTTATGCATTTTATTCCCTTGTAACAGTAGAAATGATGATTTGTAGAAGTAGATGAAAAAATGCATTGAAACCTTGAAGATATTGAATAGAAAGGAAAAAATCAACCTTAAATTGTATGTTAAGAACAAAATTTAGCTTTTGAAACCTAAATTGTTCAATTAAACCAAAAAAAATTGCATTTGAAAACCCTAATTGAAAGGAAACAAAAAATTGCATTCCAAAACCCTAAATTGAAATGAAATAAAAAAATTGCATTTGAATGTAACCCTAATTGCTTTTGAAACCCTAAATTCAAATCAAACAAAAATTTGGATTTGAAAACCCTAGTTTGAAATGAAACAAAAAATTGCATTAAAAATCCTAATTGCTTAGATTGAAACCCTAAATTAAATTCAAATAATTTTTTTTGCTAAAATCCTAAATTGAAATCAAAGAAATCATTTTGCATTTGAAAACCCTAATTTAGAGCTCAAGAATATTTGATAATGGAAAAAATTCATTTGAATTGCTTAAATGTTTTAAATTTCATTTGCATTGTATGGAGAAAACAATATGTTAAACTTTACTTTCAATGTTAAATAAAATAATCTTATATTCAATTAAAAAAATATCAAGTTAAAATATACATCAAACTCAATCTTAATAATACATAATTATGTGTTTCTATTATGGAAATAGTCAATCTATTCATAAAATAAAAATGTTCATAAACTAGTTAGTATAGGGTGATCGCACAATATTGGTTTACAATTTTTGGCCAAACTAGACACTGAAATAATTTTTTCTAACTAAATCTTCACTTTTGGGCACCTATAGCGGCTAAACCGTGATAAATATGAAGATGATGCAAACTAGAGTTTCATGAAATTTTATCTGTAGATTCTAAATATATTTTTTCAAATTTTTTGGAATCAGATTGCACTTCTTTTTCCATCTCCTTTGAAAACTAGTTTGTTTTAGAAAACAACATTTTTAAGGAGTGACACTCGTCGTATAATGTATAACTTTTTTTCCATGAAGGATAAAATTCCAATTATTTCGAATTGAGATTTGTAACTCCGATATCTAGTGCTTCCACATGGTTAGATAGTTTTTTATTAAATTTTTCTCTTTTAATCAAGTTTCAAAGTCAAACCAACTACAATTCAGACATAGGCGAACCGTATAATGCATAACTTTTTTTGTATGTATCAAAATTCAATTTTATTTTTGTTGGATCAAGGACTTCAATATATGGTGCACTCATAGTTTTCAATTTTTTTTGATAATCTGCTATTTTTCCACATGTGTAGAACAAAGAGCTTGATTTTTGGTGAAAAACCTATGTTTAATAAAACTAAAAAAATACATAATAAAACCAAAAAATATTAAAATTATAGTCATTGGATAGCCTGTTCTGAGGAATACCTGATTCTAGTTGGGTTTGTGAAGTCTAGTTTTACATCAGCCATCATTTTCATCACTCTAGGATGTTCAAAGTATGGTGCTTCATGTATGTCCAAGTAAGTGCAAGAAGTTGAGTCCACGAAACATGTAAGTTTTTTCCTTAGCCAAAAAAATGAAATTGACATTGCAAAAATGGGATCCCGCTTTTTAAAAAATGGGATCTCATTTAGCTTCGGGATCTCAAGCCTAAATTCCAAACGGGATCTCATTTATTAAAAAATGGGATCTTGTTTGTAAAAGGGTCCTGAACCGACGAACACAAAATAGGATCCCAATTATGACAAAATGGGATCCTGTTTTAAGATAGTATTTATTTTTTAAAATGAACAAAACTCAGTTCATTCAGACAACACAAGATCCCGAATTGGCGAGGATGACAACGACATTACAACGACCTCCAGTTGTGCCTCCACCCCCAATTTTTTTCATGTTTTCTTGAAAATTTTAATACAATAATAGGTACTAGCATGCTTTTTTCCAATTTATTTACCATTTTATGCATTTTATTCCCTTGTAACAGTAGAAATGATGATTTGTAGAAGTAGATGAAAAAATGCATTGAAACCTTGAAGATATTGAATAGAAAGGAAAAAAATAGCCTTAAATTGTATGTTAAGAACAAAATTTAGCTTTTGAAACCTAAATTGTTCAATTAAACAAAAAAAAATTGCATTTGAAAACCCTAATTGAAAGGAAACAAAAAATTGCATTTTGAAACCCAAATGAAATCAATTAAAATCTCAATTTAGCTCAAGAATATTTGATAATGGAAAAAATTCATTTGCATTGCTTAAATGTTTTAAATTTCATTTGCATTGTATGGAGAAAACAATATGTTAAACTTTACTTTCAATGTTAAATAAAATAATCTTATATTCAATTAAAAAAATATCAAGTTAAAATATACATCAAACTCAATCTTAATAATACATAATTATGTGTTTCTATTACGGAAATAGTCAGTCTATTCATAAAATAAAAAATGTTCATAAACTAGTTAGTCTAGGGCGATCCCATAATATTGGTTTACAATTTTTGGCCAAACTGGACACTGAAATAATTTTTTCTAACTAAATCTTCACTTTCGGGCACCTATAGCAGCTAATCCGTGATAAATATGAAGATGATGCAAACTAGAGTTTCATGAAATTTTATCTGTAGATTCTAAATATGTTTTTTTCAAATTTTTTGGAATCAAATTGCACTTCTTTTTCCATCTCCTTTGAAAACTAGTTTTTTTTAGAAAACAACATTTTTAAGGAGTGACACTCATCGTATAATGTATAAATTTTTTTCCATGAAGGATAAAATTCCAATTCTTTCGAATTTAGATTTGTAACTCCGATATCTAGTGCTTCCACTTGATTAGATAGTTTTTTATTGAATTTTTTTCTTTTAATCAAGTTTCAAAGTCAAACCAACTACAATTCAGACATAGGCGAACCGTATAATGCAAAACTTTTTTTGTATGTGTCAAAATTCAATTTTTTTTTGTTGGATCAAGGACTTCAATGTATGGTGCACTCATAGTTTTCAATTTTTTTTTGATAATCTGCTATTTTTCCACATGTGCAAAACAAAGAGCTTGATTTTTGGTGAAAAACCTATGTTTAATAAAACTAAAAAAAATACATAATAAAACCAAAAAATATTAAAATTATAGTCATTGGATATCCTGTTCCGAGGAATACCTGATTCTAGTTGGGTTTGTGAAGTCTCCTCCATTTTCATCCTCAACCTGAGCTTCAAAACACAAAATTCTAGACTTTTTTGATGCTAGAGGATGACAAGGCGGGAATTAGGGGGTTCGAGCGAACCTTGGTTCATTCGAACCCCCTCTCAAAAAATGTTTTTCTTTGTTTTTTGGAAGGAATGGGATCCACCTTACATTTATCTGGTTCGCATGAAACAAGGTTCATTTGAACCTATTTTTGGTTCACTTGAACGAAAGGGTTCATTCAAACCCCCAAAACCAATTTTTTTTGTATGGGGTCATTTTTTGCCACTTTTCCTTCCTCACTCAAATTGTAAACCACTTTTGTGGGTTTACCCTCTATTACCCTAAACCATAAATTGATGTCTTAAGGGGTCCTAATATGACATTTCTTAAGGGGATTAAAGAAGTTCTCAAAATTTAGTGAAGTTTCCCAAGGAAAGTAAATTTAACGATAATAAGATTGTACAAGATTATAATATGAATGAGATTTCATGATCTAGGTTGGTTAGTCAAAACAAGAGCTATCTCAATCAACTGTTCCAAAAGAAAATTTTGTTTACTAACTTGCAAGTCCATTATTCCAAGGGCCACCCAAACTTCACCCTAAGTTCCCTAAACCCTAAACCCTGAACTTTAAAATCTAAACCCTAAACACTAAATCATCCATTTTGTCCTAGGACCTTAAAATGAAATTTGGTTACCTTAGGCAACTCCACCAAATTTTATTCCCTTAAGCTGTGTCATTTTGTCCTAGGACCTTACTACATAGATCCCCTTAAGCCATCCTATTGCCCTAAACCCTAAAGCCATCATTTTTTTCCTAGGCCCTTAATGAAATTTGGTTGCCTTGGGAAACTTCACCAAATTTTATTCACTTGAGCCATAAAATTTTGTCCTAGGACCTCACTAGACATAGATCCCCTTAAGCCATCCTATCACCCTAAACCATAAATCAATGTCTTAAGGGGTCCTAATATGACATTTCTTAAGGGGATCAAATAAGTTCTCAAAATTTGGTGAAGTTGCCCAAGGCAACCAAATTTAACAATAATAAGATTGTGCAAGATTATAATATGAATGAGATAAATCATGATCTAGGTTGATCGATTTACAGTTTAGAGTGGTACGATGACTTAAGGGATCTATGTCTAGTAAGGTACTAGGACAAAATGACATGGATCAAGTGAATAAAATTTGGTGAAGTTTCCTAGGACCTTAATGAAATTTGGTTTCCTTGGGCATCTTCACCAAATTTTATTCACTTAAGCCATGTAATTTTGTACTAGGACCTTACTACATAGATCCCCTTAAGCCATACTTTAGGATGTCTTAAGGGGTCCTAATATGACATTTCTTAAGGGGATCAAATAAGTTCTCAAAATTTGGCGAAGTTTCCCAAGGCAACCAAATTTAACAATAATAAGATCATACAAGATTATAATATGAATGCAATTTCATGATCTAGATTGATCGATTTATGGTTTAGGGTGATAGGATTTCTTAAGCCCTATGTATAGTAAGGTCCTAGGACAAAATGACATGGATCAAGTGAATAAATTTGGTGAAGTTGCCTCAGACCTTAATGAAATTTGGTTGCCTTGGAAATCTTCACCAAATTTTATTCACTTAAGCCATGCCATTTTGTACTAGGACCTTACTACATAGATCCCCTTAAGTCATCCTATTACCCTAAAACCTAAATCCTAAACTCTAAACCGTAAACCATAAAGCATTCATGAAATTTCCTATATTAATAGTTAATTGTTTTTTCATTCCAGTAACATGCCTTAGACATAAACGGGGCTTACTATTTCTTGTAATTTTGTATAATTTAATGCAGGTGCACTTATATCTGATATCATGGATCAATTTAACATTGATGATATCATCAATCCAACACCTTAACCACCTCCACCTCCACCCTAGGCTCCACCTCCCCCTACACCCTTCCACTTAATATCGCACCTCCACCCCAAGATCCACCTCCCCGTCCACTCCCTCCACTTAATATCCCACATCCATCACTTGCTGTATCTGATGAGGCTCGCTTGTGAGCATGTATAAATGATCAAGTGGAATCCATTCAAAATCAAATCAATTTTATGCAAAAAATCAAGCATTGATTCCACCACACGTGAGACATTTTGCATCTGCGATGCAAAACATTGTGGATGCCATTAGGACTATTGATTCTAATCTAGATAGGCATCGATGAGAAAGAGAGAAAATGATACAATTTTATGCAAATGGTCTCTCCTATAAAAAAAATTTAAACCTTAAAATAACAAAAGCCCATCTATCCCCTTAATTTATCGACCCTGTTACTTAGCAACCCATTCCTCCCAATAAAACTAGAATATCCATGAGGTGGTGTATACATCCACATATGAGTGAATTTTTTTGGGATCAATGGTATATGGTATTTGAAAGTCCACCACATGCTAATTTGGAGGTCCCATTGTATTTTTCAAGGAAAATATATGTAGAGTTTGTTATGGGGAAAAAGCCCAATTATTTTGATTTTAAATCATTTCAAGGTGTTGGTGGCGGCATGCCACAATAGAGGTTAGGGGAAAGGGTTGATCCCTAATGCCCCGTGCATGCACAACCTCTTGTTGCTCCTCTTGGTCCTACCATTCCTACACCTATGCATCAACGTGCAGTGGTATAATACACTTGCAGGAGACCTTGATCAACATGATTATGTGATAGTGGGTAGGGAGCATAGAGATGACAATGATGGAGGAGTGTTTTATGGAGTTGGTTCAAGGACCAATCCAGGAGTGTTGAGACCACATGTATGTACTATTTTCCATCAGTTATGCTATGGACCCGATCAGGCCACACCTAGTTTGGGTGGACATAGAGATTCTGGTGGTTCATCTGGTCTTCTCAGTTAATTTGTAGAATTTCTTATAGTAGACCATCATCTTGAGGACTCTACGACACAGGTACAAATATGCATCTACATGTTGAATTTATAAGAATTTTAATGAATGTATATATCAAAGAAAAGTTTTCAATACATTTTAACAATCAAACTATTTGGTGTACAAATGACACTAACAATGGGGCAATCATCCACTCCATGAGTACATACATCGACACCAGTCCTAGTCAGAAACCCTTATGGGGTATTTTGATTTCAAAATTTTAAATTATATATGAAATAATTTTTAACTTGAGTTTTAAATTTATAATTGAATCATGAACATATGCTTTAAATATTTACGTTGGTTTAGGGGAGTCAATCGACTTCAACATTGATTCCACCCGAGGGGTTGTCGAGCACTCCTCCTTTGTCCAACATCGCAGATCAGGGGTAGGTGCATTTATATTGTAAATTGTTGAACTTACATTAGTATAGTTACAATTATGAATTTTGAATTCACTATATATCAAATGTGCATGTACACTTGTAAATATTATAAGTGTTAAATGTCTATATGTATGTCTAGGTTGATATGACAATGAGAATGGGTATCAAACAAAAATTAGATATTGCAGCTATTCATGAGGCCTTTGAATTTTAAGTTTTTTTAAAAAAATTCTACACAAAATGTGCAAACTTGAATATATATATATTTTAACCTAATTCAAGTATACATGCTTTAAATTTGATCTTGTCTAGGACTTGTTAGTGTGATTTTTTGCCATGACTCAGTCATAGTTACACCTCCAGGAGGACATTTAGAGTAGGCTCTAGATATAATGGTAATTTAAATTTTTTATTTTATTTAAAGTTAATTACAAATTATATATTCTGGATAACTTTAATTTAAAATTTAAAATTGAATATATATATATATATAATATGAGCTAATACGTGTTTTAAATTATTTTTCTTTTATAGCATGAGACACATCTTGTAGTTGAGCATGTACAAATAGGTCCTAGAGTAGAGGGTGCACAACCTCAGAATACAATACAATTAAAATATGATAAATTATAAATTAAATTGAATTAAATTATTTTTAATTGTAGACTTACATCTAATTTCAACTTTCATTATCTTGTTTAAGTAGATTGATTCAAAGAATTTAGAGGTTGGTTCAGGTGCACCAGAGCATCCAAACTCAGATATGATGGTAATTTAATTTTATGATGAATTATAAATTAAATTGTCATTAAATCATTTTTCATTGTCTTACATCTGATTTCATCTTTCTCTTGTACAGAGTGTTTCAGGTCATCCACATAGACCACATGGTGTGTAGAGGTCTCTTGATTATAGAGATGATACATGACCTAAACATGATTTTATGGGTTATATTTAATTATTTCATGGACTACATATTTGGTTTCTCATGTACTCTATTGGACTTTATATTTCATGGGTCAAGTACTTTGTTGGACTTTATTTCATGTGCTTAATATATTGGTTTCATGCACTTAATATGTTGTAAATTATGGACTTTATTATTGTTCAATTTTAATTTACACATGTACATTTATGCATTTTATGTTCATAGTCAAGACATTAATATAGGAAATTAATGTGAAATTAAATATAAATATGAAATTAAAGTTGAAATTAACAAGACATTTTAATATTTGTACTTTACAAATTTAGTGATCCCATACATGATATACATGATAGTCAATGAACTTATTCAATTCACATCAATCAATAATTAGTCAATAAATCATAATTTACAAACAAAAGAAATCCATTTATATACCACAAAGGATGAAATTTTAAGAAACAAACAATACCATACAAGATTAGAGAACAAAATCATTAATAAATTCTATAAACTAAACATAAATACCAATCAAAATGCAACAAGTTTTTCCAAAAAAGTAGTTCTATAAGTATACACAATATTTCCTAGTTCTTTTACAACATTAAATTAAAGAACTTAATTATCCAAACATAGGCTAAAGTTTTTAAATTACATCATGTAGTCCTATATTTAAAAATCATGCAAAGTGCTAGAGAAAAGTTAAGAATATAAAAGTCCTCTAGACCTCATGTTCCACAAAAAACACTAATTTATAAGCTTTCAAAACAAATAATAGCATCCAACACTAATTTATAGGTTGTCTTAAGGGGATCAAAGGAGAGTATAGTTAAGTATAAATATTAAGTGATATAAACAAGTATTATACTTTAGGGCGAGTCATCATAACAAATGATATAATTAAGTATAATATTTATGATATGTGTTAATACGACATGTCTTAAGGGGATGTCTTAAGGGGTTCTAATATGACGTCTTAAGGGGATCAAAGTAGAGTATAATTAAGTATAAATATTAAGTGATATAAACAAGTATTATACTTTAGGGTGAGTTATCATAACAAATGATATAATTAAGTATAATATTTAGGATATGTGCTAATACGACACATCTTAAGGGGATGTCTTAAGGGATCCTAATACGACTTCTTAAGCAAATAAAAAAAGAGTATAATTAAGTATAAATATTAAGTGATATAAACAAGTATTATAAGTTTTACCTAGGGTGACTCATCATAACAAATGATATAATTAAGTATGATATTTAGGATATGTGGTAATATGACATGTCTTAAGGGGATGTCTTAAGGGGTCCTAATATGACATCTTAAGGATATAATTAATTTAACAATAATTTATGCATGATATTTAGTGATTATACAATCAAATATAAAGTTTCAAAGTAGGAAACCATGCACATTTAACAAACAAAATATATAGAATATTGATTTTGATACATAAAAGTACATAGAGTACATAATTGTGTATGTACATGTATTTGTAATTTGTACAAATTTTTTAATTGTGTAAGTATGTATGTACATATATGTCATCTCAAAAAAATGTTTACAAAATTTGGCTATGCCATTTCAAGAACATCTCAAACTCGTGCCCGGAATGTAGTAGGTCTTCACGCCACTTGATATCAAAAGGGTACAAGCAATATCAATGAAATCATCAAAACATACATAGTTTAGTTTATATAAAACTATCTATATGTACACAACTCAAGTACCTATATTAAAAGTATTCCACACATGTGTGTAGGTTGAATCTAGAAATCCTCTCCTTTTTGTTTCAAAGTATGAGATCAATGCAATGATGACTTAAGGATACAAAAAAGGATAATAAATAAATTTTAACTAATAATGTATAAGCAATATCAATATATAATCAAAAAATGTATTTAAATATAATTTAACTAATGATTACCTTTTTTTATCAAGTATTCCATGTTGTCTAGGTTGAATCTGCATGGACTAGATCCTTTTTGTGATTATGGCTTAAGGATCTATAAAAGGAAAATTTAAATCAATTTCAACTAATAACACACTTGACCAATATCAAAACATGTATTTAATTTATTTAAAAGAACAATATAAAACTAAAACTACATTTACCTATATTTACTTATTCCATTGTACTATTTGCATCCTCTCTTTTTTGTAATGCATCTATGATTATCTCATGCTCTTCCATAGAAATTGTCCATAGCACTTTATTTGTAGGTCTTCCACAATACTAAGCTAGTTTTATATTTGTTTCCACCACCAAATGTGAACAGTGTATAATATTTTTATGCATTTCATAATCTTCGAATGCAGGTAGACCATTCTTCCTTGACAGGTATTTTCATAGCCAAGTTCCAACAAACACCACAGATCCTATTGGAAAACATGAAAACCATCATGAAATAAGTTCTCAAAATTTTCTTAAGGGGATCAAAGACTTTTTCTAAAAATTTTCTTAAGGGGATCAAAAACTTGTTATCAAAATTTGCTTAAGGGTATTTCTTAAGGGGATCACTGTACCTATTGGATAATGATAGCCATCATCATCTTCTCAAGGTGCTATTAACTTATGTTTAGTCTCTACGTAACGAGCCAAACAATATTCTATTTCCTCTTCATTCCTCTCAAGTGCAACAATAGCATACATATGTCCTACAAATAAAATTTGATTTAATAACTTGCACATATCCATATAAATAATTTAGTATTACAAAATAACTTAATAAAGTGAAATAAAATGAAATAAATTGAATTAAATTACCTTCTAGTACAAGGTCTGAAACATGGTCATAGTCTTCAGATGCAAACAATTGATCATTTTCTTCAATAGTTTTTTCATATTGATCGTGTGCTTATGCAGGTGTCAACAATATTTGCTACCATTGTTCAACCCATTCTATATTTTCACATGCTTCCCAATATCCTAAGATACAAAATTGACAAAAAAATGCAAGCTCCCTTGTCTAGATAGTCCATGTGCTTGCTGTCGAACTCCTAAATGTTGGAATATGTGCCTCAATCCATACTGACATGGAACTCCTAAAGGGAAAATTCCCTGTGACATTAATCATGTCTGGCTGACTAGCTATTCTGAATTCTCTTGAAATGTTCATGTCGCCAAGACAGAGTTGATGTCTTTCTAACAAGTCTATCATTGTGACCTTTTGTGTTCGGTGTGACCTTTTGTCGAGTGGAGACCTCTGGCTGACAAAATGCTCTTATCGGGTGTCGGGGAAACACAAGGGTCTCAGGGAGAAGTCCCAACGACAATGGAAGGTCTCGCCAAAAGGGATACACTTGGGGTCTTCGTGGTGACTCAAAGACTTTGGTATGAAGTCTTGGCGACCAATGGAGAGTCTCGTCGATAGTTGTATGGATTTAGAGTAACATAAAAGATCTCGGTGAAACCTCTTGGCGAAGGTCAAATGTCTTGCCGATTCGGTAAGACATGGGTGCTTGATGTGAGGTCTTGGTAAAAGAAAAAAGTCTTGCCGACTGGTGATTGGGGCACTCGGTATGACTTAGGACCTCGGTATGAGGTCCTGGTGAAAGTGATGAGTCTCGCCGACTGGTGGATGCTTCAGAACAACATGAAGACTCGGTAAGAGGTCTTGGCGAGAGCGAAATGTCTTGCCGACTCGGTAAGACATGTTTGCTCGAAAATAAGTCTTGGCGAAAGATGAATGTCTTGCCGACTATCAGGTGCTTCAGTGAAACTTGAGGAGACTCGACGATACCTCTTAGTGAACGAAAAAGTCTTGCCGATGGCAAAGTTGAAATCAATGTAACTTGTGAAGCTCGGTAAAACATCTTGCCGATGGAGAAACTCTTGCTGATAGGAATGCATTGGATGTCCACAATTTCGGTATGACTCATGGCGTTTGTTATATCGTCTTGCCAACTGTTGGGACTTACGCCGATATTGATATGAAGACTTTGTGGCATCAGGGAGACACTGTTAGTGTCTCACCGATATGTCAACAAAGTTGAATGTTTCCTTTGACCGTTTGACCTTCCTATGTGGCATCTCGTGGACCAATCAGACGAAGCGAATTTCAAATGAATGGCAGTTAGATTTTTGCAACAGTTGCGATGCTAGAGCTAAACTGCATGCAAGGAAAAATCTGTAATGGGATGGAAACTTTCTATGATGGGGAAATGGCGGATAAGGATGAACATAAGATAAAAATCAGAATGTGATAAGATAAAAAGAGATCAATTCTGAGAATGAATATGATCGGATTGTTCAGAGCATTTCTATAAGAGATTGAATAGTGAATGAAGCTACTGTAAACTGATACTAGAGAGTTGTATCTTTGCATTGTATGTAATTGTTGTTACTATAATACAAAGAGATTTAGCTTGGTGTGGTGGGTTTTTTCCCGAAAGGGTTTCCCACGTAAATCTGTTGTTCATTGTCTTTGAGTATTTTCTCTGTTTCTATAAATCTTTCATGTGTGTCTTAATTAGATTGTAATTTGAAAATTAAAAGTATTGTATGCTTACTTCCCTGTGGTTTTGATGTTAGGAAAGTTGTTTCCACACCTCTGCTTTCCTTACAAGTGGTATCAGAGCTTGACTAGTTGTGCTATCCTTGTGAGTGGGTTGGGTTTTTTGTGTCAATTCTTTTTCAGTGGGAGTTTGGTAGAGGTCTGATAGTTTAATTGCAAATTAAGATGGCGAGCACATCCGGGAAGATGGAAATAGAGAAATTCAATGGTAGCAATTTTGAGTTGTGGAAACTCAAAATGGAAGATCTGTTAGTGGATCGTGATCTGTGGCTTGCTGTGTCTGAAAGAGGATTGGGATCTTGCAGATAGAAAGTCTAAGGGGCTGATAAGGATCTGTTTGGCGGACTTTGTTCTTTTGAACATGCATGAAGAAAAGACTGCATCTTCCTTGTGGAAAAGACTGGCATCTATTTATCAAGGCAAGTCCTTGGTGAACAAATTGTTCTTGAGGAAGAAGCTGTACTCTTTAAGAATGCAGGAGGGAGAATATGTTGCTGATCATTTGAATGCATTCAACGTGCTGATTGATTAGTTAACATCTATTGGTGTGAAGATTGAAGATGAAGATCACTGCATGCTGCTGCTATGTTCTTTGCCAGATTCTTGGGATCATCTGGTGATGGCTATTGGGAGTACGACATCCACTTTCAAGATGGAAGATGTTGTTGCTTCTTTTTTGTTGGAAGAGATGAGAATAAAATCTTCTGAGATGGAAAAGGAGGCTCTGGCTATTAGAGGAAGATCGAAGGAGAAAGGCAAGAAGAAGGACAAGAAATCCATATCGAAATCAGAAGGGAGATCAAAGTCTCCTGGCAAGAAGTCCAAGGTGAAATGTTGGAATTGTGGGAAACTTGGTCATGTCCGAAGGGATTGTAAGGAGGATAAAAAGAAGAAGAAGAAGACCTCTTCTGAAAATGATTCTTCTCAGAGTGATGCAAACGCCTTCATTGCAGCCTTGGCTATGTGGACATCTGATGATGTTTGGCTAATTGATTCTGGAGCATCTTTCCACATGACATCTCATAGAGACTGGTTCACTAAGTATGAAGAATACAATGGTGGAAAGGTGTATTTTGCAAGTGATTCATCTTTGGAAATTGTTGGCCGTGAAAGAGTCAGAATTCAATTCCCTGATGGACGAGTGAAGGGAATCAATGATGTGATGCATATACCAGTTTTGGCTCGTAATCTACTTTCTGCAAGTAAGCTGAATGATATTGGAGTGCATGTCACATTCTCTGGAAATGGTTGGAAGATTACTAGAGGCTCTATGGTGCTAGCAAGGGGTGCTCGTATTGGTACCTTGTACAAGCTGGATGCACAAGCTATTCAATGCAATAGTGTCTCTACAAAGTCACATAAAGATACTCATGGAGGAATAGAGGGAAAAATTCTTGATGGTGTAAACTCCATGGAGGTTAAACTTCTAGCAGAAAAGATGATGCTCTAGCATCATAGGCTAGGCCACATTGGTGAGAAAGGTTTAAAAACCTTGAAAAATAAAAACCTGGTAGAAGGGCTTGAAGATTGTAACCTTGAGTTTGAATTTTGTGAACATTGCATATATGGTAAACAACACCATGTTTCATTTTATTTCAGTCCTCACAAATCTTCTAGTTTTCTTGATTATATACATTCTGATGTGTTTGGTCCAGTGAATGTTTCTTGTTTATCTAAATCAAGATACTATGTGTCGTTTATTGATGATTATTCAAGAAGAGCATTTGTATATTTTCTAAAAAGTAAATAAGAAGTGTTCAGTCAGTTTAAGGAATTTAAAAACCTTGTTGAAAATTAGACTGGTAGGAAAATAAAATGTTTAAGGACTGACAATGGTGGTGAGTTTTGTTCATATGAATTCGAAAGGTACTGTACAGGTCATGGGATTAAAAGACATAAGACTACACCTTACACTCCACAGAAAAATGGAGTTGCTGAAAGGTTCAACATAATAGTAATGGAAAGAGTACGAAGTATGCTGGGCAGTGCTAGCTTGGAGGAGAAGTTCTAAGCTGAAGTAGTCTCTACAACATGTTACTTGGTAAATCATTCTATTAAATATGCTCTTGTTAAGAAGACACCTTTGGAAGCATGGTCTGGAAAGAAGCCCTCTCTGAGACATATTCCTGTCTTTAGTTGTGAGGCATATGCTTATGTGCCATTTAAAAAAAGATCTAAGTTGGAAAAAAAAGCTGTAAAGTGTATTTTTATTGGCTATAGTGCTGGCATAAAAGGATACAAGCTTTGGAATCCTGAGATTGAAAAGGTTTTTGTACAACAGAAGTGTTATCTTTTGTTAGCTGAAGCCTTCTACACTAGATCCACAGTCAGAGAAGAAATCAGAAAATGAAAAGGATGTAGCAGAAATTCCTCCAACACTAGATAAAGAGGAATTGAAAAATCAAAATGTACCTGATACTGAGGAAAGCTCAAGTAGCTTTGAAAGTTCTGAAGAAGATGAAGAACCACCTCAGCCTCAGCCTGTGAGGAGGTGAACTCGTGAAAGAAAGCAACCTGATAGGTATGGGTTTTCTTTGATAGAGTCTACTTGTGCCTATGCTTTAATTTCTAGCACTGATGAACCTAGGACTATGAAAGAGGCATTTAAAATGTCTGATTCAAACTATTGGTTGGAAGCCATGAATGAAGAAATGGCATCATTAGAAAAGAATGATACCTGGAGTTTGGTGCCATTGCCTAAAGGCAGAAAAGCTGTGGGCTACAAATGGGTTTTTAAAAGAAAAATTGGTTTGGAAGGTAGTGTAGAAAAATATAAAGTGAGGTTGGTTGCAAAAGGTTATTTCAAGGTAGAAGGAATTGATTATGGAGAAATCTTTTCTCCTGTAGCTAAGTTGACATCTATTAGATTTATTTTGTCACTTGCATCAGTGTATGACTTAGAGATTGAATAGATGGATGTGAAGATAGTGTTTCTTCATGGTGATCTTGAAGAAGAAATTTATATGTCCCATCCAGAGCACTTTGTGGAAAAAGGTAAAGAAAGACTGATTTGCAAGTTGAAGAAATCTCTGTATGGGTTAAAAAAGTCTCCTAGAATGTGGTACCAAAAGTTTGACACTTTTGTTTATTCATTAGGATTTGTAAGATCAAAATTTGATCATTGTGTGTATTACAAAGTTGAAAGTGATCAAGTTCTTATTATTGCTCTCTATGTTGATGATATGCTATTCATAAGCAATAGTAAGTTAATGATTTCTGATCTTAAGTCTCAATTGTCTGCAAAGTTTGAAATGAAAGATCTTGGTGCAGCAAGGTATATTCTAGGAATGGAAATAACTAGGGATAGGAAGAATAGAAAAATTTGGCTCAGTCAGAGTAAGTATATGATGACTATTCTAGAGAGATTTTGTATGACTGATTGCAAGTAGCTAGTTGTTCCAGTTACGCAGGGAACGAAGCTATCTATTGAAGACTATCCAAAATCTCTTATTGAGATGGAGGACATGAACAGTGTGCCATATGATAGTGCAGTTGGAAGCCTTATGTATGCAATGGTCTGTACAAGGTCAGACATTGCCCAAGCAGTGGGAGTACTTAGTCAGTTTATGGCTAATCCTGGAAGGACACATTGGGATGCTGTGAAGAGAGTGTTTAGATATCTGAAGGGCACTTTAAACTATGCTTTGTGTTACCATGGTAACTTGGTTGAATCACAGAGGACTCTCAGTATTCAAGGTTATTTGGATTCTGATTGGGTAGGGGACATTGACAGCAGAAGATCCACCAGTGGATATGTTTTCATGATGAATGGTGGTGCAGTGAGTTGGATGAGAAAGTGGAAGGCTGTAGTTGCTTTGTCCACTACAGAGGTAGAATACATGGCAGCTACACATGCCTGCAAAGAAGCAATCTGGTTAAAACGTTTGTGTTCTAACATTAGTTTTGATGTAGGAAAAATTACAATTTACTATGATGGTCAAAGTGCTATACGTTTGGCAAAAATCCTACTTTCCATGCTAGGATGAAACATATAGATGTACAGTATCATTTTGTATGGGATCTGGTGGAGGATGGGAAGGTCTCTTTGGAGAAAGTGGATACTCTGGAGAATGTTGCAGATGCATTGACAAAGATTGTGAGCACAGACAAATAAAGGTGGTGTGCTAGTTCGATGGGCCTCTTGGCCCATGAGTTTCAGTAGTTTTATTATGCTCTGGAGTTGTCAGTAAGGTCACTGTCAAGTGGGAGATTGTTGGAATATGTGCCTCAATCCATACTGACATGGAACTCTTGAAGGGAAAAGTCACTGTGACATTAATCATGTCTGGATGACTAGTTGTTCTGAATTCTCTTGAAATGTTCATGTCGCCAAGATAGAGTTGATGTCTTGCGGACAAGTCTATTGTTGTGACCTTTTGTGTTCAGTGTGACCTTTTGTCGAGTGGAGACCTCTAGCTAACATAATTCTCTTATCGGGCATCGGGGAAACACAAGGGTCTTGGGAAGAAGTCCCAGCGACTGGAGAAAGTCTCACTGATAGCATATGGCTATCGGGGAAACATAAGGGTCTCACGGAGAAGTCCCAACGACAATGGAAGGTCTCACCGAAAGGGATACACTTGGGGTCTTCGCGGTGACTCAAAGACTTCAGTATGAAGTCTTGGCGACCAATGGAGAGTCTCACCGATAGTTGTATGGCTTCAGAGTAACATAAGAGATCTCGGTGAAACCTCTTGGAAAAGGTCAAAAGTCTTACTAACTCGGTAAGACATGGGTGCTCGATGTGAGGTCTCGGCGAAAGACAAAAGTCTTGCCGACTGGTGATTGGGGCACTCTGTATGACTTAGGACCTCGGTATGAAGTCCTGACAAAAGCGATGAGTCTCGCCAACTGGTGGATGCTTCAGAACAACATGAAGACTCGGTAGGAGGTCTTGGCGAGAGCGAAATGTCTTGCTGACTTAGTAAGACATGTTTGCTCGGAGTGAAGTCTTGGCGAAAGACGAATGTCTTGCCAATTGTTAGGTGCTTCAGTGAAACTTGAGGAGACTCAGCGATACCTCTTGGTGAATGAAAAAGTCTTGCCGATGGAAAAGTTGAAATCGATGTAACTTGTGAAGCTCGGTAAAACGTCTTGCCAATGGAGAAACTCTTGCTGATAGGAATGCATTGGATGTCCGCAATTTCGGTATGACTCATGGCATTCGTTATATCATCTTGCCAACTGTTGGAACTTACGCCGATATCGATATGAAGACTTTGTGGCATCAGGGAGACACTGTTAGTGTCTCACCAATATGCCAACAAAGTTGAATGTTTCCTTTGACCGTTTGACCTTCCTATGTGGCATCTTGTGGACCAATCAGAGGAAGCGAATTTTAAATGGATGGCAGTTAGATTTTTGCAATAGTTGCGACGCTAGAGTTGAACTGCATGCAAGGAAAATCTGCAATGGGATGGAAACTTTCTACGATGGGGCAATGGCGGATAAGGATGAACAAAAGATAAAAATCAGAATGTGATAAGATAAAAAGAGATCAATTCTGAGAATGAATATGATCAGATTATTGAGAGCATTTCTATAAGAGATTGAACAGTGAATGAAGCTACTATGAACTGATACTAGAGAGTTGTATATCTGCATTGTATGTAATTGTTGTTACTATAATACAAAGAGATTTAGCTTGGTGTGGTGGTTTTTTTCCCGAAAGGGTTTCCCACATAAATCTGTTGTTCATTGTCTTTGAGTATCTTCTCTGTTTCTGTAAATCTTTCATGTGTGTCTTAATTAGATTGTAATTTGGAAATTAAAAGTACTGTATGCTTACTTCCCTATGGTTTTGACATTAGGAAAGTTTTTTCTGCACCTCTGCTTTCCTTACACTAAATGAATGCCATTTGGTAGATCCACTAATTGTCTCACAGTCAACTCTAGATAGAACATTCTCTTTTTCAACCAACCAAAAGAATCGACGAACTATAGAGTACTCACTCGAACCAGGTGCAAATAATATTGTATTACACCAATCCACAATACCACATGCATCTTTAAATTTTACTGCATCCTCAAATTTTAGTTGTTCTCTAGCAAGAATTCTTTTGACACACACGCCAACTCCATCATGTTCTCCTTTACCATGCCCAACTTGAAAAAAATACATATATGTTGGACATTAAGTTCCTTGTGAACCCTACTTAACCAATAGAACATTCGAGCATTCTTGTACTGCTTTGTACAATTATCTGACCATATGAGGTGTTTTGTCATCTGGATTCCTCTTTCTCTTAAATTTCTATAAAATATATTGAAACAATATTGAACAAACTCTGACAAGTGTAATTGGTTGTCACTCAAATAAAAATGATACTCCCTCAACTTTTCTATCATCCTTTTGCTATCATCTGCTTGTCTATAAATAATATGGACAAACATAGCTACTTGCACTGAATTATAATACTGTGATTGGATTTCCTCTTATGGAGCTAGAGTATAATTTTCTACAAAATCAACCACTAGAAGTATAGTACCAATTGGTTCAAATGTGTTTCTACATGTGTGAAATTGACCATCAAGCCATCGAGCATGTTGAAAGTGCATGACATATTTTGGTACAATCTTATTCTTAAATTCAGTCATGAATGCATGTACACTAACTTTTTTTTATAACTAAATCACAACGCTTTCCTATTTTTCCATCTTTTAAAGAATAGTCAACATTCTTAAATATTTTAACATCTACTAATTGTTGTCCAAAATCATTATCAACACTTTCATGCATACAAATTCTTAAGAATGAAAGATTTCTATAGCTAGTGCATTGTCCAAAAATACAAGAACTTAAATAAAACAATTTACCATTAGATCTTTCACAAAAAAAACCTAATATAAACTCCCTTATTGTTTCAGGTGGCATATTAATACCACATTCCTGTATAATCATGTTAGTATGCAAATTACAATGTATATATCGAAAATATTATAAAAATAACCAAATTGAACATGCATTTTACAACAAGATATTCGTTGCTTATTAATTTTTACATACTAGGGTTTACATTTTTCAAAAGGCCTTTGAATTATTTTAATATTACCAAGTTACACTAAATCACCACAAAATTTTCTATAAAATTCAATTTATGTTGTATCCAATAGGTGTTTTGAGTGAGGATCGCGAACTTTGGACCCCACCCTTAATTTTAAAACATCTCTAGCATTAGATGATACCCTAGTATTATCATGTCAATATTTTTCAATCAATATTTAATTTCAACATTCAATTTCATATCAGACCTTGGGAGTTGACCACTAAAACTCCAACATTGGTTGATAGGATCATTTTCTATACTTTCTCTTCTTTTTTCCACTCTTAGCAATGTTTTATGATGCATTTTTAAAACTTCACTAATATTGCTTAACATTCTTTTATTCAAAGTTGCTTTATTAACTATACCAGTTGTTATAGCTCTTCTTGCTGCATTTTTATCTTAAGATCAACTATTTTTCCCAATAGGTTGAATGACACTAGCAACAATAGGCATAGCATGTTTTAATGATTGATCTTTTCTTCCTGGTTTAACAAAAAAGCCTAACTTTTTCATTATTTTTCTCATTTTTTGCATTCTCATCAATTGCATCATTAGTTGACATTGAAATGCAAGTTTTTTATGATAAAATAATTTTTTGTATATTCTATTCACATGTGTTTTTGTTTGCCTCAAAGAAATCTTACTAGGAAGATTATCCAAAAAATCACTTTCAATTTAAAAAAAAGTTTTTTCATTAAATTCAACATCACATTCTAGATTTTCATTTTCATTTTCAAATTTTCATTTTCAACTTCAAAACGATTTACATTTTCATCAACAAAATGGTTTTCATTTTCATTTTCATCAACAAAATAGTTTTCATTTTCATTTTCAACAAAAGGATTGTTCTCATTTTCATTTTCAACAAAATATTTTTCATTTTCATTTTATAATTTATTTTGAACAAATTCTATAAAGCTTTCATCTCTCTAAATATTATCAATGTCAACATTGTTAAGTTTTGCATCTTGTAAAACTTCTACAAATGAATTTTCCATTTCACTAAAATGTGGATTTGAAGACGTACTTGGATTTTTTCCTATTGAAACATTCTCCATAGCATTGAAAGAAGGGTTTGAAGACATCCTAGGACTTGTTTGTATAATCATATTATTTTCCAAATTTACTTCTTGCAAATTAGCTTCATCCATGGTCACCTCAATGTTTTCATCTTCAATAGTTGTGGAATTGGATGCTCCACCATCATTCATTGATTTAATTCTCATTCCTCTTTCTCTTTGTCTTTGTTTCTCCTTCTCTCTCTTTGCTTCAATTTATTCAGGATTTAATGTCTTCCTATCTTTCATCTTATTATGATCTTGTGAACCCATGATTATACAATTCTCAAGCACAAATGAATGTCAATAGTGAAATTCTTCAAAAAATTCAATCCAAATTGCAAGTTGAAGATCTATAAGGTCAAAATTCTTCCTCATGTGTTCCTCAAAACAAGTAGAAAACTAACACAATTCCACTTAAAAATCAGTTTACTTGATGCCTCCTTTCAAAAATTCAATCCAAATTGCAAGTTGAAGACCTATAAAAAAAAAGTCTTCCTCTTTTGTTCCTCCAAACGAGTAGAAAACTAACATAATTCCACTTCAAAAATTGTTTACATGATGCTTACTTTGAAAATTCAATCCAAAATGCAAGTTCAACACATGTAAAGACAAAAGTTGATAAAAAATGGCCCAATATGTTAGAGTCAGCCGTACATGTGAAGTTGCAGACTTCACAGTAAAAATTTGCCAGTAAATTAAAAAAAATGGTAAAAAAGAAATGAGATCCCATTTCATAATTGGGATTCCATTTCTCAATATTAAATGTGGGGACCATTGACATGGAAATGAGATCATGTTTCCATGTCAACGGTCCCCATATTTAATATTGGGAAACGAGATCCTGTTTCTAAAAATTTGAAATTCGCCTTGCTTTGTGATCGAGTTTTTGGCTTGTATTCTAGTTCGGGAAAAGCATTGGGAATCCAAACCTAGGCCTTCAACCTAGTTTGACCTGCAAGTTGAAGGTCCTAACAATGTCAGAGAAAAATAGTGAGTTTGGACATATGGCTAATGACTTTTCTTGCAATTTTTTTTGACAAAATTAAAACCCATTATAGATGAGACAATGGAGATTCCAAATATGTAATTTTTTTACAATTGGATTATATTTTCTATTTTTCAATTAATTTATGATGAAACTGGTCCATAAACTTTAAATATCAGGGTTTTTTACTTTTTAAATAACTTTTTATTAAACTATTGTTTTGTAAAATGAATTGCATGAGAACGCACTTCAAACAATTCTTTTCAATTAAAAAAATTCAAAAAATGATAAGTTTAGGTCATCTTATGCGTGATGTACACGAATTTTTTTTAAAATGATAAATATGGCTAATAAAAAATTAACAAAAAAATATTCAATAAAAAATTACAAAAAATGTAGAAAACATGCTTTAGTGAGTTACAAATATTTTCCCAAAAGGATTTAGAAAAATATGATAATTTAGGTCAAAATATGGATGATGTACACATGCATTGTATAGTAAAAAAAAGTGACTTTTAAATAGTGGTTTTTAGAAACACCTATTGAAAATAAATTTGTACCATCTAGGTATTGAAATAAATTACATATTTGGAAACTAGACTTCGAGTACTACATTTTATGATCCTTGAATTTTTTGAAGATTCCATCTCTAAGTGCTTCAAATTTTAAGGTCAAATGTGTCAAATTCTAAAAATTAGGGAAAACACTTCCACTTTTTGGCCAAAAATTGGACTCAACTTCTTGCCAGCACCCTTCTCTCCATACCATATTTCTTAATTCCTTTACATCTAGTACATACATTCTACCCTTATATCTAAGTATTCCACTAGGTTCAAATTGAAAACCTTCATACCTAGAATCTTGTGGATTATCTGTGAGTGCTTGTTGAACTTGCAGGTAATACCCATCTTCCTTGCACTTTTGGAGTACTTGCCCCTTAAAATTGGTTTGAATTGTTACTATAGAAGAAATGTGTCATCTTCCACTTAATGCGTTAGCAACCCAATTTTCTTTTCCCTTAATATGACTGATATTAAAATCATAGTCAACTATTAACTCTAACCATCTTCTTTGCCTAACATTCATATTAGGTTGAGTAAAAAGGTACTCTAACCCATTATGGTTAGTTTTCAACTCAAAGGGTTTTCCTAGAAAATAGTGCCTCCAAATTTGCAATGCGTGAACAAAAACTGCCAACTCTAAATCATGTGATGCATAATTCATCTCATATGGTTTTAGCTTTCTAGATTCATAAGAAATTACTTTCCCATCTTGCATCAACACACCTCCAAACCCTTCTCCACATGCATTTGTAATAACCGTAAAGTTACCTTTAGGATCTGGTACTTTTAAGATTGGTGCAGTGGTTAATTTTTCCTTGAGTAGGTCAAAAGCCTCTTGCCATTTCTCAGTCCATTCAAATCTCTTTCCCTTCTTTTGTAGAGAAGTAATTGGAAAAGTGATCTTAGAAAATTTTGCAACAAACTTCCTATAATATCCTACCAAACCCATGAAACTTTTTACCTTCAATATGTTCTTAGGTATAGGCCACTCAATTACTACCTTGATCTTAGCTAGATCTACATCAATTCACTCTGCTAAAATCACATGACCTAAATAATATACCCTCTTTTGGAAGAATGTACAATTCAAAAGTTTACCATACAACCTATGTTCTCTCAAATTTTGTAGGACCATTTCTAAATGCTTGCAATGTTCTTCCACATTTCTAGAATAAATCAATATATCATCTAGAAAAAACTAGTGATTTTTTTTCAAGGTAATCCCTAAACACACTATTCATCAAGTTCATGAATGCTACAAGTGCATTTGTTGAACCGAAAGGTAAAACAATGAACTCATAGTGACCATATATGGTTTTGAATGCAATTTTAAAGATATCTTCATCCTTAACCCTCAATTGGTGATATCTAGATCTCATATCCATTTTAGAGAATATGGCGGCTCCCTTAATTTGATTAAAAGGTAATCAATGAGTGGCAATGAATACTTGTTCTTAACTATAGCTTTGTTAGGCATATGATAGTCAATCCACAAATGCAAGGTACCATCCTTCTTCTTAACAAAGATGACTGGCACTCCCCAAGATGATACACTTGGTCTTATCAATCCTTTTGACAACAATTCATCTAATCGTGTCTTAAGTTCCATAATTTTAGTGGTTTTCATCCTATAGGGTACCTTAGAAATAGGTTCTGACCCTGGAACTATATCTATAGAGAAGTCAAATATTATTTTCAGAGGCAACCTTGGTAACTCCTCTAGAAACACATCCAAAAATTTCCTTAATATTGGATACTTCTCCATATCTTATTTTCTAGTTTCATCTATTTCACCATCTTCTAGTTCTTGTAAAATTTGGAACTTTGAATCATTTCTATCCTTCCCAAGTTCTTCAATCTTTATGGCGAAGAGTTTGCACCCTTTATTCTTAGCTCTTATAAGTTACATTGTTGTAATTTTTTGAACCTTAACCTCCCTAGGTATCCTTTGGGATTTAACTTGATTTTCGAAATCATCTAGGAATTCTATAGTCTTAGCATGGTATTCTATCTTAGCCTTATGTTTCCACAACCAATTCATACCTAGGATAACATCATATGATTGTAGAGGTGCGACATAAAGGTTAACTTTAGTAGTAAAACTAGGTAGTTCTATCCTAGCCTTGAGTAGACATTGATCCACCTTTGCTCCTGTCTGGTTTGCATACTCTACATTCCAAGACATTTCCATGTGTCCCACCTTTCTAGATAATCGTTTAGCTATTCTAGGTGAAATGAAATTGTCAGTTGCACCAGTATTAATAAGAATAGAAATAGGTAATCCAAACAAAATACTCGGTGTTTCGATTGGAGTTACTTGGTACTTTTCTTGACGATCATCCATTGCTAGATGTATCTTATGCTGAAACATTGCTTGTTGAGTGGGTAATGGATTACCATATGGTCATGATCTAGAAGTTATATTCAAGGGGCACTCATTAGCATAGTGATCCTCTCTGCATATAAAACATCTTGTACGGGGTCCTCTTTTCCCTATGGTTTCTCCAGATGTGTTGAGATTATCACTAGCCTTATTGGTATTACCCATGCTAGAATCATTCCTTTTTTGCTCTCTCCTAATCTCTTTTCCATTATTGTAGAATCTTTTCCCCTTTTTCCTTGGAAAATTTTGCATAGTTTCTTCCTTCTTAGGAACTATCTTGCTAGGCACTTCCACATCCTTCTTTTGTTCTTTCCTCTCCTGAAAAGTGGAATTATCCCTAAGCTTTTGCTCTTGCTTGATTGCTTTCTCATATACAAGATTCATTGTTATTGGACCATGCATATCCACTTCTCCTCCAATTTTACTAGTGAGTCCCATTATAATTTCCTAATACGTAAGCGCTCATCCTTATGATATATGGGAATATAGCACAAAAGTTAGGTAAAGTTCTCTCAATATTCGTTAACCGTCATGCTACCTTTCCTCAAACCTTGGAAATCCAAAAGTTTTTGGTAATAGTAAACCTCTGGTAACCATCTTTTACAGAAAATCTCCACAAATTCTCCCCATGGAAGCTTCCATGAGTTGATGTTAAGTTCCAATTTCTTGTTCATCCACCGGTTAGAGGCTTCCCCTGGTAACTGATATCCACCCCATGTGGATTTAGTAACTTCATCATAGTTTCATATTTCAAAATAATTTTCCATTTGAACAAGCCACGCCCCAGCTTCATCACCTCCAACACTACCATCAAACTTAGGTGGAATAACCTTCTTCATGTCCCTAGAAAGTTCAAAAGCTACAAGCTTCTTACTCCTTTCCATAGATGGCATAAGTGATTTTTCCTTTCCATGATTATGGTTTTCACCATGCCCATGGAAATAATTTTCTTCCTCATGATCATTAATGGGTACTTCCTTTTCTACCCTATCCTTAACTCTTTCTTGTTCAAGGTCATCCAACCTTGCCAAGATTTGGTCAAGCCTAGCCTCTACTCTAGTGGTTCCTTGTCCATCCTCCTGAATTCCACAGGGATTAGTTAGTTTCCTCACCATGGTTATGTGATTGGTTTTTACCTAAATGTTTTATCCATGTTAGACTAAATTATTTTATAAATTACCTTATGGAAAACATAAAATTAAACATTCATATGTACGCAAGAATTCCACATAAGATTAAGCATACACTTGTTTTGATAAACACATAATTTTATTCATTTCTCGAGGATTTGAATATCCCTTTGATTACATGGAGTGACTATTTAGATCGTTGAGTGGAGAGTATCCTTCAGATTCACTCTCAGACACATAACTTAGAGGAGTATAACCTATAGATTGAGACAATTGTTGTTCCCTATCTTTCTGTTCATCTCTCATTTGTTTGTACCTATCCCAAAAAGGATAATAACCTTTGGATTTGTCGTCTGATACATAATTTCAAGAGGCAATGTCAATATGGCGTTCATCAACAATGTAGTCTACACTTTTCGCAAACATTTGTTCATGAGACCATTTCTCATTTGGCGGTGTCCATGGTACATATCCCTCAAACTCATTACTCGAAGAAATTGCTATTTCCTAGCAAGTGGTAGAACCCTAGGATCCCTAAATCTATGAATGCCAGACTAACACTTTCTTCTGAAGGCATATCCCTGGAAAGTGGTAATGACTCATACTTTTTTGGTGAGATGGTTGGAAGGTAATTGTACATAGACTCCATCTTCAACTTCCTCTTCCAATCACTGAATCGAGAAAGTGTGTGACTAAAGGTTTTGGTGTCACTCAACCAGATAGAATTATCATAGTTGGTTCCCTCAATGGTTCTAATGATGGCTTCTTTTTCCTTCTTCACCTTGAGGAAGCATTCATTTTTTATTACTGACTTTTGAGCCATTAATCTAACACGCACCATCCTGACACAAGAATTCACAACATTAGATAACATTGGATGGAAAAATGATGAGCTCATAGGTTCTAGAGCTAAACTTGGTAGCTCTAATACCACATGTAAAGTACTAACCCTTCTATGAAGTAAAAATTTCTAAATTTACACTTTACGAGTAATTAAACAAGTAACAAACCATTGCAATAAATTTTTTTCTTTTCTTTATTGATAATTTCCAAACAAAATGCATAACATATTACAACAAGAATTCCTTTTCATTTCATAAAATACATCAATTCAAGAAAGCATACAATTACATACATAGCTCAAAGAGCTTTAGAACTAATAGCTGTAAGATGGTCTGGAGGATCCTTCCTTTCAAATCTTGGTTCTTCTGTAGCCTTACTGTGGAGGAGAAGCATCACTCAGACAATTTTTTGGAGCCAACTACAGAGTCTTAATATGGTCCCCCACACATTTATCATTTGATAGATGACCCTTCCCATCGACGAAGAGATTGGTAGAGTAACCAATAACAACAACCAACTAAGCATAGTGCTATGTCATACATAACTAGATCTTGTAACCCTACAAAACTTGTCTAGCATGTAATACTGGATCACGGTGAACTGATAGTGTTAGTCTCAGTACTCACACAATCTAGAGTGGAGTCTTGGACATTCACACTACTTTGGCCAAAGTGTTCTTATTTAGTACTTTGAATGAAGTCATCTATCGCATACACTACTCGGGGCCAATTTGACTTAAGAATTCAATACTTTGAATGAAGTCATCTATCACATACACTACTCAGGGCCAACTTGACTTAAGAATATCTTATGTTACGCATAGTTATTTCCTTCAATGGATAGTCCTTCATCCCAAATAACTTACAACCATATTAATATACTTGGAACAAACCTACTTAACTAGTAAATACACAAGTTAGGTATTTCCTTCTATGGGTAGTCCATCATTCCAAAGATAACCTATAAACTTGGATTTCCATAATTGTAAGTATGTAAAACTCCCTCCCATACTAGATGATCTCTCCTAGGAGTAAACTCAAGCTATACTAGTTAAATAAATAACTTAGCTAAATACACATATGTGCTTTACGTGTTCAATCATACCTAGTATATAACACCTATGATAAACACTCATCTCCTACTATGGAGTACTTAAAAAAACAATATGAAAACAACATAATAGCTTCAACTTTCCTTTTCAAAGCAACCTAAATTATCTAATGCATATACTGGAAAAGACATCTCAACCATGCATGCAAAACACATCATTCAAAGTAAAATAACAAAGAAGAAGAGATCCTCATGCCTATTATCGCTTATCCAACTAAAGACAACAATGAAACCCTCTCCAAACATCAAATATCTTTAAAATAAACTTCTCACAAACAACAATGATACTTCTTACTTACAAAAGAATACTCTCTATAACTCACTCATAAAATAAGACAATAATGGATGGTTATAACTCAGAGATAATGAACTACAAAAGATGTATATCTCTTGGGGAAAGAATGTGTTCCTCACAATGAAATGGTTAAGCTATTTATAGAGCAACCAAGCAACCACAAAGCCTATAGTTTAGGCATGTATAAAGACAACAAGCTTCATGCAAAGAAACTCAACAATAAGGTGGTGATCAAATAAGCTCAGACTTAACAAAACATCCTACAAATCGACTAGTTTCCATGACAACAATTCAAAGACTTATTCCAAATGCACATGGAGAATTCAATTTGTTATAATGAGAGAGGACATCTACAACAAAACAAGAAAAGAGGTGGCGCCATTTCCTATTCTATTTCCTTCACATTTGGCACCATAAAACTCAGTCAACTTCCATTATATGACAATAGATTTCAATTGTTCCAAATAGTGAATGAATCAACATAAATAATTTAATATGTGAGACAAAGTCAAGCATGGTATCATTAAACACGTCGACCAAGTCAAGCATTCTACATCCAGGAATATCAATTGCATTGCTACATCGTATATCGTGTGCCATTCACTATGATAATCGGTTTCCACTAGCAATCAAAAGCTTTTAAATCGACTTTCATAAACATGGTCAATATCGACCTTCATTCCATAGTCTATATTGACTATAAAAAAACCTTAAGAATCAACTTTAATGAATAAGAGATAGTCGATCTCAATTGACATATATAATATTTTTAATATATAAATATATAAATATATATGTATAATACATATTATATACATATATGGGTGATCCCACAAAATTGGTTTACAATTTTTGGGAGATTTTGATTTTAGCTGAAATCACATATTTTTAGAAAATAAAATGATTTAAGCATTAAAAAGTTCCATTTAAAGCATTCCAATTGAAGAGGGTTTGATCAAACTACCTTAGATCAAACCACCTTGGATAGAACCCCACTAGTTTTAAACCATACCTATAACAAAGTCTCATTTACACCTATCAAAATGATGATAAAAAACCACTTTTGATTTACCTTTTGGGGGATCAAATGAATTCATTTAAAATTTATTTTTTGTAAAATTATGTAGTCCTTATTATAAGCTTCCAAAAAGTATAATTTTAAATAAATATAATTTTATTATTATATTTATTTTTTATTTCTTGTGAATGTAGGTTTTTCACCAAAATCAAGATCTTTGTTTTGCACATGTGGAAAAATAGAATATTATAAAAATAAAATAAAAAAATGAGTGCACCAGATATTGAATCCTTGATCCAACAAAAATAAATAAATTGAATTTTGACACATACAAAAAATTTGTGTTATACAGTCCGCCTATGTCTAAATTGTAATTGGTTTGACTTCGAAACCTGATTAAGGAAAAAAATATTCAATAAAATACTATGAAACCAATTGGAAGCACTAGATATCATAGTTACAAATCTAAATTCAAAAAAATAGAATTTTATCCTTCATGGAAAAAAGTTATGTGTTATATGAGCGTCACTCCTTAAAAATGGTGTTTACTGAAAACACTAGTTTTGAGGAGATGGAAAAAGAAGTGTTGATTCCAGAAAAAATGAAAATATATTTAGAATCTATAGATAAAATTTCACAAATCACTAGTTTTCATAATCTTCAAATTTCACACGGTTTAGTCACTATATGTTCCTGCAAGTGAAGATTTAGTTAGAAAAAAACAATTCAGTGTCTAGTTTGGCCAAAAATTATAAACTAGTATTGTGGGATCACCCATATATATATAATTAAATACTTAACATGTATTTATATATATATGTATATATATTTATATATATATATATATATATATATATATTTATATTGTAAGTCTATAATGTAAGCATACATTCGATATATATATATATCTATATATATATACATATATATTGCTGGCAATACAAGGGAAGACAAATGAGAGGGGGGGTGAATCAGTTGTCACATAAATTCAAACTTATTCAACTTATTAACCTTAATCTTAGATCTGATAATTAATCATGAAAGCATAAATGAACATCACATCAGAAGCCCACATAACACCAAGATTATTTATGTGGAAACCTTATTAGGGGAAAAACCACGGTGGAGGTTATTCCACAAGATTATACCCTATTAAAATTATAAGAGAATGAAATATGGGGAATGCACTTTCATTCAGGCACATTGCCTAGAGCTCACTACTCAATTACAAAGGAAGACACACTGTCTTACAAATAGATTCAGATTATAGCCATCCGCAGGGATTTGAATTGATAAAATAGCATCTGCTAACGCCTGATCAAAGTTCTGGTTAAGCACATGAACAAATCTTCACTCTTCTTCACACTCTACTCTACCTTTGAATTATTAGGAAATTATTTGCACACACACACATTCAACACACTTCAATTTGAACAAACATCAACTCTTATATATATCCGCAACAAGAAATTTCACCACTACAAGTCAGCCCTAAAGAAATAATATAATGAATATAATTGTCGACCCAAAACAATAGATAATATTTAAGGAAAATCAAACAAAGTTGACCACAACTTAGTGAGGACCTAAATCAACATCTTCAACATGAAAACTCTTCAATTAATTTCTCCTCGAAGATCCACAACAAGCTTCAACACCATGTCATCCAGGAACAAGAAAAATATGAACATGTAAGGGAAAATAACAAACTACGATCACAATGATCAATGCATATGTGCAAAAAAGATAGAGCACAATATAGAAGCATCCAAAAACATTAATAACCAATAGAGAAGCATCTGCAGTAACTGAACTAACTGAAATAACACCATCTTCAATCAGGAACACTAACTGAGGAAACAAAAAAACTGCCAGAAAGAAAATCTTCATAACTTGATCAAATCTTCATGCGGATTTTTGAAACTTAGTCGACATGGATAAACTAGATACACTAAAAAACAAACCCTTAATTCCACAACCTCTAATTACCAACGTATAAAACATACCATCATACTAAACATCACTTCACCACTGACAACCTGCAACTCATTTCCTTACAATTTTATCAATATCCTCGACATATACAACTTCAAATGCATTAATGCTAATAGTGTTGACATCAATGACAACCACATATCAACAACACAACCACAACATCCAACAATCTCCCCATTTGGAATTGATGGCAACACATTATGTGAAAAACACCATCAACACAACTAACTCTTGACACTTACCCCCCTTAGGATCTAACTCATTCTCTCCTTAATTCATTCACATGAATCTTATCCCACATAACTCTTCTCCCTGGATAATCACTAGTTTTTCACATGACTCTTCTCCCCCTTTGACATCAACGACAAAGATCACTAAGCTCTGAACCACATATCTGAATTTATGAACCATCTAACTACTCCCCCTAAGTAGCAACCACCACAAAATCAATCTGAAACAAGATATGACCATGAAATGCATAGACTGATGCAATGAATTTATTTGCATCTTAGTTTTGATTAGGAGGGGTAATTACCCCTAACTTCTCTATGAGATACTCAAAATTATCCTTCAACATCTACTTCATGCATAAGACTTGAGTACAATTGTTAGCAACAACAATGTATTCGGCCTCAAGAGTAGACAAGGAAATGGCATTCTGCTTCTTGCTTAACCATGAAATTAGATTTTTACCCAAGAAAAATGCTCCACCACTAGTAATTTTCCTGTCATTCACATCTCCTGCCCAGAAAACATCAGTAAAGGCACTCAAAGTAAGATCATCATCTTTAGGATACCATAGGCCAAGATCAACAATTCCCTTCAAATATTCAAAAATTCTCTTCACAACAGTCACATGAGATTCCTTTGGATCAGCTTGAAGTCTTGCAACAATACATACAACATTCATGATATCAGGCCTAGTTTGAGTTAAATACATCAATCTACCAACCATTGATCTATATCTTGTCTGATTTTCTTTTGGAGAATCATCTTTTGTAGTCAACTTGCATTTGGTCACCATGGGTGTACCAACTAGCTTTGAATCTTCCATACCAAACTTCTTCAACAATTTCTTCACATACTTGGACTGAGATATAAATATCCCTTTATCTAACTAAGTAATTTGCAATGCCAAAGAGAATTTCATGTCACCAATCATTAACATCTCAAATTCATTCTACATCTCATTAGCAAACTTCATGCACAAAGCATCATCTCCACCAAAAATAATATCATCAACAAAGACTTCAATAAGATCAGATCTTTATCATCATTCTTGAAATACAAATTACTATCAGTAGTAACTTTGTTAAATCCAAGCTTCAACAAATACTTATCCAATCTTGCATACCATGCTCTAGGGGCTTGCTTGAGTCCATAAAATGCTTTCTTCAACCAAAACATCATATCTTCTTTATCAGTTAACTAGAATCCATCAGGTTTCTCAACGTATACTTCTTCTGCCAATTTTCCATTTAGAAAAGCTAATTTGACATCCATCTGATAAACTTTGTAGTCCTCGTGAGTAGCATAGGAAAGAAATAATCTTATAGCTTCAATTCTAGCAACATGGGCAAATTTCTCTTAAAAATAAATTCCTTCCATTTGTGAATATCCTTTACATACTAGTCTTGCTTTATTTCTAATCACTTCACCTTGCTCATTCAATTTGTTTCTAAAAACCCATTTAGTTCTAATAACATTCTTATCCTTAGGTCTAGGAACAAGAATCCATGTATAATTCTTTTCAATATGTTTTAGCTCTTCTTTCATTACTTCAACCCAATGCTCATGTTTACATGCTTCACTCGCACTAGTAGGCTCAATCTTAGAAATCAAGCAATATTCTTCTGCAATCTTTCTCCTAGTCTGGACACCTTTATTCTTATCACCTATAGTTTGATCTTCTAAATGATTCAATCTTACATACCTCAGAGTCTTCTTAGAATGTTCAACTTTAGGTTCCTCTGATCTCTCTTTTGTGTTTCCACAAGTTTCTCCTTCTTCATTCTCCTAATTTACTAGATTGATTTGCACTTGATTTGTAGTCTAATCTTGCTTTCCTTGATTTGTACTGTCATCCTGACCATCAGAGTCATATCCACAGGTTCTGGATGGTGTACCTAAGTCTTCATCAACTTTGACATTTGCACTTTCAACCATTTTCTTCAATATTTTATTGTAACATTGGTAGGCCTTACTATTAGTAGCATAACCTAGAAAGATACCTTCGTCACTCCTAGCATCAAACTTTACTATGTCTTCATCTCTCTTATTGTAACATGTACTTCCAAATATCTTGAAGTATTTAATAGCAGGATTTTGACTAGTCCATAGCTCAAAAGGGGTCGTATCAATATCACCTTTGATTTGTACATACCTAGTTGAGTGTGTACACAACAATACTCACAACTTCTCTCCAATAGATATGAGGGACATTTCCTTCTTGCATCATTGTTCTAGTAGCATCTTCAACTATTCTATTCTTCCTTTCCACAACTCCATTTTGTTGAGGGGTCCACGGTGTAGATAATTGTCTCCTTATTCCATGTTCTTCACAAAAAAAATTAAATTCATCGGAAGTGAATTCACCACCTCTATCTTATTTCAGACACTTAATTTTCAAACATGTCTCGTTCTCAACCATAGCTTTAAAGATCTTGAACTTTTCTAGTGCTTCAGATTTCTCTCTTAAGAAGGTAACCCATACCATTCTAGAATAATCATCAATGAGTAACATGAAATACATGTAACCTTGTAAATTTCTAACCTTAGAGGGACCACATAGGTCACTATGCACCAGCTCTAACAATTCATTTGAATAATGCTTCTTACTCCGAAATAAAATCCTGGTTTGTTTTCCCAATTGACATTCCTTGCATATTGCATTAGTAGGTTTCACCAACTTAGGTAGATCTCTCATAGCCTTTGTAGAACTTATCTTGACAATATTATCAAAGTTAACATGACACATTCTCCTATGCCATAACCAACTTTCATCAACTTGAGCAATCAAACAACTTTTACTATTACTCAAGTGAAAGATATTACCTTTTGTCTTTGTACCTGAGGAAATTTCATTTCTAGAACTCAATATTCTGCACTTGCCATCCTTGAATTGAAGATTGTATCCCTTATCAACCATTTGACCAACACTCAAAACATTATGCTTCAAGCCTTCCACATACAAAACATCATCAGTATTATGCTTACCATCAAGAGAAATACATCCTCTTCCATGGATCATAGCAGCTATATTATCACCAAATCTCACAACACCACCATCATAATTTGCCAAGCTTACAAACTTACTTTTGTCTCTTGTCATATGATGTGAACATCCACTATCAATTACCCATTCATCTTTTTCTTCAATTCGAGCAACTAGGGATTTCTCCACACTTGTACACCTAGCAGATTCAGTAGACACAAGACTATTTTCTCTGACAACAATAAATACCCATTCATCATCATCTCTATTAGATTCATCATCGGTTATACCTTCATCAACAACATAGTAACATTTCTTTTGAAAGCTAGGCTTGTTATGTCTTGGTTTAGCAACTCTTTCTGGACACCTTGATGCAAAATGACCTATCTTAAATTGCAAGAAAAAACTTTTAAGAGAAAAATTTCCTTCATACTCACCTTTTCCTCTTGGTACTCTTTTGACAATAAGTGCTTCCAGTTCTTCCATTTCTCTTTCTTCTTCTTCAATCTATCTGATTTCATCCTAATACTTGAATGTCTTTCTAAATGAGCTTTCACCTTGATCATATCTCTGTCTATCTCTTCTGGAAGTAGTAGCCTTAAATGCAGATTCAACCTTAGGAAGGGCATCACCAAATTTTCTCAACTCAAAAGAAATCAACTTTCCAACCAATGTATCTCTGGTTATGTTTGTTATGGTCTGGAGTTCTTCAATAGCAGTAGCTTTGACTTTGTAAGAATCAGGCAGGGATCTAAGGACTTTAGCAACAATCTCAAATTCTTCTATCTTTCCACCAACACATTGAATACCACACATAAGTTCATTCACTCTTTGCATGAAAGTATTAATATTCTCATCATCACCCATTCTCAACCTTTCATATTTCCCTTTTAAACTCTGCAACTTAGCAATCTTCACATTAGCATCACCTTCATACAAGGTTTCCAAATTTTTCCAAATCTCATAAGCAGTCTTCAGATCCATAACATTTGTCATCTCAGAATCAGTCAAAGCACTCAACAAAGCTTCCTTAGCCTGGATATTATACTCAACATCTCTAATCTCAGGAGAAGTAGTAGGACCATTCTATGGAATAACATACATATTACTTGTAATGCTTTAGTAGGGTTCACCAATGCATCTTAGATGACACTCTATTTGAGTCTTCCACAAAGAGTAATTTGTTCCAATATCAAATCTCAGACCATCCTTCTTGTAACTTTCCATTGCAGATCACCTTAAGATATTAAACTTCTTCCAAGGAACTTAGCTCTGATACCAATTGTTGGTAGTACAAGTGTAGACAACTGAGAGGGGGGTGAATCAGTTGTCACTGAAATTCAAACTTATTCAACTTATTAACCTTAATCTCAAATCTGATAATTAATCATGAAAGCATAAATGAACAACACATCAGAAGCACACATAACACCAAGATTTTTTTATGTGGAAACCCTATTAGGGGAAAAACCATGGTCGAGGTTAGTCCACAAGATTATACCCTATTAAAAGTATAAAATAATAAAATATGGGGAATGCACTTGCATTCAAGGGCAGTGCCTAGAGCTCACTACTCAATTACAAAGGAAGACACATTATCTTACAAATAGATTCATATTATAGCCATCTGTAGGGATTTGAACTGATAAAATAGCATCTGCTAATGCCTAATCACAGTTCTGGTTAAGCGCATGAACAACTCTTCACTCTTCTTCACTTTTCTTCAATTTTCTTCACACTCTACTTTTCCTTTGAATGATTAGGACATTATTCACACACACACATTCGACACACTTCAATTCCAACAAACAACCACTCTTATATATCCACAACAAGAAATTTCATTGCTACAAGTCGGCCACAAAGAAATAATAAAATGAATATAATTGTCGGCCTAAAACAATAGATAATCTTTAATACAAATCAACCAAAGTTGGCCACAACTTAGTGAGGACCTAAATCAACATCTTCAACATGAAAACTCTTCAATTAATTTCTCCTCAAAGATCCACAACATTCTTCAACACCATGTCGGCCAGGAACAAGAAAAATATGAACACGCAAGAGAAAATAACCAACTACGATCACAACGATCAATGCAGACATGCAACAAAGATAGAGCACGATCTAGAAGCATCCAAAAAAATTAAGAACCAATAGAGAAGCATCCACAACAACTGAACTAACTGAAATAGCCTCCAATCAAGAACACTAATTGAAGAAATAGAAAAACTGTCAAAAAGAAAATCTTCATAAGTTGATCAAATCTTCATGTGGATCTCTGAAACTCGACATGGATAAACTAGATACACTAAAAAAAAAAAACCCTTTAGTCCACAACCTCTGATCACCAACATACATAACATACCATCATACTGAACATCGCTTCGCCACTAATAACCTGTAACTCATTTCTTTACAATTTTCTCAATATCCTCGACATATACAACTTCAAATGCATTAATGCTAATAGTGTTGACATCAATGAAAACCACATATAAAAAACACAACCACAACATCTAACAATATATATATATATATATATACATATATATACATACATATATATACATATATATATACATACGTATACATACATACATACATATATATATATACATACATATATGTATATATATATGTGAGTATAGGCAATAATATATTTAATAAACACATTATACTAAATTTGTGCATATATATATGTATAAATGTATATACCTCTATGTACACGTATGTGTAGGTATATCTATATCGATGCATCTGTATGAGCATTCCCATTCGCCAACATACACATGTATCAATATACATATACATATGGATATGTGTATATACTATACACATATATATATGTTCACATTCATTTTACATATAGCCATTCATGTTTACCATCATATTGATAAGTGTGTACGTGTGGTATATATATACATGTATGCATATACGTGTCGTTAGATCCCATTGGAATGCATGTGCATATATATACATACTTCCATGTACATCCCACTTGTGCATATAATCATAATCATACAAGAATGATGTCAAAAGCTCAAACAGATAAACATCACGCAATGCATGCAAAAGTAAAAAGACTCTCAAATGTAGACATATCGGCTAAGGATGACTTACCTATTACCCTCAAATTGACTCAACTCAATATATCTAATGTGATGTGTATATATGCTTAGATAGTTTACTTTTACCAGTTACCCAACCAAGATCTTCTCCTGAGTGATACTTCCCCTCCACCTGGAGGAATAGAACACATACCTGCATCCACTAACACATGCACATGACAATCAATTATTCATAACAAAATGCAGTATACATAATCATCTCCAAAGTTAGAAAAATAATAATTCAATAACCTTTCATTCACTTATATGTAGTATTTCACCATGAATAACATGAATAGAGATAATATCAAATTAGACAACATCAAATGAGATAACATTCATATTGATAATAGGGTACAATCATATTTTATTCATCTCCAAAATTCACATTACATTCATATTTAGCCTATCTAGTAATAGTAAATAGTAACTCTACAATTGGGGTGTAACATGAATGATCCATTGCTCCAATAGCTATTGCAATTTCCTCTTAACCTCATTACCCTATATTAGTGACCTAGTACAATCTAAATATAGGTTGAGGAGCTTATGATAAGAGTTGCTTCTATAAAGCGTTCCTAAAATGATGAAAATACTTAATCCAAGCTATCAACTTAGACTTATTCATGGTATAAATTCCTTATCCAAATTCTTCCTTATCTCTAAGAAAAATAAATAATATTTTTTGCTTTCTTAAATAAATTTAATTACCTAATTAGCACTTATCGTGGCTACCTTATACTTGTTTCGGTGCCATCAGATTATGTATTTAATTCTATCCTTGACCAATCTAATTTAAAATCTTATTTATACAATATAAGCTTCAATAAGAATAAATCATAATTCAAAATAATTGAAGAGAGAATCTATGCATTCTTTCTTCAATTATTAAATTATCTACAGTTTGTGAATGCCATGGTGATATGTAGTTGCCTCGCAACTATAAAATTTCAGAAGAATGCATTCCCATAAGCTTCAAGAGGCATCCTTACCCTTTTGCCAAGCTCTGGAATTTGAATGGAGATAGGTAGGATGTGGTTTTATTTTTAATTGAAAGTTTCTAAAAACTTCAACAAAGCCATTTTCAACATTATTTTGCTACCAAGGCAATTTGTGAGGCCATGTTTCTTTGAGGCATTTTTTCAAACAACCCCCCCTTTTTATATTTCCACATTTTTCACATATGGTAACCCTATGGTTGCATATAGAGTGTGTGCATGTTATTTTATTAGTTACACCGACATTAATAATTTTATTGCTTACAATAGTTAAATCCTTATGTATAGGTCTCATAGTTTCCATGTTGATCAATAATTTTTTAAGTACTAGGGGTAGTAATGTGATTCACCTATGAATAAAAATGTATACCGACTAGAATAATAGTTATAACAAAGGTGGTTACATAATTGTGTAGCTAGTTTTGTTGTTCCTTCTCTCTAAATTCTTTTGAACCTACACTCCTTCACCTCTTCTCTCTCTTTCCTTCCTTCCTAGCTATTATCCCATTAAACTTTTGCTCCAAAATTATTTCTGCACCTTCTCTTTTCATGCCATTCCCTACAACCGTGTTTTGTAAATTTTAATTGTCGTGGAGAAGGGGCACCATGCCTTGATAATGACATGAAAGGTGACCCTCTTTCCTCATGGAACCCATGCCCTCACTATTACTTTGTCTCCCTTCCATGAAAGACAACTCTTCTCCTTTCTAATATATATATTTAAAAAAAAAAATTCAACCCCTTTATTTTTTTTATTTTTGATTTATCCTTATATTATCACACTTCCTTTATTTTAATTTTAGCTCTATTTTTTCTGTTTTCTTTATTATTATTAACATTATTATCAAGCCCAAAGCAAAGGAATCAATTTCAGCTCTATTTTTTCTGTTTTCTTTGTTATTATTAACATTATTATCAAGCCCAAAGTAAAGGAATCAATAAGTTTGGTTATGGTAATTGACATTGAACTACAAGGACCAAATTATTTAATTATTAGTCAAAATAACCCTTATTGGAACATTTGGAGTCTGAGTTCGTTCTTATCACACTCCTATCTACAATGACGAAACATGACCATTGTAACAACTGCAAGTGTTTAAGGCTACAATCAATCGATCTTCTAAATTTGGCATCAGAATCAATCTTATAACATAATTATTGAGTCCATGTGTACCTACAAGACCAATTGAATTCCTCAACAAAAAATCATTCATATACTTGTGGTTGAATTATAATCATTACCACTCTTTTTTAATAAAAGAAAACAGTAATTTTTTTTATGATACAAATAATTGAATTATAATATTATAAAAGGGCATGCACCTACACTAAAAAATGATCTTTGATTAAATTGTTGGGAATGAACAAATCTAATTTTTTTAATGAAAATATTGACTAAAATGTCTCGGAAGGGAACATCAACAAATCACCAGTCTTCACAGAGAATAGAAAGTTTCCGGTTAACGACTTTTATGCCATTCTTGGCAATGTTAAGATGCTGAATACTTTATCATCTCTTCACGTTTCCTTTTGAGAGCTTAGCAGTTAGTCAAATGTGCATCCATCACTGTGAATAGACACCACAAGTCTGGAGAGTATGACATCACGAGTAATACAAGTCTGAAGAGTGTGACATCACGAGTATTACATCATCATCACGTTAATGTAGAAGACTTAAAAAAAAATTCATTACAGTTTTCAAGAGTCAAATTAAGACAATCTTACAATTTACAGTTCACACTTAAATTATATATAAAATAATATAATTGGTAGACAATCAATAGAAATCTGTGTAAGAGAGGAAATTCTACAGTTAATTATATTATAATAATTCATTTTATATATGAATTCACATTAATACATTTGAAGTGTATAAAATATAAAAGTATTTAGTTTGGAGAGTATAGACTGAAAATTTGAAGGTCACATGTTCAATCCATGCTCACTGCATTGCATACTATCTCTTAGCATTGTGTGTATAGAAAAATGTTTTTGTGATTGTTTGAGTTCGTTAAGTTTATTTTTTTTAATGTTGTAATAAGTTGGGCGCGAGTGAGATTTGCATTGATATTTTGTGGAAAATAACACTTACATTTGAAGTTGTGTTGTGTGACTTCTTTCATCAAGAAAATATGATAACATGATAAACACATGTCTAATACATAGAAGCAATATTGGATAATAAATTGCATATGAAGAATAATTATCAAAGAAATGCGTATAGGAAAGACAGTAGAACCAATTCATACAAAACCATAATAATAGGAAATATAGTAGAACCAATGCATAATTTAGGTATTAGAAGCTTAATTAAGTCTAATTAATTAAGGGACCCAAACAAAGTGTGAAATTGTAAAGGGTATACAATTTCCTACACTACATTTAGCCCCCACTTTAGTGAGAATATGAACTTACGATTAGACTCACACTAAAGTAGACAAATATGTGTCAGGAGAGGTCTAAGTATACAAATGTTGATGGGATATGATGACAAAGGTCAAAGAGGTGGCCAAGCCCCCAGGATCAAAGATCCCATGGAAAAAAAACATAAGGATAAAGGGACACATAAGATATGTATCTATACAAGCAACAAAATGAGATACGCAAACATACAATGTCAAAGTTAATGCAAAAGGGGATGTGTGTTATTGTCCATCAAGTATGCTCACAAGGGCTAGTGTAGTCTAATATACACTAGGTGAGCCCCAAAGGTTGAGAAACACACACTAGCTTTACAAGGTGTGAACTTGCAACAAGGTGGCAGATGGAAAAGTCACACTAGGCATATAGGCCTTCCATATGTTAACCATACCAAAAGTTATACTCCCTGATAAATTTGATAAGGTGTCACAATATGATCAATGCTATGCCAATGTTACACTAAGTTCAACCTCTATGAACAAAATTGAAGCAACAATGTCAATGCCAATGTCAATGTCAAAATAATGCTAATGTATGCCCCCAATTTAAAGGAATTGCTAAACACCATGCCATGAGAAATTAATTTAAAGTAGAAATGATATATGCCAATTGTCAAAAGGGCTATGATAGCTTATTTGGAAAGCCCTATGCCAACCACATGTTTCCAAATAAATCTATGTCATGAAAAGAAGGTTGTACCCCATATGCAATCCAAAGATAACACATAAGGGATCCACAAATTTAGGGTCAATGCATGTCTTTGCTACAGTGATATAATAGAGCTTGGAACCATCATCATTCCCCAATACCTCATGGAACAATTAACATAAAGGAGGAATGACACATATAGAGAGAAGACAAACAATCCTTTTGGGTCAACATGGAGGAGACCTAAATGTCTCAACACTTTGCATCATCCCCAAAAGGAAAACACAAGACAAGGGAAGCTATAATGTTTACAACAAATTAAAGAATCGAGATACAAATAAAAGAATCTAACAACATATTTTGCTTCCTTTGTATCCTTGCACCAAAAGAGTAACAAGGGTCATCCAAACAAAACTCACAAACATAAAGACACTTCAACCAACATAATACAAGAGATCACATTACGCACATGCAATCACAAAAAAATATAGAATGGATAAATCTAGTATAACACATGTGAGCCAATTTACAACAAGTCATCCTCATCCCAATCGTGTTAATCATATGCAGAAGAAAAATAACTAGCCAAAGGGGCAATGAAAAGTGCCATACTAGGACAAGGCTATCAAACCCCTTGTGCCCAAAAATGTAGGACAAGGATGAACTGAGAGAAGTGGTGATATGATGCTCTTTGAAATATTGAAAAATAATTTACATAAATTACAATACATGTAATAGTGAGTATGCTATGATTCTACAACTATCATATGACAAGGAGTGAAGTGTGTGTATGCTAGCCAATTATATCAATAATATCATTTTCACATATCAACTTCTTTAAAGTATGACACTCATCAGTAAGGTACCCAAGAGTTCTATGAAATGCATTGTAAGACATGTTTGTACATTTTCCCTTTTTGTTTTTAGAAATAGGTGGTAATGTAATCAATCCTAGATGGAGAAGTTTATCCATTTTTTTTTTAGTCTTGGTTATAGTATGTAAAAATGGTAGCTTCTTAAGTTTATAGGGCTTAGGTTTCTTAGTTGATTGGGAAATTGGTTGATATGGAGGGGGAGGATCTTGATATCCTAATCCATTGGTATCTTCTAATGGTTGTTGATCTAATTGATGGATTTCATGCTCATTTGTTATAACATCCTTATTTATATAAGATTCTAAAGCCTTCACCATAGCTCTCTTCTAGGTTGATGGGTGTACATTGGTAACTTGGTGGGCATAGGATAGAAGAGGATCAATGTTTTCATTGCGAATAGGTTCCTTCATGCTTGATGATTCAAGCTTTCTTTGTGATTCAATTTCAGGATGCAAAAGGTTGAACATGCCAAGTGGTGGGATGATAGGAGGTGTTGGTTGTTGCATGGAGGGATAGAAGGATGCATTGTTCTCAAGGTTACGTAAAGAATTTTGTATGAATTCTTGCATGCTATCTTCATCTTGGCCTAAGATATCTATCTCACGAGGACACTCATTAGGAGGTGAAGGTTCATGAATTTTTTCAATTATATTATGATCATCACCAAGGAAACAACTTGAAACATCAACCAAAGACATTAAAGACATCCATATTTTACCAAAACACGTGTCCATGATGATACTTTTCTTTGAATATGAAATGTATGGATATTTAATGCAAATTGTAAATCTAAAATATGATAATTGACTAATTTTAGATGCAAAAACCTAAAAGTGATTATTTTTGAATGCCAATTTTAATTTTAGACAATGTAGTGTTTTTCACCAATTAAACTAGATGCAAACAAATACAAAAATATGTAATTTCTGAAACTGAAATAGAGATCTACAGGTTGGAATAGACTGATAACACCGATACAAAATAGTGTGCAAAAATTTAGAAAAGCACCTATACTAAGATAGGTCCGCCCTAGGGCGAATAAGTCCTAGGATAGGGGTCTAAACAATTTAAATTTGAGTTTTTAACTTGATGTTTAAGTTCATTGTTCCTAACATCAAACAAATTCTTCAATGACAATTTTTCTAGAATTATGATGAAAATGTAAATGCAATTTAAATGACAATGTATGAACAAAATGACAACTTTTTTGAATGAAATTTTGACCTGAATGACTGAAACACACTTTTATGCAATCTACTATGCAAAAACTATGCAATATTTTTAGATTTTTATGAGTTTTAAATGATGCAAGTATGTAAGGTCTAACCCTAAATGAAGAATGCAAACACAATGATGCAAGATCTAGGGTTTCAAGGACCTCCAAATAAGGTAAGTATGATGTACAATGTCAAGTTCATCAAAATAAAATGTTGGGGAAAGGAGAGGGGGTACTAACTAGGTGTCCTTTGAATTCCACAATGGGATCTAAAGGGAGTCTTGAGGATTCTCTCTTTCTCCTATGGGAATTCCATTAGGAAAGAGATCACAAGGTGTAATGACTGAATTTCAACCTCAATGGTGATTCAATCAGACCTAGACCTCAATCCTGTAAGACAATTGGGTAGATCTAAAACTTAATTAAATTATTTAAAATGTCCAAAATAAATGAACAATAAGACCTAGATGAGATAATGCAAGATTCTAAAGATACAAAAGTCAAATTAACAATTTGCAGGAAGATTTGACAAGGGTCTGGACACATGTACTTCACATAAAAATTTAATTTTGAGCACTGTTGAAGGATAGGTTCACCAAAGGGTGAATGGGTCCTAGTTAGGGCTTCCAAAAATACTTTTTGTAGTCCTTTGAAGTAAGATATGAGATGTTGTTTTGTATAGGTTTCATTGTCAGAAAGTCAGAAATAAATTTTGCACTTGAGTTTCTATGATTTGACAACAATGAATGCAACAAATGCAACAATGTAATTTTTTTTTTCAAGATCTTCAATCCTTCTTCAACTTATAATTTTCACATACACAAAGAGGAAGAATTCATTTTGTTTGTTTGGGGGTTTCTCTTGGTCAAACCCCATGTTTGGTAATTAAACCTTGATAAAAAAATAATGACAATGGAAGGAAATGATGAATGAAACAATACTTTATTACAACTCACCAAACCTTTAATGGATGTCCTTAGAGGATAGAATTAAAAAAAAATCACTCCAAGGATTGATCTTGCTTTTCTTGATTGATTGGACACTTGAAAATGCTTGGATGCTTTAGGAACAACAATGCATAGTAGCCTTCACAAGATGACATGAATGCACACAAATTTTGACATGATGATAGGATCTTGATTGCTACAAGAAATGACTGATAATTCTTCTCTTGAATGCTCTTGACAATAATATTTTATCATAGAAGTCTCCAAAAATTTGCTCATTAATTTTTCTTTCTAGTTAGATTTCAAATGATCAAATGACTATGTATTTATAGGTGTTTGTCTAATTTCCTAAAAAATAGATTTCAAAAGCTGACAATTGAATATGAAATTTGAATCTTTAAAATACTTCCAAAAACATATTTAAAAATGGATAATAGCACTTCAGGGTCCTGGCCTAAAATTCAAGGACACTCATTCTCCAATGTAATTTAATTATTAGAAGCTTAATTAAGGGACCCAAACAAAGTGTGAAATCATAAAGGGTATACAATTTCCTACACTACAATAACATCCACTACAAAACCATAAGCATCCCTATTAAGCCCACATAACTCCAACTCACAAACACCATATATAGAGAGACACCTTAGAACATGAAATTGCACTTCACAAAATTCTAAGCTCATAAATGTTGTACTTTTGAGTTGTAAGGCAATGGGACATGGTATTGTTTAGCCATTCCAAATCAACCATTTTCCTAGGTGCTTCTCTAATTTTTGATTCTCCACACCTCCTATCATCCATTTTTCATTATTCTTTTCTCCCATTTATCCTACTCTTCTCTCTATGATGTACCACCATTCCTCATAATAACTATAGGAAAGAGATAAATCAAGTAGGAATATATTTTGAGAGCTAGTGAGAAGGGTGATAAATCCAACATCAATGATTTCTTTCCTTCTGTCGATGCCAACCAACACATTGATAGATCTCCCCCACTCTCCATATTCATTATTAACACCATTTGAAAATCTTCTTGACTCTCTCTCTTAGTATCCCACTAAGAGTCTTTACATCCCCCTTCTATTAATTTGGTTATTTTTAGTCTCTTCTTAAAAATATGTGTCAAGATAAATCTTGTAACTCCTTTTGAATTAAATTAGAAATAATTGCATTTATATCAAATATTATTAATTCTTATATAAATAATTATTCTAGAAAGAATGGAAAAAAAAGAGGGTTATAACACTATCATACCATATATGTCTCTTAACAATTTTCACTTCCATACTACCAACAACAACTAACTAGATCCTATAATAAAATAGTTATCTCTTATTATTTATCACCTCCATGTTACTAGTGATAATTGGCTAACCCATTCCTACATCATATCATGGATAGCTTCTAACATCTTTCGCCTCTATGCTATTGGTGAAAGTTAATTAATCTTTAAGATATGATGGATAACACCTAGCATCTATCACCTATCTAGTGCAGGTGAAAATTGGCTATCCACACCTATATCAAAGTTGACTCTAACATATGGGGTCATTTTATAACCAAGTTCACATAATATAAACATCACAAAGATTCAAAGATATTGGTCAACTTGACCTATGCATATCGCATAAAATAATCCATGAACCTATGCATATGGTATATTAGTCTAGAGGTTAAATTACCAACACACAAGTAACACATTGGAACCCACATGAATTGACCTCTATTAAAACACATGTACATAAAAAATATAAAGTCATAAAGAAATCAAAATCCATTCACTTCATTCAAATTTATTGAAAAATACTTAATAGATTAGAAATAAATTAATTGACAATAATATATTAAAATATATCTTACTTTTAAATTCTTTAATTTACCAATCATAAAGCTTAGCATACCATTATCCACCCAACAAATATATGGGTAAAACACCATAGCATATTTGGTAATACTTATTATTAGTTTCCCACTAATGCAGGGACTTTTGAAGGTCATAACTTCTGATCCATGGGTTTGTTTGAGCCAAAATTTTACATGGAGAAGCATCTCATAGAGTTGAATCCAACCCCAAATGAACTTGGTCTTAACACTTTTTAGGGCTGTTTTCAACCATCTAAGGCCTCAAATTGAGGTTTTAATGATTTTTCCATGTTTTCTAAGATTGTATTTTTTTAGTTATTTTCAATTTTCTACATGTAATTAGAAATTTCCAGTTGGCAAGTATTCCCAGTTTAGTTAAAATTGAATAAATGGTAAGTTTCATAGCCAAACAAGTATGTAAATTTACTAAAATAGGTGGATTTTGGGAGCGTATTTTAGTAGTTAAAAATGGGAATCTTTAATTTGAAAAGTTTTGAATGGAGATTCAAAGGAGAATTATTTAGTAAACATTTTTGTTTTGATTTCATCAATGGGAATTAATTTATGGTATGAAAATTTGGCTACTTCACCCACATTCAACAAAGACAATCAAATGAATTGTATTCTAAACTTAACATAGATCTAAATACATAATTAGAGTAGGTAGATCATTCATACCTATTAAAAGTTGCTAACACCGTCATATCATAATGGCTAAATTTGACATCACTACTAAATACTAGGCTAGTAGGTTTCATTAACTTATTCATAGTTATGTTATGACAAAGTTTATCATGCCCTTATTTCTTTGAAGGATAAACCTCCCTAGTGTGTAAATACTATATATGCCTTCAATACATATCATTAAGTTGAGAAATATAGTCATGATGTCGAACACAAGAGCTTTGATAATTTTTATTCCATCAAGTCTAAAGGTATTCTCATATATTCACATATAGACACACCATGATGATAGTGACTCTAAAATTTTAACCAATATTGAAGTAGAATTTGGAAATCCCAAACACTGCAAATCTCAGAGTAGATATCTTACTTGGATGATCAAGTGCCTTTATTGGCTTAGGCCTATTTAGTGGGGATATATTATTTAGAAGGACAAGTTCACAACTACTTGCTACAAATTTTAGTGTCAAGATGGAGCATACTAAAGAGGGAGGAATGATCAAGCTTAAGAACAACCCTCTAAAATTTAGAACTATCCCTTAAACCTTATCCTATGGACTTGGTTCACAAAGATATCCTTCACCCAAGGATTGTCTAAATACTTCTTGCTTCCATAGGATTGAAGTCCCATGTAGTTCTAATATTTTTATCTATCAAGATGAGAACTTGCACTTTCTTAGGTTAAGATAACCTATATAGATAGTAATTAGTGCCACCATTTTATCTCCTAGATCTACAAGGTATAGCCTTCTACAATTCTATATCTTGATATATATAATTTCCCTAAAGAAACCAAGGACTAACTTAACAAAGGAAGAACATGAAGATAATACAAAATATAATTGTATATGATTTTACACATTTTACTAAGAATAGGGTTTCTAATCTACCTTTACATATAAGGGCCCCAATAATCAACCATATTTATACATAGCTAAGCATTCAATCACACTCCTATCTATAATGACCAAACATTGACCATCATACGAATGCAAGTGTTTAAGGATACAATTTATCGATCCTCTAATTTTGACTTAGACATTTAAAGATAGAAGAGCAAGGTTGGTTTGGCACCAGAAATCAATCTTACAACAGAACTATTGAGTTCATGTTGTTTGCATCTGTATACCTAAAAGATTAATCGAGTTCCTTAAAAACATTTCAGAACAAAAACATTAGTATTCAGTTAGTCCAAAGGTGTAGACATGTAATTTAACTACTTCCAACCATCAACGAATCAATCAGTACACCTATCCTCGATAAGATTAATTACACTAAGGTATTTTGTCAAACGGTTCATACATCTCGAGCAGGAGTTTATTCTCACATACATGTCTACTAGGACAGAAGCAACTTCAATATCTGACAAGAATTACTCCATCCTTTGAGCTTTGATGGACTTCCTATACCTAGCCATCGCGTCATTTCATGAGACCACTTTTCTTTGAGCCATTTTTCCAAACAACACATCTCTTGTCAACATTTCAAGAACTTCGAAAACAAATTAACAAATCATGCCAGTGGAAACAAATACAATTGAGAGAATGTGTTAGGAGAAAGCCCTTTACAGAAAAAACACAGTGATTTTTCATTCAGTTCTAAATTTGTAGCGGAAAAGCAGAAAGTAAAAGGTATTCAGACATGTCATATACAATAAAAACAAGTTCAATTATAAAACCATCTTCATGATTATCATCAGGACAATCATAAAAATAACATGGCTTATGAGCATCTACCATCTACTAAGCACGCCAATTAAGCCCTTATAACTAAAACTCACAAACACCATATATAGATAGAGACCTTACAACACGAATTGCGCCATCGCCAAATCCTAAGCTCAGAAAGGACGTACTTTCGAATTATAAGAAAATGGGACATGGGATTCGCCTTCATACAGCAGAAAATCCCCACCACCACCACTACTAAAGATGACCAGACAAGGGGCCATGGGAGTGGCCTTGATACAGCAGACAATGTCGGAGAGGGCAGTAGCCACTGCACCAAGAAAAGAAGAAAATATTTCCCTTTTAATATTCCCACGCTTTGGGGGAAGTCTCGTTACCTCGGTGATGCGCACTCTGGGAGTGTGATGATTTCTCATAGTCGCGTAACTATCCATATGTTTTTGCTCCATTTCCAAAATGCACAACCAGCTCTCAGTCTAATTGGAAAAATTTCTGGGCACTGTCTTATGTAGAATTGTACAGAGGCCGTCAGTCTACGCCATTTTATGAAAGCTCGCTTTGAGTAAAAACACGTTGGTTTTCCTTGATGACGTAGACGATTTGAATTGGAAACCCTAAATTTCCTGCGATTTCTAAGTGGAGAAGAGGTCCCGCCGTCTGTGACAATTACTTTTTTCCGAATCCTACCTGAATCCCCATTTTAAAAATGAAAACAGTATATTTTTATGATTAAAATAACTGAATTGTAATATTATAAAAGAGCATACACCGACACTAAAAGATCGTTCTCTTTGATTAAATTGTTGGGAATGAACAAATCTAATTTACTGAAACCACCAAACTTTTGGAAAATTGAAGGTAGAGTACGAAATATTGACTAAAATTCCTCCGACGGAAATATTAACTAATTGTCAGTCTTCATGAGAAGTGGAAAGTTTTCCAGTTTCCACTTCAACGATTTTTATGTCATTTTTGGCATGTGTTCTTTTGAAAGTGTACCACTTCATCAAATTCTTTTTACTGGTTTTGATGGAAACTCCAAATATTGACTAAAATCCCTCCATGAAAACATTAACTAATTGTCAGTCTGCATGGGAAGTCCAAAGTTTTCCAGTTTCTACTTCAACGACTTTTATGTCATTTCTGGCATGTGTTCTTTTGAGAGTGTACCATTTTATCAAATTCTTTTACTGGTCTTGATGGAAACTTCTATGCCACAATGCACAAAATTCTGTTGTATTCTAATTTTTAATTAATTAATAAATATGGTCAATAGTAGTTTTCATTTATGAAAGTTTGGTGGCAGTCTCTTTTGACTGTATTTATTAATTAACTGAAATTTAAATCATATTATATATGAAATTTCAGGTCATGTGTATCTAGTATTCTGGATAAACAATACAAGTCTAAAGAGAATGATATCATGAGTATAACATCACCATTATTATAATATAGAAGACTAAAAATCCATTGCATTCTGGCAATTGGATAGACAGTAGTGGTTTTCATTGAGGGGAGTTTGGTGGCAACTTCTGTCTAGGATATATATTTGACTGCATTTATTAATTAATTGAAATTGAAATTCTATTATCTCCAAAATTTCAAATCATGTGTATCAAGTATTCTGGATAGACAATGCAAGTCTAAAGAGAATGATATCATGAGTATAACATCAACATTATGATTATGCAGAATACTAAAAATATTTAAGAGTCAAATTAAGACAATCTTACAATTTGTGCTTCACATTAATATTATATATAAAATAATATAAACAAGAGGTGAAATTTTGCATCAATTGAATTAGAATAATTCATTTTAATATAACATAGTTCACACTTGTTTTATATGATGTGGGCATAGTTTGGTTTGGAGAGTGTCAAACAAAAGTTCTAAAGTTTGTGTGTTCCATCCAAGCTCATTGCATCACATACTATCTCTTAGCATTGTGCATATAGAAAAAAGTGTTCCTATGATTTTTTAAAGTTTGTGAAGATGTTTTTTTAATGTTCTAATAAGTTGGGTGTGGCTGAGATATGAAGTGTTATTTTGTAGAGAATGACACCTACATTTGAACTTGTTTTGCATGACTTCTTTCATAAATAAAATATGATAGCATGGTAAATAACAATTTTGATTCTTAAATAGGTTATTTGCATAAAGTTGTGAAGTGAAATGTAATAATTTTTTTATGACATGGAATGTTGTCTACCATGGTTTTTGTTTACTAAAAGAAGTTTGACAATAATATCATACAAAATCATCAATTTTCAAATATCTTACAAAATTATGAAATTTTTGTAAGAATTACTCAATCTATGTAATGTTGTATGTCATGCACATAATTATTACATTAGATCAATGTTGAAAACTATCTTTATTTGTACATGAACACCATCTAAGAGAAGATGGATAAGTACATAAAATTTTAAGTTGTTAGGGGATTTATATAAGTTATTTTTTATAACGCTATCATTTTCTCAATAGAATTAGAACATGTGGACAACATAAGTGAAATAGTTTATCTAGATCTCATAAGTCTTATATGTAAAAGGGTGGAAGTACAAACCTGCATCACATTTTCGACCAACTAAATAGTTTATACCAAAATTATTTCGATTGGAAACTACTTGGTCAAAGGGGTCTCACCTAAAACTAAGTGGTGATGACATGGAGCCTACATGGAATAAACCAATTGGTTGGAAAGGTTTCAAGCGAATACCTTTCATCCAAAACCATTAATTATAAAATTAAAATATTAGTGGGGCCCAAGCATTTTGCTCAAAACCCACTCACTCATTATGCATTTAGTTGAAACCCTGATGAATAATCCATACTCCCAATGACCTTGCAAGGTGACCAAGTTAGTAAATTTGTCTCATGCACCTGATTTTCTTGATGTTTCCTTCATTTGAGTGATGCAATTTTTTCTATTTCTATAGTAGTAGAACTTATTGAAGAGTAAAAGGTAAAACCATAAAACCATGAAACTCCCTCACTAGTTAGTCAAGCCTTTTCATTTGAACCCATGAAATTTTTTTGAATCCTCAAATTTGATCTCCACCACAACATAGAGCTCCCTTTACAATCAAAAAAGAAAAACTAGGAAAGGTATCTCTTTCTTCATGGAGCACAATCAATGATTATAATGAGCAAACTAAAATGGTGTTCAAATATTAAATTTACATAAAAAAATGAAATCGTGTTCAAGAAAAAATAAGGTCTATAAGAAACCATGTTCACTATAAACATTGTATGTTTGTAGTCAATGGATTCAAGCCCAACCCAACCATGTCTTTACTTAAACTTTCACCACATGTGATCCAAAGCTTACATGGCAATATGTTTCATGTCTCAACATCCTTGGGTCATGAAAGAATGATCAAGGATATTAGGGAGTACAAAACCCTACAAGGAAAAGACAAACAACACTTCTTACCTTATAACCATTCACACTCCAATCTCTATATTACATGAAATAATATCTCAAATGATCTACAAGTATAATTATTATATTAAAAGAAAAAATAGACACAAATGCTACAAAAAACACACTCATCAAAATAATCCCATGCATATTTTTAGTATAATGGAAGTGGCCCCTACCTACACATTCTCAATTTAAAAAAAGTATGTCATGCATGTAGTTGCAAACCACACATAACTGCATGACAATATACATCCATTTCTTATTAAAAAATCCCACAAGTATGAAACCATCAAATCTATAAATCAAAATGAAATATCACAAATCTACATCATACAATCATGAAAAAAACACTTTGAAGAGTTTAAATATCTGATGCTTTTTCATGTGAATATAGGCTAAATCCTATTAGAATGTATTAATGTTTATGCATATTTATGTTATTATTCTAGGTTTAATATACACATCAAATAAGATTACTTAAGTGTATCATTATTAAAATCAAATTCTCAATCTATCTATCATAATTTTAAGACAACAAACAACAAAATAATGCAACAAAATGATTACCCTATAAATATTAGAATGTTTCTTCTCCTAATAATGGTTTTTATGATATTTTATACATTGTCCAATGAAAGACATTATAAATGAGATGTATTTAAAAGTATATTTACTTTATGAATTAATTGTGTTGTGATTAGCCTAGTGTGATGTTCCACTTTCATTGTTTACATGATAACATATTCTAGTCAATTAAATGAAAATTATACTCTAACTCAATCATGTGTGACTTGGAAAAGTGATTATCTTCTTATTCTTTCTCATAACCATGCTATCAAACACATGCTTAAAGAAGTTGATGGAAAAATTAGATAGCTTTCTAATTGGATTACTAGTGTTTCTATCTCTCTTCTTCCATCCATACCTATATTGGTAGTATATAGTTTAAGAAATTAAGCATATGGGACAAAGGAAGTCTAGGTAGCTCATCTTGAATTTTTGTAAAACTATTTGTAATATTTTGGAAATGAAAAATATTTACAAGAAATATCTAAATCCTTGATAGTAACTAAAATAAATAAAAAAATCTTCCATGATTCCATCTATTATTTCATGGCACCTTCCACGCAAGGGATCTGCAAAACAATATATGTAATATTCCTCAACAAGAAAAAGCTACAGAAGCAAGAGACTATCAAAATATATGAAAGATCAAGAGATAATACAATGAGGGTTGAGTACTATATATGAGAAAAACCCTAAAAGCATAAAAGCATTCCTAAGTTTATCTTAAGTACATGAGAATAAATTAGACTGATAATTAATTAAAGATTAAGTAATTATTAGCAAATGCATGATTACTCTAACACTCCCCTTAAAATGAACTTAGGGAGTGGCTAAACACCCTAAAAAAGAGAATCCATGATGGGTCACGACAAACAAGACCTAGTGAGGTACCCATGCACAAAAAAAATATCTCTCACAACTGGAGAAAAGGAGAAAACCATAGTGGGAGAAAACTCCTCTCCAAAAGAGAGAAAGGCGATTGAAGGACTGAAAAAGCCTCCAAATCAAGGTGTGAAGGATTGAGAAGCCTCAAACCAAAACAAAGTCCCAAAAAGAGAGGAACATACATAGAACATAATAAAAGCATGAAGAAGTTGTAGATTACTATCAAATGATGACTGATATAGTGATGAAATGAAGAACCTCTTGAAACAAATGATGATCAGGATCATGATAACAAGAATCTGCTTGAGTGCCCACAATGACACTACTCAAATTAGATGACAAAAAAGGAAAACATCTAAAAATTGAAGATACAAATGTCAAGATCCAAGGAGACTACAATCTGCATGAGTTCCCCCAATGGAACTACTCGAATCAGATGGAAAGCATATGTGAGTTAAAGATATAGGTGGTACATGAATCTACATGAGTGACCCCAATAACACTACTTAACATGCAAGATGCAAGTCAAAAAATATAGGTACAAATAGTTTGAAGAACACTGGTCATGAGAGAGACAATAATCTGCATGAGTATCTCCAATGACACTACTCGAATTAGATGGAAAACAAAGGCAAACATTTGGAACTCAAAGTTACAAATGGTACATGAATTTGCATGAGTGACCCCAACAACACTACTCAACATGCATGAAAAATTGTAAGTAAAAAATACAAGTACCAATAGTCTCTGATCAAATGAAAATGAAAGGTCGCCTCCAAAAAATAGGAATACAAGAGTTCCCATATGGTAAATGCTCCAACTCATTGAAATGCATGTAACCAACCACTACTACATATGTTGCATTTGAAAGTACATAGGAACAAGAGCTAGATAGAAAGATTACTCCAAACTGTGAAACCAAGGAAGCATCAACACCAATAGTAGAAACCCCCCCATAATGCTAAAAATGGAGAGCCAAGATAGGTACACTATAAATGCGCGAAACCAAGAAGTGCATGTAGGAGAAACTACCTGCATATAAAAGGGTGTGCAAACTAAGGCACACATGCATGAGGCAAGAATCACTGAGATTCATTGCTGTCGTGGAAGGGACACTCACTTGAAAAAGGTATGATGGAAAACCAAAGGAAAACAACAACCCCCCTTGGCACTTTATAATATAGTGTGAATACAAAAGGCACAATAGGATGTGTAAAATCCCCAAAAAGGATACACTAGAATGGCACTTTATCTTAGTGCATCTACAAAAAGAGAATGTGCATGAAAAAAGATGTCTACATTGCCTAAATAGGATAGAATATTGGAAATACATAAAGAACAACCAAAAAAGAGTCATCCGACAGAAACAAAAAGGTTCCCAAGAGCTAAAATTTCCAAGTAATTCAACAAAACGTGAAAAAACAAAAACGTAAATAAAATGTACTTGAAGAGAAATCTAGAAAAAGTGCATGGATGGTTCTGAAGAGCTCTAAAAGATGGTTCCAACATTGCTAGAATCATGAAAAACAATAATTTTTTTCAAAAGTTACGAGCTTGAGAGTAAAAAAGAACCTTTGAATTCAATAGGATGTAGAATGCACTAACAACAATAATAGGAGATGAGACCAACACCATTGGAAAGTTGGTGCCAGCTTTTTGACAATATCTTGTTTGCTAAAAAATGATATCATATGCCCAAGTTATGGCCAAAAGAAAAAAACTACTCCTTTAGGGCCAAAGAGGGGACTTGGGGACCTAGGAGACAGGCCATACGACTGACATCAACATGATGTCATGTTGATGTGAGAAGAATATTCCTAGAATATTCCCTGCTAACGAAAAAAATGGGTCCCCCCTAAGAAAATTTGGTGAATAAAATATGCTTTAAAAATGGAATATTCCAATGGAATCGCCATCTGCTTATCACCGAGAATTTTTTTCAGTTATCGGGAAATTTAGAAAAACGATCGCTTTTTTAATTTGGCAGACCGCCATTGGGTGGCTGCTCCACTGAGTGGCACAACTACTAGGGTGGTGCTCTACAGGCAGTACTCCAAATATTAGCGCCTAATGCTTTAAAAAAAATATTTTTTAATTTTATTTTTCAGTTTTCATGCCCTAGGGGCTGTACGAAGGCTATATGGCCCCTGGGGAAAAAAAAAAATGCCTCAAAAGATCCCGATGGCCAAATTGGACAAATTTAGAGTCAAAATTTGTGGAATCGGCCTCCTAAATGCAACCATGAGGTCATTTTCATCCCAAAATGCATTGAAAAAATAGTTGTCGTCCAGATCCAGAGAAAAAAAGCAACCGCTTCAAACCCTCATAGATCTAATCTCAAGAGTCCAAATCAAGCCAAAAAAAAGCCAAATTTGACTTTCTCGATAGCTCTGGATCCAACGGTGAGGTCCTTTTGTGCCAAAATGCACTTAAAAATCACCCACCTCCAAAATTTGGAAAAAATGAATTTAAGGAGAATCCAGATCTGTTCCTATAACCCTTGTTGAAGAAAAAACCTCATAAATCGAGAAGGGGTTCACTAAATCGAGGCTCTGACACTAGGTTAGAATTGTGAAAAACCACAAAACCACATGCCATGTATGATCAAATAATGAAAAAAGACACCTTTCATGCAAGAGATCCGCAAAACAATATGTGATCATAGTCATAGTATGAATTAAATACACCAGATCCAGATGAATTTAAACTATATTTTTAATCCACTAAGCCATGATCCCAATGACATGTTTGAAAGTATCAAAAACTAAGAAACCATTGAACTAAACATGAAATAACCACAAAAGAATAAAATAAACCTATTGTAAGACTTCAAACCTTCTCCCATTGGGGGAGTGGTGTCACATTGATGTGGAATGGCGACCCTTTCCTAATCCCCTTGATGAGATGAATGTTTAACCAAACTCCATTGTTGAAAAACTAAGCTAAATGTGATAAAACGATGCTATGGGTGGATGAAAAGGATGAAAAAGCTTGATAATGGTGCAAGTATGAATAGAGATAGTATTCAAATGGGCAACATTAATTTTTCTTTTATGGAAGTGGATCCACTTCTCTTCAAATGGTGAAGTATTTATAGGAAAGAAAATGAAGAATCAATGGTCAAGATGAAAAGGATGATAATCAAAGATCACATGGATCAAAGAAAGCATGGCTCACAATGATTCAAAAAAACACACTTTGTAACAACTTTGAAATTTTGTTACAAAGTTTGTTAGGAAAGAATATTCCATTTTTGGAGCCAAATATAAGAATATTCCTTTGGAATATTCCACATGCAAGTGGATGTGTGAGGAAAAATTAGTAATTTGCTAAATTAAACTAAGTTTTAATTGTGCAAGTTGATGGGAAGTAGGATACTCAATAAATAATTAGTTTATTTAATGAAAAGAGGTTCAAATGACATTTAATTAAATAATTTAAGATTATTTAATTAAATGAGAGGATTCAGGGTGTTTAAATTAAATAATTTGTATTATTCAATTAAATAGGATGAGAGGTGAAGGTGAAAGGGGGTGAATTAACCTAATTAAAGTAATTAGATTAGTAGATGAAAATGATGCATTTAATTAAATAACTAGGCCAATTTAATCAAATAGGCGAAAAGAGGATGAATTTTAGGATGAAACGATGTTAGTATATCGGATTCAAGTGTGTAATACCATTTAGGAAAATTTTAAGTGTCTACATTTTTCCCCTCTTTGAAGCGAGGTACCTGTTACATTGGTTCAAAGACTAACACTTTTCTAATTAATACTATTGCTTAGATAATTTTTTTTAAAAAATCCTAATTTTGCGGATTCCCCACTATTGCCCCAATGGAAGGAATTAAGATGGTACCCTACCCTCTCGCAAGATTGGGTAGAAATTTGAAATTTTTGGTTGATCTCTCGACAAAGATGCAACATTGATGCAAGTGCAAAAAACATGCTCTTGGACACGAAAACAAGCTTAGAAACACAAAAAAACATCTCAAAATATGCCCCATAGCTCAGGAATTGGTGAAACAAGCTAAAAACCCTAATTTTTAGGCATATATATATTTTAAAGGGTCACATTCAATTCATTTGTGCATTCACACTGAGTTTTCCTGTGCTTTTTGCTCTAAACCTCTGATGAAATGGCTCAACATGTGCTTCCACGACACATTGCTATCTGAGTTTGAGAGTACCAACATCCTCCAAGCACAGGATCACTGGTATGCAAATTGAAACTTTTCTTGTGCTTTGCTTTTATCATGCATTTATTAGGCGTTGAAGCTAGGATAGCTTATGCATCGCTATATTGCAACACTTTTAGGATTTTTGGTGACGCATTTGTCAATTTTGGTGACACCAAATGTTGTCAATAGTAATGCTTCCTTAGATTTAGAATTAGGGTTTCATTACATTATTTTAGTGATGCAAGTGCAAATAGAAGTGCTATATGGGATTTGGGTAGGGCGATGCCGAAAATTATGGTGATGCATGTGTCTAGAGTGACGTTTCTTCAACTTTGAAAAGGGGCAACACCATTTTCCAAAAGAACTATAGCGACACATTTGTAAACAATGACACAATTTTCAATTAGGGGTTCAAAAGCTCCATTTTTTTTTTATTTTAGCCAAATTTTGACATTGTGCGATTCATGCATGCAGGAGGTTATCCAACCACTTATGTCTCACGAGCACTGGCTCGGGTTGCTCAAGGAGTTAGAGGATTTGGATGAGATTCGACGAGAGCACCTTGGGGAGATCAAGATCTCATTCATTGCATATATGCCTAAGGTGAGGACACATGTGGCCATGATGACTACATTAGTTGAGTGATGGCACAATGAGACATCATTGTTTCACCTACCCACCGAAGAGGCCACAATGAAATTGGAGGATGTGTGGAGGATATTGCAGCTTCCTATTCATGGAGAGCAAGTGATTTATGATACAAATGTTGGGTATGACACATGCATGAGGTTCTTCGTTAGGGGGATGTCATACTCGCGAGCTCACAGATTGATTTAGAGATGTACCCAAGGGTGCTGACCATTTTCAGATTGATAGTTAGAGCATTGATTTCTGGGATTGTTGCCCCAGACCAGTGAGGCAAAGGATTCAATCCTGGTTGGGGGCTTGTATGGTACCAGATGATTTATAGGACACTATATGCATGGGGCCCAGTCATGCTAGCCTCACTCTATCATGATATGCACTAGCTTGTATACTGCCAGGGGAGAGGCATTGGAGTTGGTGTTACTTTGTTACATATCTAGGCATGGGAGCAAATTATCATGCTCAGACTAGTGGTCCATTTGGTAGATGTGGATCCAAATGAGCCAGTGGTTTTTAGGTATAGGGGATAGAGCACTCTACAACATACAGGTCCATTAGGGATCCCCTATTGGTGGTGGGTCATTGATGATATGACAGTGTTTCGATGGCGACCATGGTTATAGATTCCCACCTAGTATGATGATCACCAACAAATTTTCTTCGCTAGAAAGACTCAGTACATTCAAGGACGAGAGAATATGATGATCAAGAGATACTTTGTAGATCGAGTGGCTTGATAGTTTGCTGAGGTGTAGGATGCACCTGCAGATGAGTACATAGCTATATTTGTGATGATTGCTAGGGAGGTTACATGGGGTCCATAGATACAACCAGATGTCGTGATTGATGTGTTTAGATAGCTAAGGGCCAGGTCGTGGGTCTATGATGAGGGATGGGTTGATGTGAGGACCACCCCTGCATATGATTTATGGTTTTTTCCTCCTCTCTGATTGATAGATCTAGAAGGGGTACCTCCATGAGGGAGGCCTAGAAGTAGAGGTGTAGGTAGGGGACAAGTTCCACAGGATCCCCAACAGGATTAGTGTTAGGGTGATCAGGTGGTTGGATAGGGGTGGGGCTATGAAAGCCAAGATCTGATAATGGGATAGGTTCCAAGGGGACCACCATCACCACCACACTAGCAATAATAAGGTTTAGACACACGAGACACACAAATATAGCTATTGATGTAGGAGAAAGACTAGGCCCTCCAAGAGCTATAGATAGTTATAGTTGAGTGGGACTAGGCCTGCCAGTAGATTCAACCATTAATACAAGAGAGAGACCACAAGAGATAGCTTTGAAAAACCTCAGATATACAGTTTTCCTAGGAGACTAGGAGGCAGTAGCAGCTAGAGGCTATTGCACAGTAGCAGGCACAACAAGTATAGGAATAGGTGGGCTAGATAGTGGTCACACATCTCTTGGGCAGGTGAGGGAGGAGGTGTCCTATTATAGGACACTTTACTATAGAGATGTCCCACCGAGCCGTTGACAACTCGATTTTGAGCATAGGAGTGGGGTTGCACCCAGTGTATCAGGCGAGAAACCATTAGTGAGACAACCCGAAGAGCTGAGTCTTTGACATCCATCAGGTGGTCACCAGGACTAGTTGCACCATGATGACCGACAATGTAGGGAATAAATTCCTTGTATAGACACTTTTTGGATGTATAGCCTGATTTATACATGTATACACATTTATTGGCTCATTTTTGATAGCCTCTTGTATATGTACTTTTGATGATAGTTACACTTTGACTTTGATATTTGTACCATGACATTCATTTTTGGAGATATATAGATGAGATGACTTGATTCAATTTATGATGTTATGCATAATTTATTTTAAATGTGTTATGATTATGTATAGATGCAATGGATGCAAATGTTTATGTTATGGATGCACTTCTTTATTTATGCTTGTAGTGTAGTAAAATGCATACCCTTGCATTTTCACACTTGTTTGGGCCTGCCTTGCTTTATTTATGCCTCTTTATGGCTTAATTGGTCCTATTTTATGTCCACAAGCCCTATGAATGACATATTTTTTTGGTTAATCTCGACATTCTCCAATGCATAAATGTTAATTTAATGACTCCATTGGTGTGTCCTTGATTTTTGGTTCGGGACTAAAATGCCACCTAGGGCGTCTTAGTCCCCCAAGGCTCTTGGGACCTTGATTTTGGCATCTTTGGATTGGGCCCCTTTTTGGTATTTGTGCCCCAAGTTTTATGACTCCTCCTTGAGTCATTTTCTAGATTCATTTTCAAATTCTGGCAAGATTTAGCCTCCTTTATTTAATGAATTCATATGTTGGCTTGGTGTGTTATAATTTTGGGATATTAAGCATAGATAAGTATAAATACAAGGTTCCTTGATTCATTTCAACCCAATGCTTTTGTGAGATCTTTTATCATAGCATAATTGAGTTCACAAGAGCATTCAAGAGCATTTCATCAAGCATTTGAAGCCATCATCAAGATTCAAGCATCATTTCAAGGGCTTAGTGCATCCATTCATGTTGTTGAGCCAAGATTGTGGATGTAGCATTGAAGATCTATTTGCAACCATTTTTCACATCATATTCCAAGATCCACGATCTACATTCTTCATGGCCACTACATGGTATATTTCAAATTTTCTTCACAAGACATCATACAAGGTGACATAATTTACATATTTCATGTTTTATGGTTCATTTCATTCATTTTATCATTTGGTTTAATTACCTAAAAGTGGTTTGACCAAGGAAAACCCCCATTCACTAACAATCAACAAGTTTTCCCTCTCTTGTGTGTTTGTATTTGTAGATCTAGGTTGAAGACCTAAAGATCAATTGGAGTGCAAGATTGAAAAGTTGCAAAGTTTCATTGTCAAAGTTGTCATCTTCATAGAAACTCACCTACATGTTAGATCTGGAAGTTTTAGGACCTTAGATCTGAGGAGAAGCAAGTGCAGACATCAACCCTCAAGACCACATTCAAAGACTTCAAAAATTCAAAATGGGACTAATACACCTCCTAGGGTGTCTTAGTCCTCCACATGGTATTTTTTTGAGATTCTTTGAGATTCTATTCTGACATTTGAAGACTCTGCATTTTCCTCGAAAAACAGTAGTGGGACTAATACGCCATCCTGGGCATCTTAGTCCTCCACAACATATTTTGACAGCCTCTTTTCATTTCCAGAATCCTCATGACATCTCCATATTTCCCAAGTACACACATACCATCCCCCTATTGCATAATTTCATCATTTGCATCTTTCATTTAGCTTGCATTTCTAGTTATAGGTTATTTTGCATATCACAACGTGTTTTCAAAAAATTTCTTTTCCAAACTTTTACTTGGTGGTGAACCCCTAAAATTTTAAAGAACCCCCTCCTAGGTCCTTCCTAATTGAGAATTGACTCACCTTGTGAGGTTGTTAGTCAATCCAATTGGGACTCCTAGGAAACTATTGAATCATTAGTGGAGAAAGAGTGATATCTCAAGGTATCCATTTTTCTTCACATCATTTTGGTGAACCCAACATTTTGGAACTTTCATTTTTTGATTTGAAGTCCATTAAAATCCTAGATCTAGGTTGCATTCATTCTTGCATTGCATCTTGCATTAGTGAAATTGCATCTAGGGATTCTCATATTTGGTAAAAGTGCATCTAGGGCTTCTCATATTTGCATTAGTGAAAGTGCATATAGGTTGCTTTTTTGATTTCTTGCATCATTCTATCTCATTGAAAAACTGAAAGGTGCATTATCAATCATCATAATTGCATTTAGAAACATTGCTATTACATCCATAATTGAAAATTTGGCATTCAATTTTGCATCCAATTTCTTGTCACTAGTTACTTTTTCTTGCATTCATTTTCATAATTTTTTGTTTCCAAACATTAGGTCCCTGGGTAGGCAACCTAGGAACATTGTTATCAACCCAATATTTTTTAATTTTCTATGAAAAATCCTTACTGGGACTAAAATTCCCTTGGTGGCGTCTTAGTCCCTCTCTGGTTTTTGGTTGCAGTACCCTGTATGAGTAATTTGCTATCTATTTCATCTTTTGAAACCTTCAAATTTCATCAGGAGAACTAAGATTCCCTCCCCGGTGTCAGTCCCTATGGAATTTTAGATTGCAGTTTTCAGGATATGAATCAACATTTTTGTGCTTCTGTTTGCTGGCATTGGTTATCTATTTCATTGGATTAAATTTTTGTTTCATGCATTTTACTAAATATAGCTTAAAGTGCTTCATTTCATGCATTTCTCAATTCCAAATTTTCATTTACAACATTTCATCTTTCAGATCATTTCATACTATAATCAGAAAATTACCTTGCTTCCAATCTAACAATTGCATTTAAACATTTCACTTTAGGTCATTGCATTGCACTTTCTTTACTTTTCTATGATAACGTGTTTTCTTTCAAGAGATGTGGCTTTGATATGATTGAAAATGGGTTGCATAAGTACAACATCCCCTCTTATGAGTTCAATTTAGATTACACTAATGAGGTCATTAAGAAACATGTTAATTGTCAAACCATTGACATAATCCTTAATATTACATTTCCCATTGGTGAGGATGATAGTGTAGACAGTCATAACAATCATACTTGTTCTTCTCCCAATACCTCTCCTCTTAGTGATGAAGGTATCTTGGTGAAACAAGATACAAGCATTGAGAGTCTTGATTATCCATATCCTCCTCCCCCTTTGGAGTACATTATAGAAAAAAAGAAGATGAAATCATAGAAACAATTCTCAACACCACCTTACCTAGTCTCCATTCATCCTTTGATGTGACGATGTTTTAGCGAAAGAAGATGATATCATAGATAACCATAATTTTCCTTCTCCTAATATCCCCCCTTGATACAAAGAGGATTGTTTGGTGTTAAAAGATGAACCTATCGAGAGTCATGATAATCTTGTTCATCCCTTCCCTAATGCTCCTACCATTTAGAATGATCTATTTGGTAATCATAGTTGTCCTTCTCTTGATGCCTCCCCTACTTGTGATGATAATTTACAAAATATAACCATGGAATGTGATGAAAACCTTACAAGCTCTCCTACTAGGGTAGATGGTATGGCACAAGAGAATGAGACCTTAGAGATAAAGGATAAAGTCATGAACAATAATAACAATAAAAAAGAGCCTTCTCCTAATATCCCCACTATCGATAAACAAGAGAATCTAACCATTGATAACTTCCTTACATGTGATGAAGTAATTTTAGAAGAACCAACCCTTGAATTTCAAGAACATTTGGTTTGTAGTTCTCCTAAACACTCTCCTATTAGGGAAGATATAACGATGGAAGAAAATGAGAACATTGACAATAGTGATTCCTTAGATTAAGATGATGAAGTAACCTTGGACTCCTCTTCACTAAGAGATCACAAAAAATGAGGATAAGTCTTCTAAAGTTATGCACATTAGATAACCATTGGAATATTCTCTCGAGCCTAAACTTATCCTTTATCCAGCCTTGCAAAAAACACAAGTTCAAAAAAAAACCTATCCTTATCCTCGAACCACCTAAGAACAACGTTTCATAGCAACCGAGTTACAATACCATTGCTCATACATACAACACTAGGAACAATCCTTGACCAAGAAAAACCACATCAACATACCTCCCTTTGCCTAATCCTATCTTGCCTAGTGCCCCTTGTTTTCCTCCACAAAGTGGAAAGGAGTATGATCTTGTTGAACAACTTAAGAATACTCCTACAAAGATATCCCTCTGGGACTTGATCTAGAATTAACCTAATTATCACACCATGATTCAAACAACCTTACAAAAAGTTGTGGTTCCTTCTAGTGCAAACCCAAATGACATAGCAACCATGATTCAAGGGATAAATGCTAACATTGTTTTCCGCCAAAGTGAACTCCTTGCTTTGGAATTACAAAAACAATGTGATGCTCTCACAATAATAGCTCAATATGAAGACAATAGGGATAAAGTGAACCCTTGTTGACAATGGATCAACCTATTAAGGGATATTATAATGTGGGAAATAAATCACTTGGAGTGATATTTACCTATTACAGTTGGAAAGGCTACCTTACAAACCCCTATTCATGTTATACCTCATGATATTTCATATAATATTCTTTTAGTTAGAACATGGATTCATGAGATGCATGTTGTGCCCTCTACCCCTCATCGTATCATAAAATATTCCTACAACAACAAAGTTTATATAATCAAAGCCGATCCAGAACCATATAGTTGTCTAAAATTTGAGAAAATTGAGGAAAATGTCTTGAACACATTAACACCAATGACACAAGTGGAATCCATGCAACAAAAAGACAAAGAAAAAAACATTGAGGAAATCATGAAGCTATTAGAATATGATTGGGGTTCCTTATATTTTTAACATAAATTCATGGGAGAATACAAGATCATACACAAAGATTCAGACAAGGGAAAAGAAATAGACGTAATGTGAACACAAAATTTAGACGGCCATTCAAAAGCATCCACCTCAACCACTTTAGAAGAAAAAGAAATTTACACAACAAACTTTGATGAATTTAATCATGAGCAACCACCAAATCTAAAAGAGATGAAGAAGCTTTATGGAAAAGGTTACAAACTTATGAAACAACTCGAATATAGTGGAAAATGATGTGGTGCTAGAGAACAAGATATCTGTGTCCTTATAGAGCTTCACACATAAGAAAATACTAGTGGTCTTGGTTATTGTCCCTTGAAAGACACAAACAAGCCTTCACTTAATATCAAAACTATCACAAAACATCCTTCTAAGCTGACTTTAACAGTGGTGCATCCTGAACTGATAGACACTACTAGTATTGATCGTTATCCTTTGCAAGAAATGAAACAAACAAAGAAATCCTCGCTTAATGTAAATTTCATCATGCAAAACACTAATGATTCAAATTCATTAGATTTTACACCCTCTAGTAAAGGAGAGAAAAAAATTTCGCAATCTAAAGCATCTTGTGTAAGTATGACATCTTGTACTAAGCAAGAGATATATTTGTTGCAAAATAAAGCAACATCCTTCACTTTTGACCAAGAGAGTATCTTGACGAGACTCCTCCAAGATCGTCTGATCTCTCTTCCTCCAAGAATATGAAAGAAATTTTATTACAAGACTTCATTTTGTGCATATCATAGAATTCATGGTCATTCTACTAATGAATGTAAGGATTTGAGTAGAAAAATTCAATATCTTAAGGATTTTGGTGTTCTTCCTTATGTGGGGGCACCTAATTCCTCTAATTGATATTTATTTTCACTCTAGCATTTTTCTCATCATTCATTTTGGCTCACCTTTGTCTTGCACTTAGTGGGGGCAAGGGGTTAGGTAGCCTTGTCCTTGTATGTCACCTGTCATTGCCTCTTTCGGCTAGTTGATCACCTTTCATGTGTATATGTAAAAAGAAATCTTGGGATGTGGATGGCATGCCTTAAGTTGGATTGCATGTGACATACTATATTTTGGGGGCATTCCTTTTTCATGACGTAGCTTATCAGAAACATATGACTTGGCATAGGGCTTTCTAAATAAGCTATCATGTCTTCTTCTACTTTAAAGCAATTTCTCACAACAATGGTGTTAGCAATCGATTTAAAGTGGAGGAATACATCAAAACTCATGTTTCATTGTGCAATTTTATTTCTTCTTGTGATGCATCCTTTTCTTGGTGGTGTCATTTTTTTGATTTCCTCTAAGAGTGTGATATTTCTCTAACTTGTCCTCTCTTGGAAACATTAAGCACAATGTTCCCTAAGATGAGACCTTGCTCGAACTAAGAAAAATCTCTCTTGTTGCATCTTTTGTGCCTTATTAAAGTCATGGAGGTATGGCTTTCATATGGTTCCCTGGGGCTCACCTAGTGAACAACTAGCTTCACTAGCCCTTGTGAGTGTGCATTTTCTTTTGTCCTTATCATAGTCATGGGGGTATGATGATGATATGGACATCTTGGGGCTCACCTAGTGGACAAATAGATCCCACTAGCCCTTGTGAGCATGCGTTTTGTTTGCATAGTGGACAACGCGTTCCACTTGTAAACTTCTCTTTTGGATAAACAACCTAGACTCGGTCCACCGTGTTGGATGGATAGTCGAAGCTTGATTCATTGCAAATTTTCCTTTTTCTTTTCTTTGATGGTGTATGTTTGCGATTTTGTTATGACTTCATATATCATCCACAAATGTGTTTTTTTGTGCCTATGTTGGTTTTTCCATAGGATCTTGATCCTGGGGGCTTGGCCACCCTCTTTATTATTGTCATCCTATCTTACTAACATTTGTACATTTGAACCCCTCTTGATTGCATGATTGGCTACTTTAGTGTGAGTTTAAAGCAAGTTCATCCTCTCACTAAAGTGGGGGCTAAATGTAGTGTAGTAAAATTCATACCCTTGCATTTTCACACTTTTTTGCACCCACCTTGATTTATTTATGCCTTTTTATGGCTTAATTGGTCCTATTTTATGTCCATAGCCCCTATGAATGACATATTTTTCTAGTTAATCCCAACATTCTCCAATGCATAAATGTTAATTTAATGACTCCATCGGTGTGTCCCTAATTTTTGGTTTGGGACTAAAATGTCACCCATGGCGTCTTAGTCCCCTAAGGCTCTTGGGACCTTGATTTTGGCATCTTTGGATTGGGCCCCTTTTTGTTGTTTGTGCCCCAAGTTTTATGACTTGGGACTACGACACCACCTATGGATTCTTAGTCCTCCTTGAGTCATTTTCAGGATTCAATTTCAAATTTTGGCAGGATTTAGCCTCCTTTATTTAATGAATTCATATGTCAGCTTGGTGTGATATAATTTTGGGATATTAAGCATAGATAAGTATAAATACAAGGTTCCTTGATTCATTTCAACCCAAGTATTTTGTGAGATATTTTATCATAGAATAATTGAGTTCACAAGAGCATTCAAGAGCATTTCATCAAGCATTTGAAGCCATCATCAAGATTCAAGCATAATGTCAAGGGCTAAGTGCATCCATTCATGTTGTTGAGCCAAGATTATGGATGTAGCATTGAAGAGCTATTTACAACCATTATTCACATCATATTACAAGATCTAAGATCTATATTCTTCATGGCCACTACATGGTAGATTGTAGATTTGCTTCTCAAGACATCATACAAGGTGATATCATTTACATATTTCATGTTTTATGGTTGATTTCATCATTTTGTTTAATTACCTAAAAGGGGTTTGACCAAGGCAAACCGCCATTCACTAACAATAAACAAGTTTTCCCTTTGTTGTGTGTTTGTATTTGTAGATCTAGGTTGAATACTTGAAGATCATTTGGAGTGCAAGATTGAAAAGTTGCAAAGTTTCATTTTCAAAGTTGTCATCTTCACGGAAACTCACCTACAGGTCAGATCTAGAAGTTTCAAGACCTCAAATATGAGGAGAAACAAGTGTAGACATCAACCCTCAGAACCACATTTAGAGACTTCATAAATTTAAAATGGGACTAATATGCCACCTAGGGCATCTTAGTCCTCTATAGGTTATTTTTCAAATATTCCTTGGGATTCTGTTCTGACATCTAAAGACTCCGCATTTGCCCTGAAAAATAGTAGAGGGACTAATACGCCATCCTGGGTGTCTTAGTCCTCAACATATTTTGGCAGCCTCTTTGCATTTCCATAATCCTCACAACATCTCCAAATTTCCCAGGTACACACATACCATCCCCCTGTTGCATAATTTCATCATTTGCATCTTTCATTTAGCTTTCATTTCTAGTTTTAGGTCATTTTGCATATCACAACGTGTTTTCAAACATTTTCTATTCTAAGCATTTGCTTGGTGGTGAACCCCTAAAAGTTTAAAGAACCCCCTCCTAGGTCATTCCTAATTGAGATTTGACTCACCTTGTGAGGTTGTTAGTCAATCCAATTAGGACTCCTAGGACATTAGCGAATAATTAGTGGAGAAAGAGTGATATCTCAAGGTATCCATTTTTCTTCACATTAATGCTTATGTGATATGCGATGATTGATGATGTGATGCTTATGTGATATGCGATATATGATATTGATGCAATGCAATGGATGTTTCCTTCTCTTCTTTCAGTATCGTTCTATGACATGCTATGAGATGTATATACTTTATTTTTTGTGTTTCCCATATGATGATGCCATTATTTATGATATGCAGATGATATGATATGATTATGCAGGATGTATGCATGCTAATGGTTTGTGGATGCAGGGAAAATGCATTTCTTTTTGGTTGACTGTCATGATACCATGTTAGCATGGAAAGAAGATAGAAGAATAAGATGAAATGATTGACCATTGATTTTGAGATTGATTCAGAATTCCAACAAGTCCATGATTCATCGAGACTTTATTAGATTATGGTGATGAGATTGATGATTAGCTCATTTATGGGATTGGGACTCTCCGTCATTCCTTATTTTTGATATAACACATAGACATGATGCATCATGGTATTGATAGCTAGGATGATGTTTTATCTAGTGCAATGGACTTTGACTCTACAAATAGGTAGGATAATCCTTGTTCACACCTTGAAAAACATAAACCTCATTGGAATATATTTTAGAAGTTTAGAATATTTCAAACCAAAGCATACACAATAGTCAACAATTTACTCTAAATGAACTCCCTACACACAACTAAGAAATTATGCATCAAGATTATTTTATAAGAATATCCCACAAGCACAAAAAACAAAAAGCTAATGATCAATGCCCCAATCCTTTCTCTCTAAATCATTGAGACATCATTGAGAGGTTCTCAGAATGGGTCAATAAGATAAATCATAAGAAAATATCAACAAAAAATAGTCAATGTTATCTATACCTCTTTCCAATGTAACATAGCTAAGGCGATTTTGATGTTGATGCCCATTGTAGGAAGGATGCATCCTAGGACGTGTTTATCAGATGTTTTGACTAGGACTAATTTTTTGATAGACCATTGATATAAATGCTATTGACTCATTTACCTATGATCTAGATTTAGGATTTTGAAACTTTAGGTTTACACTGCACGACTTACGACACTTGTTTTTTCACTTGTTTTACCAAAGTTTGAAGAAAATGATTGACTTATTATGGATGAAAGCTTGTCAAGGGTGAAAGCGAAATGGGATGGATGGTTTTTGATTTTCTAGAATATTTCAATGTTTTTGATGTTTTGAAAATGTTTTGAGGCTATTATTGGTCTTTTTGAAAGTTTATGTGAATGTTTTGGTTTTTGATTATTTGAGGTTGTTTAGGGTTTTCTAAGGTTTTCCAAATGTTTTGGTGTTTTTTGAATTTTGACCAAGAACTAAAAGGGACTGACCTAGGGCCTCGAGGGCTTATCAAAGATGAGCCTTTCCTATGTTATGCATGCAAAGACCACATAGTTTGATTGATGTTGACTTGTTATCAATGAGATATGAACACTTGATGGATTGCCAGTTTATTATGACAGACTCCTAACCTAAAATGTCTCGGGGGTACATCAATGATGGCCTTTCCTACGTTCAAGCTCAAAGACAATGCAGTTTGACATGGTAATGTTTTTGGTTTTGATTTTCAATGTTTTTACTTGTTTAGGGATTTTTGATGTGTTTTGGATGTTTTAGATTTTTGGCTATACAAGATTTTGATGTTTTTTGTATTTTTTTTATTTTGCGAGTGTTTTCGATTTTGATGAGGTTTTATGAATGTTTTTGGGATTTTTGATGATATTTCGAATAACCTTAATATATACAAGAACCTAATCCGATGCATAACAAATTGCTCCCAGTGTGATGTGATAGACTACCTCGGTATAGGCAGGACAAACTGACCTTAGGAATGTGTCATGTAGTACTAAAGAGGACTATGATACTTTACAATATCAAGCTATGACATGGGCGTGGATGGGTGATGGAATAAATAGGATGAGTGATGCGATGGATGAATACGATGCAAAACATGATAAGCTAAAGAGCCAAAGATAGATGGAGGTGCTTATTTTACGCAAGGTGTGTGTTTTCTAGGTTTTCACCAAGGTACTTGCCCAAAGTTCCAGCGAAGTGGTTTTCACTAGAGGATGGTTTCTTTTCTTTACTGTTTTCAATCCTTTTTCTTTTTTTTTTGGATTTTTGACATTTTTTGATTTTTTTGATTTTTTTAGATTTACACCATTCAAGCCTAGGCATAAAACCTTTTGAGATGTAGACTGTTGATTGGCTCTTGTAAGGGTTCTCCTTTAGGTGTTGACAATTGGTAAGCTCCTGATCCATAGCTCGCTATGTAAATGAATGGGCCCAACCAATTAGGCTCAAAATTTCCTATATTATCCTGATCTGGAACATTCTTCTGATTCTTCTTGAGGACAAAATCCCCTACCTAGAAAGACTGACCCTTGATCTTCTTATTGTGCCTTCATTTCATTCAGTTGTGGTATGCTTGTAAATTATTTAGGGTGTGAAGATGATGCTCATCCAGGAATTCTAACTCATTCACCTGAGATACCCTATATTCTTCATCAATGATAAGATTTTGTAATGACACTTGCACCGAGGGAAGCTCAACCTCAATAGGTAGGATGGATTTTGATCCATAGACCAAGGAGAAATGGGTTACACATGTAGGGATGTGTATATTGGTTCTATACTCCCATAGGGCATGATTTAACTGTAGACTTCAATCACGACCAACTTTATTGACCGTCTTCTTTAGGATTTTCAGAAAGGTATTGTTTGTAGCCTCAACTTGGCCATTTCCTCAGGGTTAATAGGGGGTAGAGAACTAATGTTTGATGTTAAATCATTTGCATTGCTCTCTTACATCCTGGTTCTTGAAGGGTGTTACGTTATTTGAGATAAGGGCTTGTGGAACACCATAATGCAAAATAAGGTAATTCCAGATAAACTTGGAGATTTGCTTCCCCATTATATAAGTCATAGGAATGGATTCCACCCACTTACTAAAGTACTCAGTGGCCACAATGATGAATTTATGGCCATTAGATGAGGTGGGAGCAAGTTTTCCTATGAGGTAAATCCCCCACTATGAGAAAAGGCCAAGGTGTGACTATTGGTTGTAACTTCTGAGTGAGAGCATGGATTAGACCTCCATGCTATTGACATTGGATACATTTTTGAACATATTGATGAGATTCTCTTTCCATGGTTGGCTAGTGATAACCCATCCTCAACAATTTCTTGGCTAAGGTCATACCACTAGAATGGAAACCACAAATTCCTTTGTGTACTTTTGTTAAGGTGATCGAGGCTTCCTCTTGGTTGAGACATCATAGTAATGTCCCCTCGATGGTTCTACAGTATAGGGTATCACCTAAGATTATGAATCGAGATGCCTTTTTCATGAATGTTTTCTTTAGGTTAGTGGTGATATTAGATGGGAGGGTACCTCTAGTAAGATAAGTGAATATATCATGATACCATGGGGAACCAGGACCAATGATTACACAGACAAATTCAGATTTAGGAATTTTTAGGGCTAGTATGAGAAGTTGTTCTACCAAGAATTCACATTGAAGGACATTGTGTGGCATGTCTAACAAAGACCCAATTGTTTCCATGACATCTACTATTTGATTGTTCACACGAGGTATCTTCTCAAAGGTTATATCAATGAAGAAATCCTTAAGACTTTTTACTATCTTCTTATAAGGAGTGAGTTTATCATCCTTAGTTTCATAGTCATCGTTGACTTGGTTAACAATTAGTTGTGAGTCTCCATAGACTTCTAACTCCTGTATTTGTCACTCGACTACTATTCTTAACCCCATTATTAGAGATTCATACTCAAATATTGTTGGTACATGGTAATGAGTAGTTGGTATGACTTTATAATATAGTCACCTGCAGGGGTGATAATGAGAATGCATGCCCCTGATCCATGTTGGGTATATGATCCATTAAAGTACATTTTCCATTGATCCATTGCATTAAGAAGAAAGATTGACTCATTAGAAAATTCATATATCAAAGGATTCTCTGCATAAATGAGGGATTTTTCTAGTTGGTCTACAATAACTTGTCCCTATATAGTCTTTTGTTCCACATACTCTATGTCAGACTCTATCAAGATCATTACCCATTTAGCCATTCACCCAGTGAGAGTTGCTTTAGATAACATATATTTTAATGGGTCAATCTTAGTAATAAGCTTGATTTGGTGTGAAAGCATGTAATGCCTAAATTTTTGTGAAGCAAAGACCATTGCTATGCATTCCTTCTTAATGGATGAGTAATTCATTTCATATCCTACCAAGGTCTTGCTAATGTAATAGATGGCTCTTTCCTTTCCCATTTCATCATGTTGGGCTAGAAGAGAACCTAGTGTTGCTGATGTTGCTGAGATTTATAGGATCAATGTCATGTTTGGTATCATCGACATGAGAATGGAGGTGATAATAGGTATTCCTTGATCTGCTGAAAGGATTTATCCCATTTCTCATCCCACTTATATGTTATACCTTTATGGAGAAGATGTGAGAAAGGGTGGATCTTGTTTGATAGCTGCGATATGAATCTTCTAATAGATTGTAACCTTCCTTGTAGCCCTCTCATCTATATAAATGTTTGTGGTGGCTCCATTTCTAAGATTTCTTTCACCTTTGCTAGATCTATATCTATCCCTCTTTGTAAATGTAAGAGAGGGGGAAAAACCATGTTCTAGGCCCCAGGTCACAGAGATCCAAGAGCGGAAGGCTGCCCTAACTTACCTCATCTTAAAAAGGGTGTTTTGAAATGAGGGATGAGAATGATGAGGAATATAAGGCCTTTCAATCACTCTACAGAACTGAAACCAGTTTTTGGGTTAGGCAAGCCAGTTTTCAAGTTCAACACTCTGCCTCAGGTAGCTCTTTTCCTGAGGACAAAAGTGTGGTTCCAAGATGACAACGCAATGCGCTAGCATCTCTTAGCTACGCTAGTTTCCATACAACCAGATGACCGAAAGTACAATGAGAACTACCAAAAAATGAGCTGACAACCTAGCTAATGGTTTTTAGGAGAGCAAAAAAAAACTATGAAATAAGAGATATAAAATCGAATATGATAAAGCAAATAGATTAAAGCTAGGGTGACAAAAATGATCTCACAAAAGAGCTTGTTCGCTAGCTAGCTCCAAATGCACATACACCTACACACAAGAAAGAGGAAAATTGTTGAGGGGTTGTATAGGGGTATACCTTAGTTAGACCCCCATTTTGGTGTTTCCACCTCCACATACATACGAGATAGCAACGATAGAGAAATATGCGATAAAGAAGGAATGAAAGTAAAGAACACAATAACACTAAAAAATAGTGATGTGCTACTCAACCAAATCATAGAGGAGAGAGTGAAAATGCTTACCACCTCCACCAAGAGCTCACTAGCTCATTGAGGAGAAAATGAGAGGACTCAATCCCCTACTACAATGGTGTTGTTCCACACTTTCTCTATAGAGTTGATGGAGTGTTGTTGCTGCTGCTATGGAGTGCAAAAGTGTTGCTTGAAGGCTGAGAGTGCAAGAAGTGAATGGTAGAATGCTTAGAGGATTGTATAGAGAGTTGAATTGAATGCTTAGAGGGATGAAATGAAGGAATGAAGAGTGAATTTGAAGGGAGAATGAGAAAAACAACCATATTCAGGTCGGTTGGTCAAAGAGGGGCATTACAAACCAACCCCAATTGGAAGTGTAATGCCTCTGCAGGCTTCAGACGTAGGAATCCATCAGGGACGTAAGTGTGCCACGTCAACATCTACGTGCTATGTGGGTGTCCCCAACAATTATTCTTCTGCTAATGCAAAAAACAAAAGCCAAGTGGAATGAAGGCAGCGAGCTGATGTGGAATTTCACCCTCGAATTTGGTTTTCTAAGGTGAGGAAGTGTAAAAGGGGAATTTTCATAAGGGGTGCAAATTCAGTCCTATACATTTTCCCCCACTTTAGTGAGCATGAATACTGATGAGTGCTTTGGTAAAGTAGATCAAAGAAGTGAATAGAGTTAGAAATGTATAGTTGAACCGTCGAGGAAGCAGATCATGATATGGTGAACTCGAGACCGCGGGACAAGTAAAGGACTTCATAGCCCTACAAAACTATGAAGCTGAAGAATGAAAGTATCTTACAGGCCCATGGACCTGTAAGGAGGAAACCCCCAAGATCTCTCACATGAAGGAATCCTTGAGAAGAAAGTTCCTCATAGGCCCACGGAGTTGCAAGGAAGGTATCCTCTAAGATCTCTCACACGAAGGAAACCCATAAAGCACCTTGTAGACCTGCAGGCCTGTAAGGAAGTGTCCCCCAAGATCTCTCACATGGAGGAACCTAGGAAAGCACCCTACAAACCTGTAGACCTATAGGGAAGGTGTCCTTCAAGATCCCTCACATGAAGGAAACCTAGGGAAGTTCCCTATAGACCCGCAGACCTATAGGGAGGTATCCCCCAAGATCTCTCATATGGAGAAAACCCAAAGAAAGTACCCTATAGACCTGCAGACCTATAGGGAGGTATCCCCCAATATCTCTCACATGGAGGAAACCCAAAGAAAGTGCCCTATAGACCCACAAACCTGCAGTGAAGGTATCCCCCAAGATCTCTCACATGGAGGAAACTAAAGGAAAGGGGACTCCATGTAGTTGAAAATCGGCTTCACAGGTGCACCTACAAAGTGACAAGTTTACCCGTAGATAGAACATGTCAGAAATCGGCCACACAGGAAAGTAAGTGAACAGTCACACAGACCATCAACAAGTTGGAATACTTTCAAAGGGGTCCCTTGGGAACCCGACATGAAGAAGGGGACCACTCAAGGGACACATTGTTTGAAAGTATGAAAGAGATGTTTCTTTCTCAAATCGATTCATCATCAAGAAACATTTTTGAAAGATGTTCACTTCATCAAGGAATTTGAAAGGAAGAAGATGCCCCCACAAGAGGGGAAGGTTGAAGCTATTCCCACTTCAGAGGAAGGTTCTCAAGCTCTTTATTTATGAACCCATGATGAAGGAAACACATTCCATTAGGGTTTCAATTCGAGAATATGATTCTTGAAAAGGAGTTTATGAAGATTCTCGAGAAAAGATTCCTTGGCAATGAATGTGTGTTCTAAGAATCAAAATGTTATAGAAGTGGTGTTGTCAAACATGAGAGGGACAACTGAAGAAAAGAAGAGAGAAAGATAAGGAAAAGGAAAAAGATAAAAGACAACACAAACAAAGGGCACATAGGTAGCCTAATATTTCAGGGTCATAACTGATCATAAATATATATAAGTATAGTAATAGTATATAAAATGAACTATCATCAAGCCCCTTCTATATCATACCATGTGAAGAATACACGAGAAGAAAAAGTAAAAATAAAAAAATTGGGTCAACATGGAAGGGAAGCCTAAATTCCTTGAATGCTTTGCATTGACCCCAATTTATCAAAAATAAAGTCGTGCATACATGAAAGAATGATGATACAAATAGAGGAAGGTTTACGACACAAAAACCACGCCTGTATCCAAGCACCAACAAGGGTGATAGGGGTCATCCAAGAAAACACAACATGATCATGAGGGAACACATCACAACACACACACACACACATCTACTCTAAAGATAAAGAAGAGGCCTCCCCCTAACACTAATTAACCAAGAGGTCTTCTGCTTCCCACTCTAGATCATCATAGGGGGAAGGAGGATGAGCCTGCAGTGGTGGAATGTTAAGGGGAGGAGAGTCTGACCCTCCCACAACAAGGGCTATAAAAGAGGGCCCTGTAAGGTCCTCTCCACTGAGCTCTTGTGGAGCTAAGTTCAATGATTTCACTAAGATTGGCAACAAGGCCGAAACCTCATCCAGAGAGTCAAACATGCAATTTATAGGAGTGCCATGTTTTACCTCAATGGATGGAGAAGGTTGTGCCTGAGATTCACCACTCAGCTCACCGAGTGATTCGGGAGCGATGATGAACTCAAGGGAAGCCAAGACTAGCTCCATCACTAGGAAAAAAGAAGTCAGTGTGGAACCACCTTTTGGAGATGGTGGGCTCCTCTTACGTCCTCCGTTGCTGGAAGGACCATTCTTTGTTCCTTCTACTCCATCGGGGGATGTGAACTCCCCACAAATGAGGCAATAGGTGTGGAGGAAGAGGAGGAAGAGAAAATCACTATAGCTACCACCAAATTGTTCGTCATATCTATGGGTTTTGGGAAAGGTGGGACATTTGGAAGGGACATCAAGAGAGGTGGCTCCACAAATGGAGTGAGGAACCCTTGCACCTTTTTAGGGTCAGGCGTATTTGTACTCACAGTAGAAGCCAAAAGTGATACATAACTAGACTGAACAAAAGCAGAGGGGAGGAGAGAGGAGGACACAACAGGAGGCCCTAATACAAGTGTGATTGTCTGCTCTTCCTTCCTCTATAAGGAAGCCTACTCGGCCATGAGAGCCTTTCGCCAACACTTGTGCTCATGAGCAAGGTGGTTTTTGTGACTCTTTGAATTGGAGGCTGGAGGCTACAAAGGGACGAAAGGCTCCTGCTCAGCCATGGGAATGTCCAGTACAACCATTTTCGGCAGAGGAACATAATCTTGAATGGGAGTAGGAGGTGTGGGTTGAGAAATAGTGGGGGGAGTCGACTCAAGTGCCTTAATAGCAGGCCTCTTCCTGTTTACTACTTTTGGAGTAGGAATGGTAGGAGATTATGCAGGCTGAGACATGGAGGATTCCCCACGGGGACCTTTTTCTCTACCATACAAATAGTACAAAGGTCTAGGCGGTTTAGTAGGGAGATCCTATATCCCGATATTGGGTCTATGCCAAGGAGGGATCATCAGACTTAATAGGTAGAATCCAAACTTGTTCATCTAATAATCCTCTAAAGAGAGGGGAGTAGATGAGTCATCCTGAGAGGGGGAAAGCTTCTCCTTCCCTTTTCAGGAAGAGGAGGCAACTGGTTGTTGTGATATAGGAAGAGCCAATTTTGGTTGTCCCTTGTCCCTGGTCTTATACTTCACATAGTTTTTGTAGAGTAGGTCTATTCTTGGAGGAAGTGGACCAACCAAGGCTAGCCAAAAATGGTCTAATGAATATCCCCCACAAGACACCAAAGGATGGTATCTAGTGTCATACATTACATACATGAACCTTCATGGGAGAACTTTAGACATTTATGAATAATAGAGGTGATTCCATTCATGGAAGCTAGCCAAGGTATACCTAGCTTCATCCTAAACAAATCTAACTCTGGAATGACATCAAAAACTATGTAAGCAGCCCTAGGTCCAACCAGGATAGACAAGGTTATTGAGCAATATGGCTTCAGAGAGAGACCATTGTGCATATGGATGATGGATTTTTGTTCTTCATATTCTTTCTTGTGTAGTGATTTAAGCCACAATGTCTCTTTTGTAATAACATTCACTCGACTTGCAGGGTCTACTAAGACTCCTGTGAAAAAGTTACCTTTGAGGCAAGTGATAATATAGAGGGGAGAAGGCTTGTTATTTTTGAGGGTAAGTAATGCGACGTGAATGTTACATTTAGGGATCCGGGCACAGGCTATGCGGTAGGGTTAACCATGACAATGTTAGCATAGGCCTCAGGCTGAGTGATATAATCAGCATGATCGACAATCATGTTAGCAAAATGTGATAGAAATGGGTCTGTGTATATATGCAATTCACTATTCAATTTTGCCACCAATTTATTTATATTTTGTTTGCTTCCATCGAGATGAATAGTACTATCCTCGATGCAGGTGCATACAACGTTCGATATTATGTTCGTTAACTCGATGCTACTAACAATAGGTACTTGCATCATACCAGCTAGGGTAAGGTTCCTTAAGAGGTTTAGGGTTTTTCAAGGTTATGATCTAATCCTTCACTAACTTTTGCAAGATGGAAGAATGAGATTTTGCTAACTTTGTGAACTTTTGGTTCTATTTGAGGCCATTTTCATCTACAAAGGCTACTACATTCACAATAGCCTTTCCTTTCCCAAAGATTGATACAATGGACTTTCCTTTAGAATGGGAGCGTGAGGAGGGTCCCCTGAACTAAACTATCGTCTGTTGATACTCTTTTAAGGTTGCACACAAGTGCGTGAAAGAAGGGTATTTCATAATGGTGAACTTCTCGTACCAAGTCCTTTGTAAGTTCCCTATGAATACCTTCTGCACGTCAGAATGGGGCAGCGGATATGATATTTGTGAGAATAGCATCTGAAACCGTGCTATGGAATTAGTAATCTTTTCATTATCACCTTGTTTGCATCAGAAAAGATCTACAAAGGTCATCTTCGACCTAATGTTAGCTTTGAACTGTCATACGAATTGGTTTACAAGAATTAGTCAAATGGGAAAATGGAATTATCAGCGAAGCAATAGTATCATTCAAGTGTTGTATCCTTGAGAGATCAAGGAAATATTTTTTCCATCAACGCATCGTGATGTAAGAAATCTATGCATAGGGTGTTAAAGGCAGACACATATGTCTGTGGGTCCCCTGTGCCACCATATTTCTTAAATTTAGGAATCTCCATTCCTTGAGGGAAGGGAGTGTTCAGGATTGCAACTAACAATAGGCTATGCCAAAATAAGGGTTGGAAGATAGTTTGGGTAGAGGCTTGAGAGAGACTCGTCAACTGGCTCTACATCTTACCCATATTTTGAAGAAGAGTGTTCAAAATAGGGTCATTAGAAGATATAGGGCCAGAGGAGCTTCCTCTAGAACCACCACCAGTGCCACCACCAGAACCACTGGTGTGGCCACCATCGGATCCACTACTAGAGCCACCTCCGCTTCCAAAGCCACCACCATGACCTCCATAGGAACCACTTCCACTAGCACCACCCTCGTTGTCAAAGTCACCACCATTACCAAATCCCCCACCAAATCCCCCACCACTCATCTCGTCAAAAACTCCACCGCTAGAGGTGACATGAGGGGTGAAGCTAAAACCCAAGGGGATTTTGTTCACTTTGATATTTTTGGATCCCTCAGAGGTAGAGGGGATGTTGATCGAGGGTACGGTATCGGCCATGTACATAGACATAGGAGGCATCAACAGTCCTAGCTATCCCTCATAGTCTTCAAAAGTGACTCCTCATACAATGTTAGGATTTTTTGGAGGAGCACATGCATCAGTTAGACTAGAGGGACTAGCCAAGAGTTTTATGCATGTTCAGTATTTTCCCACCGTATACTTTAGTTTGCTAATAACCCAGGCGACCTTAGCCAACTTTGGGTCTCTTTACAAGTGATGTTCCAAGTCACCCAACCTTTTATTGAGGGCAGAGACATATTCTGCAGGAATGTGAACAGCCTCATGCTTGTTGACTGACAATGGTATAGGAGATGCAGGAGGAGTGGGGACGTGGTCGGTCTCATCAAAGAATCCTACCTCACCCCTTTACAACTACTCCTGTGCGGTGAGACCAATGCCAGATTGAACAAAAAGGCCTATAGAGAAACCATTAGTGACCTTCTTCCTCTCCAACGGAAGGTGTCATACACTTCTCCTAACAATATACCTAGAGGTTGTAGATTGGGTTGTGATGCTCATAAACCTTCACAACACTCAAGGGCACAATGATTAAAGGAAAAATCCCCAACACCAATGGATGAGCAGATGTTGGTTCACGTCGAGTTCACCAAAAAAGTAAGAGAGGGGGACCAACCATGTTCAACACCCCAGGTCATGGAGATCCAAGAGCGGAAGGCTTCCCTAACTTACCTCAGCTTAAAAAGGGTGTTTTTAAATGAGGGATGAGAATGATGAGGATTATAAGGCCCTTCAATCACTCTACATACCCGAAACTAGTTTTGGGGCTAGGCGAGTTGTTTTTTGTGTTCAACATTGTGCCTCAGGTAGCTCTCTACCCGAGGATAAAAGCGTGGTTCGGGGACAACAGCGAGACGTGTTGGCATCTCTCAGGTGCGCTGGCATCCTTACGACTAGAGGACCAAAAGTACAATGAGAACTGCTAGAAAACGAGCTGACAGCCTAGCTAATGGTTTTTAGGAGAATAAAACAAAACTATGAAATAAGAGATATACAATTGAATATGATAAAACAAATAGATTAAAGCGAGGGTGAAAAAATGATCTCACAAAAGAGCTTGTTCACCATCTAGCTCCAAATGCACGTCCACCTACACACAAGAAAGAGGAAAATTGTTCAGGGGCTATATAGGGGTCTTCCTCAGTCAAACCCCCATTTTGGTGTTTGCATCTCCATAGATAGTTGAGATATCAATGATAGAGAAATATATGATAAAGAAGGAATGAAAGTAAAGAGCACAATAACACTACAAAATAGTGATGTGCTACTCAACCAAATCGTAGAGGAGAGGAGTGAAAATGCTTACCACCTCCACCAAGAGCTCACTAGCTAATGGAGGAGAAAATGAGAGGACTCTTGAGCCCCTGCTGCAATGGTTTTTTTTCTACACTTCCCCTACGGAGTTGATGGAGTGTTGTTGCTGCTATTGTGGAGTGAAAAAGTGTTGCTTGAAGGCTGAGAGTGCAAGAAGTGAATCCTAGAATGCTTAGAGGGATGAAATGAAGGAATGAAGAGTGAATTTGAAGGGAGAATAAGAAAAATGACCATATTCAGGTTGGTTGGTCGAAGAGGAGCATTTCAAACTGACCCCAATGGGAAGTGTAACACCTTTGTAGGCTTCAGACGCAGGAATCTATCAAGGATGTAAGCACATCATGCATAAATTTGCGCGCCATGTGGGTGTCCCTAAAAATTACTCTTTTTCTGACACACAAAACAAAAGCCAAGTGAAATGAAGGCAGCTGCCTGATGTGGAATTCTGACCTCAAATTTGGTTTTCTAAGGTGAGTAAGTGTAAAATGGGAATTTGCATAAGGGGTGCAAATTTTCTCCTATATAGTAACATGATGTAGCCAAGAAGCTTGTCTGATGTAACCCAAAAGATACATTTTTTTGGATTTAGTCTTACCTTATATTCCTTGATCCTATCAAATATTGGTCCCAATACCTCTATGTGCTCTTTCCTTGTCTTTGATTTGGCCAAAATATTGTACAAATAGTCTTCAACTATTTTATGGATCATATCATGAAATATTAGGGTCATCGCCCTTTGATAGGTTGCTCCATAATTATTTAACCCAAATGACATCATGTTCCAACAATATGTTCCCCATGGACAAGTGAATGCAATTTTATGTTGGTCCTCCTTAGCGATCATGATTTTGTTATAGCCTGAAAATCCATCCACGAGGGATAAAATTTTATGTCCTATGATTAAATCGATAATGATGTCAATGTTGGCAAGAGGGAAGTCATCTTTCAGACATGCTTTATTCAAATCCCTGAAGTCTATACATATTTTGATGCCCCCAATGGGTTTGGAGACTGGTACCAGGTTGGAAACCCACTCAGGATAGTTGATTGGCTGGATGAATCCAACGTCAAGGAGCTTCTATAATTCTAGCTTAACCAGTAATGCAATTTAAGGGTGCATCTTTCTAAATTTTTATTTCACTAGTTTGGCTTCAGGATGGACTACTAAGTGATGTAAAACCACTTCAGGATCGAGCCCCGACATATCTATGCATGAGCATGCAAAGTTTTCTCTTCTCTCTTTCAGGAATGTTGGTAAGTTTTCTTGTTCTTCATCCAAGAATGATTTAGCATAGAAGGTTATCCTAGATGCTTCTTTTGTTCCTACATTCACTAGAGTAGCCTTCTCTGCCAGTACTTCTGATTTTACTAGATGCATTATACTAAGGGGGAGATTGAATCCATCATCCTTTGGAACCTTAGATAGGCTTTCACCTTCAAATATTTTCTTTCTTTTTACTATTTTATGATCTGAGAAATCCACAGTGTGGTTTTCACTTAAAGACCTACATGTTATTCTCATGTCATCAATTTTGTGACTGAGGGATTCAATTGTCTCCCCATAGTACACTTGTGTATCTAGCTCTATATCAAATCCTGCTTTATGATCCCCACATGGTAAGTTGTCACAGAGTCCCATGAATTCTGAGATCGCCGCATCATTTTTGAACATATCTAGAATTGGTGGTCCTCGTTGGTCCCAGTCAATGAGTTGGGGTTATACTAGGCTTAATTAAGTGGTTTGGACATTTGAGGTGAAAAATGTTGTGGATATCATAAAGAGAGAGTTATCCTCAAATAGGGCAGTGATTTCAAGGGGGAAGTCATCTAGGGTAGTGTCATGTGATGTTGGTAACCAATAGGAAGCCTCAACCTATTTACTAGAAGTACCCTTTCCAATAAGGGTAATATTGCTAGTAGTACATCCTAATCCAAAATTCTTTGGACGTCTCTCAGAAATGATGGGTTCTAACAAACAATTGTCATTTTTTCCAAGCTTTTCATTCTTGTTGTACCCCCATCCCATCATTAGCTATAAACCTTTATTATCATCTTCCATGGGAAGCATGGGCATGGGTAGGTTGTCCTGATAGAGAAATTTAGATACATCTTCCTCATTGAAATCCTCTTTGTTCAAGTCCCCCCACTTGGTGAAGGTTGTAGATGCAAGCTTGAATGTTTCAACCACATTTTTGATAGGTTTTGGTTTCCCATAAGATTTAGGGGAAAGAGATAACCCACCCAACACAAAAGTTTCCTTCTTTAGATTATAATATCCACAACCATTATCCTTGATAACTTCCTTGATATTGGGTATATTTTTCACAATGGGTGTTTTGGATTTTGAGGTGGATGCAAGGGAAGATGGGTTAGCAAATGAGGATGAGGATGTAGGGCCTTCATCATTCTTAGGTATTTGGGGGATCTTGTAGAACTTATCCTTAAGGTTCGTACAATAGTAGAAAGGCTCAGGATCTCCATGGATGTTCACTTTTTTATCCTCAAAAGGAAACTTCACACATTGGTGATAGGTGGAAGCTACAACTTTCATGGCATGAATCCATGGTCAACCAAGTAGGATGTTGTAGGTGAGGTCAAGATTTAGCACTTGGCATGTGGTCTCAACAATGACAGGTCCCACTTATATAGGTATCTTGATGATTCCTTGAGACACCTGTTCTTGGTCATCATATGCTCTTATGGTTGTACTCTATCTTTTCAATAGAATCCTTTGTGTATCCCAAGTTTTTAACCAACCAAAGGGTGCAAATGTTTAGACTAGCACCTCCATCTAATGAGATTCTTTTAACCTTATATTTTATGAAAAATGATCTCAAGGTGTAAAGCACGATTATGGGATGGCTGAATTGGGAGGTCTTGTTCTGAGAAGGTAAGAAGATGTAGGGGTATAGTGATATGCCCTACCATAGCTTGAAATTTTTTAGTATCAATATTCTCAGGTACAAAGGAATTTGATAAATATTTTTCTAATATATCCCTATGGGTGGGGGATAGCTTCAAAAGTTCGAGGATGGAGATCTGTGCAGGGGTTTTCTTCACCTAGTCTAGGAGATTGTAGTTACTAGGGTTTGAGGTCGGCATTGTAGATTGTGCCTCAGGTTGAGATGAAGCTCCTTGGATTACAACCTTTCCATGTCATGTGGTGACTCCACACTCCACACTAGGTCCTTTGATGGTGATTACTATTACAACATTATCACAAGAGATGACCATGTTGGAATATACATTCTCGACATTTGTGTAATTTTTCCCTTTTCCATTGTCATTCCCTTTGTTATGATCTGGAAATGGGGTCTTGTATATCTTGAGGTCTTGGTTACCTACTAGTAGTTTGACAATTATTTCTTCATTTTCAATAAGATCTTGGATAACATTCTTCAACTTCATATAGTTGGATGTTTTGTGTCCTTTGATCTTGTGAAAGTCACAAAGATCCTTTTCGTTATACCAAGGTGGTTTAACTTGAGGTTCTTGATAGTTTTGGAAATTGGGGAGCATAATTAATTTTTGATTGTACCAGTTTCTGCATGACAGATTCAATAGGTTCCCCCAATGGTGTGTATTTGCATTTTGGGTAGTTATTCCTATTGGGGGGTCCTCTTTGTTGTGTGTCGGTGTTATTGATTTGATTATTATGTGGTGGTGGTGTGGTTTGTTGTACAATTTGTTGTGTGTTGGTTGGTTGATTGGTGTTTTTCCTAGGAGAACTTATGAATACTTTAGCATTAGTGACACCGTCATTTCTTAAATTCTTGTTCTTAGCCCACACATGGGGCTTGTCATTTGAACTGGTAGATGGGTAGTTTTCTTTATTTGCTTGTGTGTTTCCCTATGAGATTAGGGCTCTCTTGATGTTGAGGGCCCTAGGGATAAGCTCGTCATAAGAGGTGACACATTACATCTTTAACTGGAAGGATAGCTCTAGATGAAAAGTTGCTATGATAATCCCCACCTATTTCTCTTCAGGAATGGACCACTTGCTCTTAGTAGCTCTTTATCTCCACCTTTGTAGGAAATTAGTGAAAGTTTCTCCTTTTTTCTTCTTGAGAGTGTACAACTCCTCTAAGCTTACATCCATGTCTAGGTTAAAGGAGAAATGGTCTAGGAATCTATCCATGATTTATTGGAAGGTTTTGATACCTAGAGGCAACTGTGAGAACCAATTGATTACGGGGCTCACCAAACTTCATGGAAAGAGACACATCAAGTAGGAATAATTGTAGGAAAGCTCCATACACGTGATGTTGAATTATTTGAAGTGATCCATAGGTTTTCCCCTCCCTTTGTATTTATCAAACTTAGGGACCTCAAAACCAGGTGGGAAAGGTACCATTGCGATGTTAATATCGAATGGGTATGGACACAAGAATTTTTGCGTATGGGGCTTCTTTGTTTTTCCCATTTGAATGTCCTGGATCTGTTGTGTGAGTTCCTTGGGCTGCAATGACATATCATCTTATAGATTTGGTGGAGGAGCATATGTTGTGTACTATGTGATGGTGGATGAATTGTAAGTGGGATTTTGATACGATGGGGTGTTGTATGGTGTGTAGGGTGGAGTTTTATACTATGAAGGTGATGGCACAGTAGAGGTGTATATGCTCCTAACGTATTTAGATTGATGATGTTTTGTTGGGGATTATAGTATAAACCTTGTTTTTGCTATTGTTGTTGCACAAGCACTTGTTTTTGAGCATATTATTGTGCTAGCAATGCTTGATTTTGGGCTTGTTGTTTTTTTGTGACCAAATCTTGTTGTTGGGCTTGTTGTTGATCTTGTTGCTGTTGCAAGGCTTGTGGTTAGGCTTGTTGCTGTTGCAACATTTGTTGATAAGCTTTTTGTGCTTGTAATGCTTTTTATTGGGTTTGTTGTTGGAACACTTGATCTTGAGCTTGGTGCACTTGCAACACTTGTTGATAAGCTTGTTGTGCTTGTTGCAAATCTAGAGCATGAGCTTGCTGTGATTGCAATGTGGAAGTGTTTTGATGTTCAGATGGATTTTGGGTGATGATGGGTTGTGGATTGATTTTAGATGGTTGCATGTTGTTTTGGTTTAGCATTCGTTGTAAGATTGATGATTGGGATGGAGGAATGTAAGGTTAGGGACCCGTTGGATTTTGCATCATTTGGAGGACCAATGTTAAAGATGATGAGGTACCATTTGGTATTGCGATTTCAATGTCACATTCTAACCTTGAATCAATAGATGAGAAGGGTTCCCTTGACCGATGTGTTAAGGGTTACCTTGTTGTGTGTTATGTGGTACCAAGGAATTACCTTGGTTGATGGGATTTGTAACTGATGTGTTGTTGTGATTTGGATTAACGATAGTTGGGGTTGATGATGATGGTGGATTGACTTGAGTATCTTGGGTCACTACTTGTTTTGATGTGCCAATAGGGTTTTTGGAACCACTTTTTAAGGGTTTCCCTTGCGCGAGGGTGTTAACTTTCCCTTGTTTTCTTATTTGAGGTACTTGGTTCACATTACCTTGTGTAACATTGGGCAAACTTTGAGTACTTGGGGTGATGGATGAAGATGATTGCACTCAAAATTTTGAGGTTGTTGTGGTGTTATGTAATGTAAGTGGTTTGTATGGATGTAAAGGATGCGCTTGAATGGTGGTGGAATAATGAGATGGGGCACCAAATGTTGGCGTCCAACTTGTGTTTTAAGGAAGATTGGTGTTTTGAGTACCCAAAAGTGTGTTTCCTTCTAAAGGGAGAGTGTGACAAAGGTCGGTGGAAATCCTAGTTTCTAGACTAGGAGTTAATGTTTGACTTGGCACAAGGGATGGAGTAGATTGATTCAATCCTTGTGTCAAGGTTTGTGCAAAAAATGTTGAGGGAATTGAAGCCATGTTTTCTAAGGTTTTTTCACTAATTTTTTCAAAGTCAAATTTACAAGGGAGTTTATCCCCTTCTTTCTCCAAAGTCATCATATATTGAGTAGGGTTCTTCTTCATCAAAGTGTTAGCAATATGGCTTGTCTTAGGATCTTGTTGATATTCAAGGATTTCTTCCTCTGTGAGCTCAAGGGGGTTGTTTGTGACATCTTCTACCTCATACCCTAATGGATTTTGTGGTTGTTGTGAGAGGGTAGAATGGCTCCTTGGATCAAATTATTGTGGGTTGGTATCACTTGTGGTAGATGTGTGTTTGGTTTTCTCCTTGATTCTCTTGTGTTGTGACATTGTTGTAACCATAAATTGTGGGTCAACTATAGGAGAGGTGTGTTGAGATTTATAGTGTTGAAACTCTCTAGTTGACTCAAATTTTGGTAAAAGGGAACCTCTAAGATGTTTTGGACAAATGATTTGAATGGATGATGAAAAGGGTGAATGATATGGGGAATTAACTTTCTAAACTTTGGGACAATGAACTTGTATAAAAAAGGTGTTCAATGAACTTGTAAATACTTAAGGTAGACTTGTGATCTTTAAGATAAACTAGTCCAAAATGTGATGACTAAATCAACTAAGTGTATGGAAAAGGATCAATTTTACACACAGCATAGCTAAGTTAGGGGATTGGTTTGATAATTGTCTAAGTCTACAGAGTGTTGGTGTGCCCAAATGTTTCTAAAGCTTTTTATGAAGTGGAATGTAAGAAGTGATGAAGGTTGATGAAATGTTTGACCCAAAATGTGTTAACCTAAAAGGGACCCTTGTTTTTCAAGACCAAGATAGTGAGAAACATGCTTAGATACCTCTAAAGTGATAAAACCTTAAGAACTCAATGATTTTGGTAAAATAGAACTTGGAATCAATGTTTACAATACTTTCCTTGTCTCAATTTGCTTGTGTTGGGGATTAAATGGGTCTCAACCATAAGATCAATATGTGGTGTGTTCATTTTGATTTTAATCTTTGATTTAGTGAGATTGCTTTCTTTACCACATTAAGAAAGTCTTAATTAATGTTAAAACTAAAAGATGTCTATGTCTAAGCAACCCTCATTCCACAAAGTTCTTTATGTGAAAATCAAGGAGATAAGGCCATAGTTCCCTATGTTAACTTTACAAAGTGTGAATTAAGATATAAGTCCAAATATTTAGAAGCTTATAAGGATATAATCCTTAGGGACAAGAAGTAATATAGGAATTTTCAAAGGTATTCATAGTTAATCTAAAGGGTTTGAAATTTGATGAACATGTTGATGTGTGTTTAAGTTTTTTTGGAACCAAGAAATGTGTCAAATTGACTCACAAGCAATAACAATCCTAGCTCAAGTGGGTACATATTTCTTGGTAGGCTTACCATCATCCCCTAAGAGATGATTAATCCACGAAGATGGAATGGACAAATAGGTTATTTCAAGGAAATGTACCATCTTGACATGCCAAGCAAAAGAGTCCCTTCCCTATTTTCTTTATTGCCTAAACCGAAAACTGAAAATTGTAAGTAACTTCTCAGAATAGTGCTATTCCGATGCACTACTTTAAAATACATTTCACAAATGGACTTGGTTGGCTACTACACAAAAGGTTTTTAATGACAACAAACTGAGAACACCTATCATTACACTACCATCCGCTAGCCACTTAAGGCTCTTTAAGCATTCTCGTTCCACTTAATGCATGGGATTAGGTGCAGTACATTGTCGCCTAGGATTGAAGCTACTTTCTCATGATCTTGTAACCTTTAATATAGCCCACTGATAAACTTGCTTTTAAAACTTGGTTATTAGTTCTCCATTGCAGGATGTATCTCATATCAAGCCATCTCTTTAATAAGAAAAATGTTATTTCTCTTCACCCAAGATTGTATGAAGCGCAAGGGGAGAGGATACATAGCAAGTTACTTAGGGTTAATCAAAGCAAGAAAATACATGAGTTTTCTCTTCACCCTAGATCGCACGAATCGTAAGGGGATTGGATACACACTACAAGTGTATACAAGAAAAGAAAGCACATCAAACACTCATTCATTTCAATCCAACATAGAAAAATGACTTTATTTTAAGCACCAATAGAAGTGTTTGTTTGTTTTGTCCAATTTTAACCAATATTGCAAAATGAGGCTATATGGGTCCAATTTTCACGAACTTTTAAAGTGAATTTTAAGCCCAATAGAAATTTAGTGGTCTGAAAACATACAACAAAGTAGTATATGATGGGTTATAACCATCCCATATGTGTAAAAACACTTTCTACTATGTATGGAAAAATGATAGTATGCTCCTTTACTTCAAGTGTTTCCAAATTTTCAAAACCAACTTTAGGCTCAAAAACAAAAACCAGATGTTAGTAAAATATCAGAGAGCATATGAAACCAAAAATTTAAAGCACCTATGAAAATTAACTGTCTATTTTCTTTACTAGTAAAAAGCATTGCTGAAATCAAAGGCATCGTTGAAATTGACAAATGTGTCGCTGAAATTGAAGTGTGCCACTCTAGTGAATTTTGAACGTGTTGCTAAGCAGTAAAATAGTGACATCAATTGCATTGCTATGTCAATATAATTTCTATATTTAAAATCATGATATATCGTAAAAGTTAAATGCATTGCTATATTTAATATATTTTGCTAGATTTAATATGTGTTGCTAGATTTAATATGTGTCACTATAATTCAATCAAAGGCATTGCTATATGATGATGCATCCCATTAATGTCACTGTAACCCTCAAAAGTGTTCTATATTTGCAAACTTAAAAACATGGGAATCTAAAGGGAAATTCATTAGATTCGGTTAGTATAGCCCTCCTTCTAGCGCCAAAATGTGATCATAGTCATAGTATGAATTAAATACACCAAATTCAAATGAATTTAAACTATATTTAATTCACTAAGCCATGATCGCAATGACATGATTGGAAGTATCAAAAAATAAGAAACCATTAAACTAAACATGAAATAACCATGAAAGCATAAAATAAACCTATTCTAGGACTTCAAACCTTCTCCCATTGGGGGAGTGATGTCGCATTGATGTGGAATGGCTACCCTTTCCCAATCCCTTCGATGAGATGAGCATTTAACCAAACTCCATTGTTGAAAAACTAAGATAAATGTGATAAGACGATGTTATGGGTGGATGAAAAGGATGAAAAATCTTGATAATGGTGCAAGTATGAATAGAGATAGTATTCAAACGGGAAACATAACCTTTCTTTGATGGAAGTGGATCCATTTCTCTTAAAATGGTGAAGTATTTATAGGAAATCAAATGAAGAATCAATGGTCAAGATGAAAAGGATCAATCAATAGTCAAGATGGAAACAAGGGTGAAACATGGATCAAGGATTCTCATCAATGGATGAGAATCAAAGATCACATGGATCAAAGAAAGCATGGCTCACAATGATTCAAACAAACACACTTTGTAACAACTTTGAAAGTTTTTTACAAAGTTTGTTAGGAAAGAATATTCCATTTTTGGAGCCTAATTGAAGAATATTCCCTATGCAAGTGGATGGGTGAGGAAAATTAGTAATTTGCTAAATTAAACTAAGTTTTAATTATGCAATTGAGGGGAAATAGGATGATCATTAAATAATTAGTTTATTTAGTGAAAAGGGGTTAAAAATGACATTTAATTAAATAATTTAGGATTATTTAATTAAATGAGAGGATTTAGGGTGTTTAAATTAAATAATTTATATTATTCAATTAAACAAGATGAGAGGTGAAGGTGATGTACCATAGAAAAATGGATCTTGGGCATTTTCATGGTTATTTAGGTCTTTTTCCTGTGATGCTTGACCTGTTTTGCTTTGATTTAACATTTTAATGTAATTTAAACATTCACATTAGGTCTTGAATATTCAAATTATGATGTCTTGTGAAGGTGTTGTAAAGTGTTGTAACACATTTCTACACTTTTCTAGACTCTTCTTATTATAATTCATCTATAAATTACCTTTTTATCACTTATCAAGTCCTATTCTAAAGTGTTGTAAAGTCTTGTAACAAGATTTCACATTTTTCTAGGCTTGTTATCACTATTTACACCTTTCTTATGCTTTATTTGGCCCCTTTATGCACTCACAAGTCATACTTAAGTGTATTTTTGAATTCAAACCCAACAAAAAAAATTAAATGCAACTTAATTCCTGACACCCACTTACAAGCCTAGAGTGGGACCCATTCACCATGGGTGGCGAATGAGTCCCTCTTGGCACTAAATTCAAAATAATTGAAATTTTCTTTCAGGTTTTTATTCAAAAAGACCTTATGTCAACCTGTGATGTATTATTGGGTAATTAGGGCATAAGTGTATAAATAAGTTTTTTTCTACCCATTTTACTCCTAATTCATTCAATTATTCATTCATCCATTCACTAATCCATTCAAGCACTTAAGCATCATAGCATCATTCAATCAAGCAATTATCAAGCATCTTGGAGAAGCCATTGACATATCTTCAGACTTCAACAACAAGGTTTTGGTGAGTTTAGGACACTTGCATGTTGTTTATTCATCATTCCTTTCTTATTTCCATTTCATTTCTTTGTTAAGGGTTTGATTACCAAAGTGGGATTTGACCAAGGAAAATCCCTATACTCTAACCCTTAACCATTTTTCCCCTCTTGGCATGTGTGTTTGCAGGTCTTGTAGGCAGATTTTTCAAGGAAATAGGTGTTGGAAGGTGGTCAATAAGTCATCAAAGTGTTTCAAGTCAACCAAACCCTAATTCAAGCTTGGAGATAACCTACAACCCATTTTCTGTAGATTTGACTCCGTTAAACTAACAAGAAGACAAGTACAGATCTGGGCCCACAAACTTGATCCTTGAATTTGAAAATTTTTGGAGAAGGTCTGATTCACCATCAATGGCTAATGAGTTCCACCTGTAGGCTAGAAAGGTTGATTTTTTCAGAATCTAGTTCCTGATAGTCAGAAAGTAGTTTCAGGTGTTTTTACCAATAGGAGGACTGATTCACCATTAGTGATGAATGAGTCCCACTGGTGATCAATAGTGATTTCTGCCAGTTTTCAGAACCTTCCATGATCAACATTCAACTTTCAAGTGCACTCTGTTAAACATCATTCAATTCTGTTTGCATTAGTTCATATTTTTAGTTCATTTTTTGCATATCACATTGTGTTTTCAAACATTACATATTTCATTAGTTTTACATTCGTAATTAGTCAATTTCATCACTTAGCTACATTTAGATCATTGCATTTAAAGTCTTAATTCCATCTTTCATATCTTAGTTTGAGTGATCCACCTCAATTTTAGGGTTCTATCTCTCCTTTTAGGTGAAAAACCCTAAGAGTGCAAGAGAAGTACATAGAACACACCATAAAATTGATGGTTCAGGTGAAAGGGGGTGAATTAACTTAATTAAATTAATTAGATTAATATGAAAATGATGCATTTTATTGAATAACTAGGCTTATTAAAGAATCAAATAGGAAAAAGAGGATGAATTTCAGGACCAAATGATGTTAGTATATCAGATTCAAGTGTGTAATACCATTTAGGAAAATTTTAAGTTTCTACACAATATATACAATATTCCTCAAAAAGAAAAAGCTATAGAAGCACGAGACTACCAAAAGATATGAAAGCTCAAGAGATAATACAATAAGGGTTGAGTACTATATAGGAGCAAAATCCTAAAAGCATAAAAGCATTTTGTAATGACAAAAAATGTACTCCCTTCTTGGAGATAGGGAAATTTCTCATTTAATCTGGACCTATTTTAGTACCCTTGCATTAATTACCCTTTAAATCATCATTAATAGGCCCCTAAGATCCTTTATTACAGATCCCGAGGCTTATTTCAGCTAAAAACCTGACAAAATCATCAAAAACACTTCAAATTTTAACAACCCACCCCAAAAATCTAGGGTGGGACTCATATGCCACCTTGGGTTTGTGAGTCCACCTAGGTGTGGCCCATATGCTAGGACTAGCATAAGTCCCATTTGGGGCTTTTTTAGTGTTTGAGTGGAAAAATCAACTTTTTAATTCAAATTTTTGGTTGGTGACAACTTTTGAGATTTGGATAATGGTAAATTAGGTGTAAATGCCTATATAAGAAAGCTTCTAAGTCATTATTTCATCTAAGAAAACATTTTCAAGAGAAATTTCAATATCCAAGCATTCTTTCACAAGAGTATTCAAGTTTCAAAAGAAAGCAAAGTTGAAGTCTTGGAGCAGCATTAGAGTTTTTATGCATGTCTTCAAGCTCACTTTCATCCAAGATCCATCATTTTAAAGGGTTGAACATGGTTGTCTATGGTGAATCATGATGGATTTTGGTTGGGGAGATGCAACTAGCCATCAAGCCAAGCCTAATGACTTGTTTCCTAAGTGATTCCATCCTCCATTATCACTTTACATTTAGCCTAAGGAATGTACAAGCATTATTAGGGCTCATTTGGGTGATTAGAGATCTCTCAAAGTGAGTAATTCATATTCATGCTTCATTCATGCATCTCATTCTTGCACATTAGAATAGGGTTGCATTACATTTAAGATTTCCTAATCATAGACACACTTAAGGTTAGGGTTTACATTACTATTTACATTCATATTCCATTGATTCTATCAAGGTTTAATTACCAAACTAGAGGTTTGAATGAGGCAAACCCCCCATAAGAAAATCAAGTCTATATTTTGTTTTGTAGGTATTTTACAAGTTTAGACATGAAAATTAGTTTAGAAGGGAAGAACAGAGATTAGCGCACAATCTAAACTTTGAATTCTCGAAAAAGTGGAATGGGACTAATACACCAAAAGTGGCATATGATTCCCACTATAGGTACTTTTCCAGATTTTTGCAAATTCAGATACCCTTTTTCCAAAAACCTATTCCTGCATAGAAATCTAGATCTGGGATTGTATGCCCAAACTAGCATATGAGTCCTAGTAGGCCAAAATATTAGGATTTCCAGCAATTTAGATCTCATTTCAGTCATCCTTAGATTTCTAGGTGCACACATTTCATCTTGTAGCTTTCAGTTCTATTTTACATACATTTTTAGGTCATTTAGTTAAAGATTGTATCATATTAGGGTTAAGCATTACATTTTGTATTGTATTTTTCTTTCCAATCCCTAGCTTGGTGGTGAACCCCTCATTAGTTTATAATTAGCTCCTAGGACAACCCTATTGCAAGATCTTTTTCTCCTTTGCATTGAGATTTCTAGGGTTTTTCTTCAATGAGCTAATTGGAAAATAGATTTTCTCTATGTCCTAAACCATATGAAATAAAATCATCCATTTCTTGTTATTTCACATTCCTAAGTTTAGCTTAAGTGCATGAGAATAAATTAGACTAATAATCAATTAAAGAGTAAGTAATTATTAGCTAATGCATGATTACTCTAACAAAATTTGATCTTAAATTAGTTGGTTTTTGAACTCTTTGTACCATCATAATCATCTATGCACTCCATGTTATTAGTAGAACAATTAAACTAATAACTATAATAAATTATTTTTTTATGTTCATAGAATTATATCATATAATCATATTCCTTCTAATAAAGTAAAGAAAATAGATAAATTAAGATCTCACTAAAACACACACATATCATATAACTTAGTGGTTTGTTCCCATAATGAACTAGACATAATCTTCTTACCATTAATATGGTTGTACTACATTTTCCCACCCAAAAAAATGGTCATAAGAAGTTATTCTTCTTAAGATCCCCATATCCCATTATATATATATATATATATATATATATATATATATAGAATTTAATGATGTTACTCATACTTGTGAAATTGAAAAAATCATACCCATCGCACCTAAAACATCTCATACAACTCCTACTCCTATTGTGGTTTGTGGGATCATTATAAATTATAATATCACATTTCATACATGTGACATCTTTTATAATCTCAAGAATGCTACTAATCCTACTTAACTTCCTTCTACTACTATCAATATATCCCCTCCAACTTGTCCCTCTACTACCTGAGCCTAAGGAATATGAGCTCATGGAACAATGGTCCACACAAGATAAAATAAGTTTTTTGGTATATCCTAAAAAGGTATCCTTCTTATAAATGCATCCTTCAATGAAACTCACATAAACTATTTGTGCAACCATCTATATGCTCTACAAGCTTTTGATATATCTAAATTTTAGCAAAGTTATTTTTCTTTGTAATAAATTTTTGTAATTGAATCATGAATCACTTTCATCTTTTATGAATAATATGATTGAGTGTACTAATTTACAAAATATTTTTTCTTTATTGTGTTTCACATTTACATGAATGACTTCATGAATTAATTTTTTACAGTTGATGAATAATTTATGACTTTATGAATGCAAAATTATTACCTATTTTAATGTTGAACTTGTAAATTTAATTTAAATTATTTTTATTTTTAAAAATAAATGTAATTTTTGTATTTTAATTATGTGGGTATTTATAGACATGGTTGATCAAACTTATTATCAATCTAACTAGCTTGATAAGAAAACTCGAATTTCAAGATATAATCTATTTGTTGACACCATTCTGAGGTCAGATTTTGCCTTGTGATGTTTAAACCAAATAATACATAACACCCCAAACCTATCAAATAGAGATAGGTTAGTCACTATTAGGGATGATATTACACATATTATTGGAGTCATTTGATCATACAACCCCTATGATGAGATAAACATTAAAAAAATTGCACTTCTCTTTCTAGGAGTGTTAGTGTCTATGACAAATGGCCATCCATTTCTAGGCAGATTTCATTAGATGGTGTTTTTAAAAAGAACCCATTTTATCAAGGATGAGATAGAGTGAGAGGGTATGCTATCACCAGGTTCACATATGAGCTTGTGGATCCATCTATTTATCCTTGATGGTTGGTAGCACATTGTAAGTAACTCATAATGATGAGTTGTTCCTCTAATTTTGTAAACAATTATATGTTGATTTTCATTTATAGTTGGATGTTGATTATACATCTTTTCTTAAACATGATAGACAACCTGGGAGATAATTTTTTCTAAAAAACCTGAGTTTAGATGACTATACTTGCCAATTCCTATGAAAAAGAGGGAATTAATTGGTCCAAACCTTTTGGTTCTTCCAAAATGTTTAGAACTAGCAACAATAGTAGAGCCAACAATCACTCCTAGATGTGACATTTTTCAAAGCATTGCCACTATTTCTACTAAGGTTGATAAGATATCATCTGATTGTGTTGGTATATATTTATTAAATCTATGGATTAGCCTTCTTACCACAAGACTATATCCAACATCTATGATCCTTATATTTTTATTGATCTACCATTGCCACATAATATGGAAAAAATGAGTGAGGCTAATGCTTTATGTAAATTGTATGCATCATTTGCTAGTGATCTATTAGGTGCATACTAGATTATTAGTGATGAGCATGGATCCCTATTGATTCTATATTGGTACAAATTAGATGATATTTTGGTAGACAAAGGGGCCAAACCACAATACTGTGTCCCACTTTCTGGCCAATGTAGGACATTAATATCAATAGTGTTTATAAAATTTCACTTTATGAAACCTATAGAAACTAAACCATTAATAATTTGGAGATGATGTGAAATAGTGACTTGTGAGTAGATTCTAAATATATATTTTTAAAAATTTAGAAATAAATTGTGAATTTTTTATGTAACTTTAAATAACTTATTTTTTAGAGTAAACATCATTTTTAAAAAGTGGTGTTTATGTCGTCATGCATAAGTTTTATATTGAAAGGGTAAAATTATAATTTTTAAATATATAAAACATATATTTTTGTATCTGGCGCTCTATTACACTTCTAGGGTTTTAGAACTGAAAGGAGAGAGATACAAAAACCTTCACTCTTCACTCAAGAACAAACCCTTGAGATTTCAATGCAAAGGAGATTGAAATATGTCAAAGAGAATTGTCCTAAAGGCTGAAAACTAATAAAGGGGTTTACCACTAATGCAAAAATTGGAAAATGCAAGATGTTTAAAAACACACTATGATGTGCAAAAAGACCTAGAAATGCAAATAAATTGTAATCGAAAAATATGAGAGTTAAAGTGTGCACATTGAAACTGGAGAAAGATGGAATGGAGCTTTGGAATCCTAAAATTGTTTCTTTTTAGGCCAACTGGGACTCATACGCCAAGCTGGGTGACTTAGTCCTACTTCGGGTGAATAATGCCAGATCAAGTTTCAGAAAATTGGGTACTTAGATCTACAAAGTTATCTATCAGAATCCTATAGTGGGACTCATTCGCCACTAATGGAGAATCAATCGACTTTCGAATTTATAGAAATTCAAAAGTGGAATTTGTAGCTCTCGGTTTGCTCTTCTGCTCCTAATTTAGATTTGAGTCCAAAATTATCAAATTCAACATGTAAATGTTCTCCAATATTCTCTTAGGACTTTGAAAACTTTGAATGGCTTTGAGAACTTAATGGAAACTTTCTCAATCTTTCTCTTTGACAATCTACAACCTAAACCAAACCCTTGAAGTAGAATGCTACAAACATGCAAGTAATGACTCTAATGGATGTAGAATTGAAAATTATTGAAATTCTTAGAATGCTTGATAGATTGATTGGGGGGTGAAATGAGTAGAAAAACCTTATATTTATACATGATTATGCAATAATTCCCAAAAATACATCATCATAGGCTGACCTTAGATCTTAGAAAATAAAAAACTCACCAAAATTTTGAATTGACTTTGAATTTTGAGCCAAATGGGACTCATTCAACATCTTGAGTAAATGGGTCCCACCTAAGGGGACTCATTCACCCAAAATGGTGAATGGATCCCACCTAAGGGGACTCATTCACCCAAAATTGTGAATGGGTCCCACCTTAGGCATTTGGGGTGGGTTTCAGGATTTAAATGTTTTAAATGATATTTATTAGGTTTATTCTCAAAAATACTCATAAGGCTTGTAGATGCAAAATGGGGCCAATTAAAGCATAAGAAGCCCAATTATTAATGAAAAGCCTAGAAAAGTGTGAAATTTTGTTACAACACTTTACAACACTTTGAAATAAGGCTTGGTAAATGATAAAAAGAGGTTATTTAGGTGAAATACATTAATAAGACCCTAGAAAATTATGAAAGTGTGTTACAACACTTTACGACACTTAGGTAAGGTACCATTAAAATCCTTATTAGTTCACAAGGGCCCAAGACCTAATGTTAATGTATTAACCACATTACAATGCTAAATCAAGGAAAACTAAGCCAACGTCCACAATAAAGATCCAAATGAGTGTGAAAGTGTCTAAAGATCCATTTTTCTATGCTACATTTAGCCCCCACTTTAGTGAGGAGGAAATTTCTTCAAACTCACACTAAAGTAGACAAAAATGCACATCAAGAGGGATCCAAATGTACCCATGCTGACAAGATGAGACAACGAAAATCAAGAGGGGTGATCAAGCCCCCAAGATCAAGATCTCATAGAAAACTAAACATAAGCACAAAGGAACATAGATGACAAGGCCAATCATACACTGCCAAAGATGAAAAAGGAGAAAAGAAAAGAAAAGAAAGAAAAGAGTGAATCAGATCAAGCTTCGATTGTTTTTCCATCATGATGTGGATTTGATCTAGGTTGTTTGTTTGAAAAAATGCATACTCACTCTGAGGCGATGAAACTCATGGCTTCCCACCAGGTGAGAAGTCCTAAAAGTGTGAGAAACATACACTCATGGCTGGTATGCACTCACACACATGTAGATGGCTATGGGGAAATTCATGCCTTAGATTGCGCTTCCCGCTCAACCATACCAAATTTATACCTCCTGATAACTTTAATAAGGCACCACAAAATAAAATGACTTTTTGAGCTTCATCAGACAAGCAAAACTTCGTATTCTTGGACCTCATGAACAAATGCGATGGCTACACAGGAATGCAAGTTGCATTATGCAAGTGGCCATATAAAAAATGAAAGATGCAACATGAAAATAATGTTCAAAGGAGTCTTGCTTAGTTCATGAAAGGTCTTTAACTTAGGGAACATTGTGCCTAATGTCTCCAAGAGAGGACTGATCAAAAGAATAGAAGATTCACAACTTAGGGGATGCAGTGTGTTGCATCAAGCCACCAAGAAGAATGCAATATGCTAAGATAGATTGTGCTCATGAAGGACACTACACCCAGTGTCATCCACAGAGTTACAAACACATCGTATGAAGTAAGAAGGCTACACTAAGAACCAAGAAAAAGGAAAAATGCAAAAGAATAATGTCAATGTATGCCCCCACTTTAAAGGAATTGCTACACACTAGACTATAAGAAATTAATTTAAAGTAGCAAATGAAAAATGCAAACAAGAAAGAAGACATGAGAGCCAAATTAGAAATCCCTATGCCAAGTCATATGTTTCCAAGTAAAGCTATGCCATGCAAGAGGAAAAGGAAAGAGAGGGGTTCCCCCAAAATGAAAACACCAAACACATAATGGATCTATGGATTTGGGGTCAATATGTTCTTTGCTGCATTTTTTTTTTTATAGAGAGCTTGGAACTTTCATCATCCCCAAAAGAAAAAACTTTTGGGTCAACATGGAAGAGACATAGGGTGTCACAATGCCTTGCATCATCCCCAAAAGGAAAGCACAAGAAAAATAAAAAGAAAAGGTGAAGGAAAAAGGAAAATTTTTTGGGTCAACATGAAAGAAACATGAATATCTTGATGCATTGCATCATCGCCAAAAGGAAAAAAATGAGAAAAAGAAAAAGGAAAAGGAAAAGAAAAAGAAAATCCTTTTGGGTCAACATGAAAGAGACCTGGATGTCTCAATGCCTTGCATCATCCCCAAAATGAAAAACACAAGAAAAAGAAAAAAAAAAGGTGAAAGTGATGCATGAAATAGAGAAGAATGAAGGTACAAACAGATGAATGTTACAAAGAGAGAAAATCAAACAAAACATCATGGGGGATCACATTATGCATAGGAAATCACTCAAACGAAGAAAAAGTGCAAAAGAAAAGTAAGGCAAATGCGAGTTAACCGTCGAGCAAGTCATCTGCCTCCCAATCATGTTCATTATATGTCGAGGGCAGGAAACTGGCCAAAGGGACAAGGGAAAGTTCCGAACTAGGAGAATTACCAAGTTCATTATGCTATATGGTAGATTTCTCGTTCAAGCTCATGGAAGAGGAAAACAATGTGTTCAAGTCATTATGTACCTCTTCGTCAATTTTAGCGATCTCGTCATCATCATCCAAATTAATCACAATAGGAGGACAAATGATAATGTCCATTGAAGAATTCATCTCTTGTTGTGATTCTTGTATTGGGTCATTTTATTTTATTTGGGGAGGAGGGTCATCATGTATTTCTTCAGTCAAGTTCAGGTTTTGATTTTTGTTATTAGGTTCATGTAACTTATGAGCAAGTGCACGATGTCTACATCTATGCTCTCAAGAACTTCTATTTCTTTTGGTTTTATTTTAAACTTGTGTTTGTGTAAGAGTGGGTTGATCAACCATAGATTTATTTTCTTCCCTAAGGGGAGGAATAGAAGGAACCATAGGAGGTTGTTCATCCACTTTCTCTTTTGCCTTGTGAACTTGTTTTATTCGAGGAGGCATGAAAAAGTTGCTTTCATTGTCTCGGTCTTTTGGATGATGTAGGTGAGGTTTATGTTGTTGGTTGTTCTTGGTTGTTTGGTTCTTGTTTAGGTTCAATCATGGTTTCATCAAGTATGGGAGGTGCTGAAATGGAAGGGGACATGTTTCTTAGGGATAATTCGGCTATTTTCTTTACTTTGAATTTTTGGTAAATTATGAAAAAGAAGTACTATTGTGGCATTATAGGTTCCTTGGGCTTGATCCAAAAGGCTTATAAGGAAAATTTTCCTTTGGAAGACAAGGGGTTAAAGCCACTATGGTGAATGGTGAATATTCCATTGTCAAATTAAAACTTTAAACATTTGTGTACAATCAAGGGGACAACTTTCATTGAGCAAAGCCATGGGTGGCCTAGCCTCAAACGAAATTGGTCCAACTACAGGATGATGGAGAATGTGACATCTACTATTTTTGGTCCTATTTGTAATGGAAGAGTGATTGATCCTATCGCAGGGCAAGAAAAAACATTGTGTGTCTTGATCCATGATTTCGGTTTATCATAGTCTTGATAAATTTCATGCAATCATAAAAATTCCTTGGTGATCACATTCTCTCCACAGGTAGGATCTATTAGTATCCCATTAGTGGTCTTTTCATAGATACGACTGACTATGTAGAGAGGACCATTGGGTGCATTTTTAATTATATCCTCAGAGGAGAAAGCAATATCAAGAGAACTCTTAGGTTGGCCCTTACAAGGGATAACATCTATTGCCCCAACCATTTCATCCACAAAATTAACATTGATATCATTTAGGATAGAGTCATTATCTTCATCATCTATATCAACATTCATCACATCATTCAGTGTAGTTTCACTAGATTTGACAAATGAAATATTATGCTTAGGCATTGGATTAGTGAAAATTCATAAGTTTTTGTTGGGAGAGGCAACAAACTTATTTCCTTGATCACTAACACCTACAATGGATAGACAACTGAAATCAATGAAGTCTTGCACAAGATGTTTAAGATGATTGCAATGTTTTATGTCATGTCCATATTGTCAATGATAGTGGCAATAAGCATTTGATTTAAAGCTTAGGGGTAAAGGATTAGTAGGGTCGAGTGTTTTGATGGGAGGAAGGGTAATCATTTTTTGTTGTAAAATTTGGAACATTGTGTTATGAAGGGTTCCAGGTAAGGATGTGAATTATCTTTTCGGATCTCCATAACTAAAGGGCAACAAGGTTTTAACAGTTTCTATTTGGTTATTCACATTTTAAGTTGTTGGCTGAGGAGAATTAAATTGAAGGAACACTTCATTTTGATTTCTAAATGGTTGGGAATTATTTTGGTTGGGGGGCTCAGATTTCTCAATTTGGCTAGAAGTGGACCTTGTATCTTGACTACTAACTGAATTTTGATAATCACAAAGGGAAGTACACAAGTGCATGATGGATGGGAATTTTATCATAGTTAGCTTGTCTTGAAGTTTAGTTTGCAAGTTTTCTATAAACATCTCATGAATGTAAAATTCACCAAGGTCCCTTCGGGTTTTATTTTTGCTAAGTATCGGCCCATTCCTTGAATGATCTTCATCGGCCTCTTTTGATAAATGACCATCGGCCCCAACCACGTGTCTGCTCAGCACTCTCTAAAGGAGTTCTCTCCTTCACTCTTCTCCTGACTCCTGCTATGCTCCCCCATGTCTTCACCACGGGCTATTTCTAACTACTCCCATTCACTTCTTCATTGGGCCCAACCCGCATGCCATGTAGCTCTCATTGATGTGAAGATTTGGTAGGCCCCACAAGCAGCGTCTATACCAAACATTGCTGCTACCTGTCATCTTGGCACAAGCTTTCAATGAAGGGAAGGGAGAATGAGCTATGAGTTGCGCCATGCTGCCATATGTCTCATTGTGGATGCTTCTTCAACACAAAGGACCAAGCAAGCTATGGACTATGATATGATGCCGTGTATTGTAACCACCAATACTAGGTGGCGACACTTGTCTACTTAGGACTTCGTTGGGACCACTGCTATCATTTGTAGGGGATGCACCTAGATGGGGAGTGACCAAATGCTATGGCCTGAATATTTTTCTATTGCAACAACCAAGAGGAATCTTGTTGCTTCATCATTGCTCGGGATGTGAATCATTTCAGTTAATGCTCACCAGGCGATGGGAATGCTCACTATAAATGTTGTTCTTTGCTTCTAAAGAGGGGTTCAAAATTTGAAAGAAAAGAGATTACATGTTACATGTCCCAAATTCTGTAGTTTTAAGAATTACAGAACTTTAGAGAGAAATTAGGCCTTTTTATTGTTTAGATTATTGCAAGAACTCATAGACTATGCCCTTGTTTGGCCTCTCTATTTTCTTATGCTATCTGATAAACTCTATATTGTGTCATTATTGTTTGAATGGTTTATTTGTAGAACTTTTATAATTTTAATGCAAGTTTGCTAGTTTAGATCATGTCTTTTGACTCCTCTTTTCATTAAATGTGTGTGAAAATTATTTTATGTCACTGAATGTACTATTCATACTTCAATCTTTGATTTCTATCATTCTAGAACATAGAAGATTGTTGAATGGGCCCTTAGATCATATCCAAAAGATAGATTTTTCATGCATTTTATCTAAATTTTGGCTCATTTCCTTAGTTAGATCCTTTATTTTTATATCTACTTCATTTTCCCATTCCAAAAACCCTTGAATTATAGATGAAGTTAGCTTCTTTAAAAATCTGGAGGTCACTCAATATAGCGCAATAAGTCCCCCATAAACTGAGTTTCCCACAAAGGGCTGTTAGCTTGCCAAATTTTGGCATCAATAATTTTTCTTTTTCCTAGCACGCCCAGTGGGACAGAGCTTAAATGAACCTAATTTTTAGGAGGGTGTATGACCCATCGGCCTATAACTAGATCCCAAACAACAAATAACCATAGTTTACTAGTGCCACCACTAGGAATAGTGTAGGCCATGACCCAATTAGTGAACATCTTGCTTCCTCCACCCTTTCCGCTAGCCATGTTGCCCACTTCGAATAGAAATTATGTGGCATGGGACGTCGGAAGTCCTCTTGCTGCACCAATAGCACCTGCTATTTGGGATGCTATTTCAGCCTCTACTCTAAAGGACATACCTAAATTCACCAGAGATGGCTCAAGAACATCGTCCAAACATCTGCAAGATGTTGCAGACATATGTTTGGTGCACAGAGTTACATACCAAGATATAGCGCTAAGGTTGCTCACCGCCTCTTTCAGGGGTAGGGCACTAGATTGGTATCACACACTACTGGAAAATTATATCCATACCTAGGATGAGCTCGGAGATCCTTTCTATCAAATATTTTTGAACAATGGAGACTGATCCTTTCTATACTATCAACTATTGATCATAAAGCGAGCTCCACACAAAGCCATGGCTGACTTCAATGATCAGTTCCATACAAGCTAGTAGAGAATCCAAGTTGATATCTGACCACTGCCTAAGTTGGCATTCATGTTCTACTTGAAATCTATAAACCTTGACATCTCAATGATGATCCAGTCTTTGGGCAGGACCACTCTACCGTCCACTTACAACACTGCTATCAAGGCGGAGAACAATTTGATAGATGCTAGAAAGTTTCCACCCCGGTCCATCATGCCTATATTTTCTAAAATATTTTTTCCTTCTCAAGAGATTTCATCTACCAACACTCTGGTTCCTCCTCAATCTATGTACACATATCTGAATGTGCCCCAGAATGTTGCTTCTACATCCGAATCTCTGAAGGAAGAGATGAGCAAGTTCAAAGAAATGTTGTGGACTATTGTCAATGAAATAATCATCATTAAATGAAATCAGACTATGCCTCTGAAGCCAATCTATCAGAATTATCAAGGCGGAAGGCCTTCTTATCAGTAGAACCAGTTCCAAGGAAACACCCACACAAATCTACAAGCACAAACAAAAAATCAAATAATACTGGTGCCTTCTCTCTTGTAGAGTGCTAACCTAAGCTCAAACAAAGAACTGGCAGCAGGGTAGAACAATTTGATTGATGACACCAATCCCTAGTGTTTCCCTTGTGGTGACTCACATATGCCCTATAATTTCCTGTGCGACAACCTACAACAAAAGGTGGTGGAATAGTGCAACCAAGGCACAATGTCAGAGCCCATAAGCTATGTGTATACCTCTTCACAGATGGACAATGCAGTGCTCATCGCACAAATTCAAGGGATGTCACTAGAGCAAGAAGTAGACATCACTCTTGATCACACACTCTTCTCATGGATGGAAGAAGAAGAGGCGGTGTCAATGTCTGCCATGAAGGGGAATTGTTATAACGAGAGATAAGGAGCATAAACCTCTGAATCCTCCACCATTTAATGTGGTGGAACAATTAAAAAGGTCATCCAATAATGTGTCTCTGTGGGATGTCTTACCCATTCTAGAAAATAAGATATTACTACAGAAGGCTATCTAGGAGGATGCAAGCATAATTCCAATTGAGCAGTCACTCATAGGAAAGGATGTTGATCAATCACCTTCTACCAAAGTTCTCACAAATAGCTCAGCAAAAGCCCCTACCGAGGGAAGAGATAAACCAAAGCCTCAACCCTTCTTCTTAAGTCTCATTATAGGGGAGAAATTATTACATAATTCCATGATTGACTCTAGTGCTAGCACCACAGTCATGCCCAAGCATATAGTTGAGGCCTTAGGGCTTACCTACAAACCTTTAAAGAGGGGGGTTATGCAACTTGATGGAAATAAAGTTGAGATGGTAGGCCTAATCAAAGACCTCCGATTGACTTTGTTCGCTTGCCCTAGTATCACTGCACCCTCAAGACACTATGATCATAGATGTTCCCCCTATGTTTGGTCTCTGCCTATCTTGGGAGTTTAATTCAAAGATAGGTGGATACCTTTGTCTTGACTGGTTGCATTTTATCCTAAGGATCAAGCATGGTGTGAAAATGAAGATAGAATACGAAGCTCTGCATTCGGAACATGTGGTTGAAGAATCCATGATCAAATTTGAGGCTGCTGATACCTCTATCACCAAGCAAGAAATGTATTGCGCTAAGCTGCTGGAAGAGGAAAAGGTGACTAGAAATCAGACCAATCAAGAAGATGCTCTCTTGAGTGAATATATAGATGTTGATCCTTTCGGCAACTACCATGCTACTGGGTGGGGAACCTATGTCATCTATGATGAAGATCAAGTACTCCCGAAGGTCACCAAAGTACTAGAAGGTAACCAAGATTCGGAGCTATGGACGCTGCATTTTGACGGAGCAAGATGCAAGGTTGGCGTAGGAGCCAAAATATACTTAACATCCCCACAAAATAAAAAAATATTGAGGCCTTTCCGCTTCCATTATGTTTGTTCGAACAATGAAGCTGAATATGAAACCCTAGTGCAAGGTCTCAGCCTTGCAGAGTGGATGGGCATCAGGCATCTAATGGTGTTTGGAGATTCTGAACAAGTAGTCAATCAAGTCTAAGGGATTTCTGCAGCCAAGAATGTTTGTATGTGATCCTACAGCTATAGAGTTTGGGACCTGATTGAGGGTTTTGAAACCTTCAATATTCAAATGGTACCCCGAGAACAAAATACAGAAGTGGATTGCATGGCAGCAATTAGATCCTAGTTTGACCCTGCCTTCAACCTCGTTCACAACAAGCACTCTATATGAGTGATAGTCCGACCAAAAATTCCAGACCATGACCAAAGTTGGAAAGTGTTCGACAGTGATGAAAAAATTGCCTCATTTATCCACCAGTCGGGTGAGTTCGTTGACCAACTCCAACCAAAGATCGCTAAAACTTATGAAGGACAAATCATTCAGCTAAGATCCAACAAGCTTCCAAAGGGATTGGTCACTCTCAAAAATCTTTTCGACTGTGACAATGCAAGGAATGACAAGAGGAAGTTTTTAGTGGACAAAAGAAACTACACTGAACTTCAAGTCGGGGATGGGAGAAAGCTTAAAGTCAGGAAGGATGTCCCACATCATGATAAAGAAAGGCTCATCAACTTTTGCAAAAGTATGAAGGATTGGTGGCCTAGTCATATGATGACCTTAGGGGATATGATCCTGATATCATCCAACACACAATAGAGCTAGAAGAAGGTGCAAAGCCCATCCACCAAAAATAGAGGCCGATGAATCTCAAGATTGAAGCACTAATGGCACAAAAATTAACAAAACTAATCTAGTCATAGATTGTCTTCTCAATCAAACATAGTACATGGGTATCCAATATGGTCCCAGTCTGAAAGAAGAATTGAGATATCCATTTATGTGTGGAATTTTGGTACCTAAACAAAGCATCCCTAAAGGATCATTACCAACTACCTTCAATGGAGTCAATCCTGCAGATAGTGGTAGGATCATAGATGTTTCCCCTGTTAGATGGTTTCTCTGGTTACAATCAAATCCAGGTCAAACAGGAGGATCAACATAAAACAATGTTCACTACAAAGTGGGGAACATCTGCATATGCTAAGATTCCTTTCGGCCTATCAAATGCAAGAGCCACCTTCCAGCGAGCCATGGATATCACTTTTAGCGAGCTAATCAACAAGATCATCTTGATCTATTTAGATGACCTCATTGTGTTCTCTAAGTCCAATGATGATCATTTTGATCACCTTGAGATGGTTTTTAAGAAATTCCAGGAGTTCGGGATATCCTTGAACCCAAATAATGTGTCTTCATAGTACAAGAAGGCAAGCTATTGGGGAATGTAGTGTCCAAAGAAGGAATTTCAATTGATCCTGAGCAGGTGAAAGCAATCAAGGAGTTGCCCCTTTCGGTCAACAAAAAAGGTGTCCAGTCCTTCTTGGGAAAGGTAAATTTTGTTAGAAAATTTATTTCTGATTTTGCAAGAATAATTAGGACAATCACCCTAATGGTGAAGAAGAATCAAACATTCAAATAGAAAAAAGAATCTAGAGAAGCCTTTGAAAAAATTAAGGATGCTATTTCCTCCGCTTTTGTGCTAGTTAATCCAGACTTATCAAAGGACTTCATAATGTATGTATTTAGTAGCAAGACAAGCATTGCTACTGTCTTAACTCAGAAAGATGATGAGAGGAAAGGAGAACATCCAATAGCATTCCACTCCCAAACCTTGAATGAATATGAGACAAATTGAAACTTTATAGAAATGCAAGTGTTTGCAATAGTAAAGGGACTCAAGAAGTTCTAACACTTAATCTCTTGTAATAAGGTGATCGTTTATGTCATGCATTCTAGTGTGTGCGAATACATCATGGAAGGAGAAATCACCAAGAAAAGGGACAATTGGATCACTAATATCCTCGAATGTGACATTGAGGTCAAACCTACAAAGATCATTTGGGGAAGAGGATTGTATGAATATCTTGCGCATGATGAAGAAATCATCACTGAAGAGGAGAAACTAGAGCTAATCCTAATGAACAAGTCAGATTCCAAGGGTTGTTGGTTGGTGGATAAAGTAAGGTTCATGCACATAGGAAAATATTTGTCTGACCTTCCTTCTCATAAAAAGGAGATTCTACCGCCTACAAAACAGTGGGTATGCGCTCATTGAAGGGATCCTATTCAAATGAAATTTTAACGGCATTCTATTGCGGTGTGTTAAAACAGAGCAAGAAAAGAAGATCCTCAACACCTTCCACAGCAGTCCAATAGGTGGGAACTTCTCCACCAAGACCACCACCATCAAAATCATGTGCGTAGGGTACTTCTGGCCGACACTGTTCAATGACTCGTATTCCTTGGTTAAAGCTTGCAAAGAATGCCAATTCTTCATAGGAAGAAGAAATAATTCTGCAATGCCTCTCAATCTGATAGTGGTTGATGAGCCATTTGTGCAAGGGGGCCTTGACTTCATCAGAATGATTAACCCAACCTCTAGTACAGGACACAAGTGGATTTTGACAGCCACAGGCTACTTCACCAGATGGACCAAAGCCATACCACTGGGGAATGCAATAGAGGTAGAGATAGTGGAATTCCTAGAAGGACTGGTGATGAGATTCAACTTGCCCAAAACAATCATCTCTGACAATGCCAAAGCTTTCCTAGGCTCTAAGGTAAGTCAAATCACACTTATGCATGGCATTTTCTTAAAACTTCATTAAACTACTACCCATAGGGTAATGACTTAGTCGAATCAACGAACAAGAATCTAGTCTAACTTCTAAAAAGGATTGGTTCAGAGAACCAAAGGGAATGGCATAAAAACCTCTGAGCAGTGCTTTGGGAAAACCACATAACTCTTAAGCAAGTCCTCAAGACTTCACCATATGAGCTAGTATATGGAAAAGGGTGTTATTTCCTATCTCCATGGAGATTCCAATGCTACAATTGCTAAAGTCTTTCAAGGTGGAACAAAATGGCGCAATGGAAGTGTGGCTAGTTGAATTGCTAGAAGTGCAAGAGAGAAGGGAAAAATACCTAATAGCCATGACTAACCACCAATAGGTGGTTAAACTATGGTTTGACAAAAAGGCTTCCGAAAAAAGGTCTAAAGTGCGGAGACTTAGTGCTGAAGTTTAATGAAAGGGCTGTGAAGCCGGGTCGGCATGGGAAGTTTGACAGCCTTTGGGAAGGCCCATTCAAAATAATTCAATGCAAGGAACATAATGTATATGAGTTAGAAAACATGGAAAAATAAGCGCTGGGAATTTTGGTCAACATAATTCACCTTAAATTATTTAATTAAAGCTTCCATATCCTACTTATGTAAATATGTTTATAGTGCTTTTCCTTTTGTTTTTGTTGGCTGGTCTCTTTTTACTTATTCTATGGTTTACGACAGAGAGGAACAAGTAACCCATTATTGCAGAGAGCAAGAGGAAGAAACTCACAGCTCAAAAGAACAGAAAATATCAAACACCCACATGAAGGATTGAATTCATACATATATGGTGAATGTTGAAAAAGGAAAAGTAACTCATGTTGCAAAATCCGAAAGCAAATAACAAGTTGATTATATGAAGTTATATTTTCATTATATATTCTTTAACATTTACATTATCAAAATGGCTCAAGGGCCACATTTCTAAAGTGTAGCACTATATTTTGATTCCTTTATATATTCTACGAGTAGCCTTTTTAAGGCATATATACAAAAACTAATTGATTGATATAAGTTTTTCTTATAAATAGAAAGAAAAAATAAAAGCATGGAGGTTTTCATCCAATAGCATGGGCAGTAGCAACAGATGCATCCATGACAGCATCCACAAGGTGTTCATCTATAAGGACATCATCACCAGTAGCAGGATTATCTAAGGGAGCAAAGGCCAGAGAAGGAGGGAACACTAGGTTCCTGAAGTTCATGTACCAGTCGATGTCATAGAACAACACCAAGTTGTAGATGCAAAAGAGAAAGTGGCAGGCACGAGTGGCCCTCTTGTGATATTCAGCTTGTGACTAGAGGCAAAAGCCACTCAAAAATGGCAACCATGGCACAATAGTGTCTCTTCAATGAACCTTTTAAGGTCATTCGCGATCGGAATGCCTCCACCATATGCAACATTTTCTACAACCTCCTTGATGTCGTTCAGTTACTTCTTGAGAAAAAATTCATTGACCAAACGCATAATTAATGGCTTAGGGATTCCAATATCAAGCATGGAGGTGACAAATTTTGAGCACATGTTAGTGTTAACTCAATACTTTTCCTCGTATTCAAGGAAATCCCTCCCCATAACCCATTTCATGGCTATGATAGTCAATGAGTGCTTGTTCTTTGTCATCTTTTTTTGAATCCTAGTGGAAATATCACCCAAAAAGGTCATTTGGGACTTAGGAGAAACTAGCCTAATTGGGGTATTCATTCTGTCAGACACTCTACAACTACCTTAAAACTATCTTCGCAAAATTCCTAGCTCTACCCTATGAGAATACTACGTAACTGCTAAGCCAATCAACCTATTACCAACTTTTCTCAAATCACTAAGTGTGATTTTGCTACTGCTTAGATGCCTATTTATAGAAAAAGCGAGGAAATCCGTGGTGGTTTGCTTACCATAAATGTGAGGTTAAGCGAGTACCAACTTGAAAGTTTTCCAAGGCTTGCTCAAAATTCTCACCCAGTTGCATCTGTTGAGTATAGCTTGCTATGTGCAAAACTAATAAGGGCTCATTAATTAGCCTAAGCTGATGGCATTAATCAGCGATGTTATGCACGACCAAACATTGAGGTGTCACTCTCTAGGTGTTTTGCTTATTCCAAGGTAGAGCTCATATCTTTTCAAATGCTGATCACATCTTTGGCTTAATCATTTCTTTTGGGATATTAATTTCCAATGCATATGAATGCTTAAGTTGCTAGCAAGGTGTCGGCTCAAGTTCCAAGAAAATCATGTTGTACAATATGATTGCTAATTGTAATTATGAGTTCTTGTCATTTCAAAATGGAAAGTAATTCATCTTTCACAAGCCAAAGGGTTGGTGGTACATGTCAAATTAAATGCAAAAAGGTAACTCTCATCCACCACCTTGAGGAAAAGTAGCTAAGTATTGCATGTAAAGGTTTATGCACTTAAATTTTTTTTCAAAAACGCTACTCAAAGCTTGGAAAAAATCAATTTCTAGTGCACAACCAGAGCTGAGGTAGAAATTGCAGAGATGTTTAGGATAAGTAGAGGCTTCACGCAATAGAAAAATGGTAGAAAGTTGAAGCCAGGAAACTTAGGGAGGGAAAACAAGAAGCTTATTTAAAGCTATACGAGATGCACCATTCATCGATGTATTTGAAAAAATTTCTTATGCCACGTCAGGTATTCCAGAAAATTTGAAGTGGGTAGGTACAAAGGAATTGGAGAAGCCCAAAAGTTGTAGAAACCAGACCCTAATCTAGGAATACTAGGATAATATTCATGATCCCATTCTTGCAAAGAGCCCAAAAGGATTGAGGGAAGCGGCCTGTGAAAGAATGAAGGTATCTCAAAGGATAATGTTGACGAAAGAGAAGATATAGTTCAACAAGCTTCCACAATATATGGTACCATTTGTGCATTATTGCCTAGATTTACTTGATGTGGCCATTGAGCATTTCAACCCCAGCACCAACAATATTGAAGGCCGGACTCTGATGGTTAATATTAGCCCAATGACTATCTAGAATATGTTGTGTATTCTTGATATGATGCAAAGAAAGATAAAAATAGAAGCATTCACTCCTAAACAGGGGGAACATATATGGAAGATAAGGGATAAGGCTCTAGAGTTTTATAACAAGGAAACCCAAAGAATTTAAGCAGAAAAGGAGAAGCCACCAAAAATTCTAGCAAAGAACCGTGCTTTCAATGAAGACCTACAAGATTCCTTTTCAATGATGGCATTTGTTTTCAGATTGGACACTGACAAGGAGGTGTACGCTTTTCAGTTGGGCCTGACTTTCCAGATCCGTAGGAAACAATATTACTTCTGGTGTGATTTTGTGGATTACCTCTCAACTGAGATTATAGGGAAAATTAAGAGGTACTGAGCTAAACGAAAGTTTAGGTTTTCTTCCTATCTTGCCCATATGTTTTTGCACTAGAATCCTAATTTCTTTGCGAAGCATGTGGAGTTATCTATTTTTGATGAAAGGAATCGAAGGAAGCCTATTTCTATTTGAACTCCTCTCCTCTCTTCCACTTTCGACTATTATGCATTTTCATGTTTCTTCCTAACTCTGATTCTATAAGATTTACAAGGAGAGGATGGTATGAACCGACTCATGAAGACAAAAATTGAGTATATGCAGAATTTCATTCCCAAATGTGACTGGTTTTTTAGAGAAAATTTACATTCATCCGGATGCGAGGTTTCACCGAGGAACCACTCGGCCTTCTAAAATGTGTTACAAATTAGGTGCTAACCCTTGAAATCTTGTGGTAGGCATGTGTTATTGATGTTACCTTTAGCAGCAGAAAACCCAAGAAGAAGGGATTCTTCGGCTGCCCGAGAAGCTTCAAAACGGTGACCATGAAGAAACAGACACACCCACTATTGCAGGATAAAATAGTTCATCTAGGGTTGGTACTAATTTGCAAAGAATGGAGTTACAACCCTTTCAATGATTTACCACATGATTATATTAAATAAATTCACACTCCTCGGTCATACTCAGAAAAGAGGCACAACCCACTGGAGGACAAGGATGAATTGTTGGTCGACCTGATCCAATTTCCAACAGAAGAAAATAGACCGCCATGGAATAAGTTATATTAAATTGTTGACATAGATTATAGGGAGAACTGTAAAATGGAAACCACCCTATTTAATGAGCTAAGGAGGAAACAAGAATGGAGTATAGAAAAGATGACAACCTTCTGGGTGTATCGCCAAGAGACAAAACAACTTGATGCACCTTATGAAAGCATGTCAGATGATGAACAATTTGAAAAGCTATGGGATGATGAGCATCCTACTTCTGACTCAAGTGATAGTGAAGGAAATGACTCTGATGAAGAGGAGTAGGCAGAGGAGGAAGCTGAGACATCGACCTCCTCTACTAAGAAAAAGAAAAGGTCCGCGGGGCAACCTACCTATGTCGCTTCAAATGTGTGACTAAATATTTTAAGATCCTCACAGATACTCACTTGGGCTTCAAAAGAAACAATAGTGCCCCAGCAACAGCCAAGGACTATAGAGGTAGATGATACGCCGCCCACTAAGTGACAACGCATGGAAGCTATTATGGGCGAGGGTTCACAAGAACCCACTGCAAGCCAGGTGCACTTAGCAAGACAGGAGTTCGAAGCAAGTGAGGAGCCAACAACAAATGAAAAACCACCACCATCTAGTCAGCAGGAAACTTTCACCCCTCCTCTTCTTACTTCTCAATCTTTGGTATCTTCTACTATTCCCGTGGTGCCCCTCACTATAGCTGTTGAACCTCCTTTCCCTGCCTCTACCACAATGTTTGTGAGAGGTTTCTCCCAATTTTCCCATATAGAGCCATCCATCTTAATTCCTCCATGAACCCTGACACCAACTGTTGCTACCCAAGCTCTCCTCGCCTCTCTTTTTGAGGGCTCAGCCACCATTGGTACCCCTATTGCTACCATCATTTTGGGTCCGACCCAATATGCCCATCAAACAGACTCTACAATGACTACCCCATCACCACAACAATTGATGAGCCCTTCCATCGGTTCACAAACCGAACTATGGTAGGTGCCCTTTTTCTCCCTAAAGATTGTCAATCTCCCACCAAAGAAAATGCAAGGGCCCACTACGCTTATATTGCCTTTTTCTATTCCTCTAGGTGCACCTACTGCAGGTGGGCTAGTTCAATCTCTAGGCCAATTCATAGTAGTGGGTGATGCTACAAAAGAAGCGTGGGCCCTCAAGATTCAAAAGAAAAAAGAAAAGGATGACAAAAAGGAGGTGGAGTCTAATGTGTATGTAGTTTACAATGGAGCACAACAAATGCTGAATTTCATCGCCATGTACCCAAATATTTTCAAACCACAAGGGGGGATGTTGTTGGCTGATTACCACATGTATGCCATGGGGCTTGATCTGACTGTAGCCTAGCTACAGGATAAGGTAGAGCTCATGGAAGAAACACAACGGGTGGTAACAACTGACTTCCTCCACTCTAGTCGTTAGTTGAAGAAAAAGGAAGAGTAGTTGAAGCTTGTAAAGAAAAGGGTTAGTTTCCTAGAGACCAAGGAGAAATCATTGGAAGCAAAAGTTGCATGGTTGTCAAAAAAAGCATAGGTAGAAGAGGTAGAATAGAGCAGACTCCTGAAGGAGCTTGCAAAGCTCCAATATGTTGACCCCACCTTGTTCAATGTGTTGAAAAGAGAGAACTAGGACCTTCTAAACCGATTAGCCCTGGTAGAGTAGAACCTACAACAAAGAAATGAAGAGCTAGCATCTTAGCACGCCCAATATGAGGACAAATTAGAATACAGGGATGTAGAATTTGAGGCTCGAAAGGCCCAATTGGAAAAGGAGCTCCAAGAGATGAAGCTCTCTCTTGAATCATAATTAAAAAATAGAAGCTGGGCCGAGGAAAAATAATCCAAGGAGCAAAGAAACATTGAAGGAAGACTTGCATCCACAATCAGTAAAATTGCAGAATTGATAGAAGATGTTAGCTCAAAGGATGCAGATATTTCCCTTCTGAGGAGTGCTCCTCTAGCCCCTGCTACTCAGTCATACCTCATCCCAGTAGCTTAGTAGCTATATATTTCATAGTGGGAAAATATTAAGGCCTTCTACCTAACATTGCAGCCAATGCTCTGGTTCATCTCGATAGCAACAAATTTGAGTAGGGAGGTTTAGGGAACAAACAATCAATTCTCGTGGTTCATCACTAAAAGGGTCCCTGAAGCAAAGAGTTTGCTAAATAAGCTATACGTGGTCTTTGAATAAATCTTGGCAAAGGAAGGGATCAAATATCATAATGTTTCTACCTAGATGACACAAAAATTCATCCATTTCCACTCAGCCATCTTGTGTACTAATGCTTGCACAACTACCTTAAACAAGAGCATAGATGGCATTCGGGAAAATTTCTCCTAGCTTGCTGGGATGGGCCTACCATCCCTGTTTCTTGAAGATGGTTCGATTGCCACGGTTGAGAAAATTGCAAGGAAGATTGAGAAAAAGGAGTAGGACCCCACCGTCTTCCAGAGTTTTAGCCAGCCTCCTACCACAGAAGATATTGAGGGGGTCATCCATCCAGTTTCTTGACTATTTTTCCAATGCGAGGAAAGGGCCGGTTTATCTAAGGTGCTACCTTTTAAAGAAATGCTTGATCTGAGTGGAGCACAAGAGAATCTATATGATATATCGAAGCCGTACAAAGATAATTGGCTTCCTTTACAAGAAACACTTTCTAAACTTTGAATCTATCATCCAATAGATGGCACTCTGGTTTGCGCACCAGAGAAAATTTTGGGTTCCTTGTTCCTCAAAGTGAAATGCCCTTGATAGTCGCCAAAAGATGTGAATGTAAAATTCACCAAGCTCCCTTCGGGTTTTATTTTTACTAAGTATTGGCCCATGCCTTGAATGATCTTCATCGGCCTCTTTTAATTAAATGACTACTAGCCCCAACCATGTGTTCACTCAGTGCTCTTTGAAGGAATTCTCTCCTTTGCTCTTCTACCGACTCCCACTATGCTCCCATGTGTCTTCACTGTGGGCTATTTCTAACTGCTCCCCTTCACTTCTTCATCGGGCCCCGCACGTATGCCAGATAGCTCTCATTTGCATGAAGATTTGGTGGGCCCCACAAGTGGCGTATATAATAAACATTGTTTCTATGTGTCATCTCGGTGCAAGTTTTCAATGAAGGGAAGGGATAACGAGCTACGGGTTGTGCCATGTTGCCATCTATCTCATTGTGGATGCTTCTTCAACACAAACGACCAAGCAAGCTATGGACTGTAATATGATGTCACGTGTTCTAACTACCAATGCTAGGTGGCAACACTTTTTTGATCAGGACTTCACCAGTACCACTGCTATCATTTGCAAGGGATGCACCTGGATGGGGGGCGACCAAATGCTATGGCCTAAATATTTTTTTGTTGCAATGACCGAGAGGAATCTTGCTGCTTCATCATTGCTCAGAATGTGAATCTTCTTAGTTATTGCTTGCCAGGCAGTGGGAATGATCACTATAAATGTTTCTATTTGGTTCTAAAGAGGGGTTCATAGTTCTAAAGAAAAGAGATTACGTGTTACATGTCCCAAGTTCTGCAGTTTTAAGAATTACAGAATTTTAGAGAGAAATCATGCCTTTTTATTGTTTCGATTATTGCAAGAACTCATAGACTGTGCCCTTATTCAGCCTCTCTATTTTCTTATGCTATCTGATAAACTTTATACTATTCCATTATTGTTTGAATGGTTTATTTGTAGAACTTGTATAATTTTAATGCAAGTTTGTTGGTTTAGATCATGTCTTTTGACTCCTCTTTTTAGTAAATGGGTGTGAAAATTATTTTATGTCATGAATGTACTATTCATACTTCAATATTTGATTTCTATCATTCTAGAACATAGAAGATTGTTGAATGGGCCCTTAGATCATATCCAAAAGATATATTTATTGTGCCTTTTATCTAAATTCTGGCGCATCACCTTAGTTAGATCCTTTATTTTTATATCTGCTTCCTTTTCCCATTCCAAAAACCTAATTACAGAAGAAGCTGACTTCTTTAAAAATCCGGAGGCCACTCAGTTTAGCGCAATAAGTCCCCCATAAACTGAGTTTCCCACAAAGGGTTGTTACCTTGCCAAATTTTGGCATCAACACATCTTTTAAAGGTGTGGGTTAGGGATCTTGACATTGATTTGGGAATAAAGCGATTGATAGCATGAGATAAAATTAGTTACCTTTTCTTCGTCATTTTTCTTGAATCTCATCAAATCGGCCAAGTTTTTCTTGGGAGTCATATGTACTTGGAAATGGTTTATAAATGCATCAACAATTTCATTTAATGAATGAATTGAATTGTTCGATCAAGAAGAAAACCATTCCAAGGTAGTATCTTTTAAGGACCTAGGAAATAGTTTTTCCAATAATTTATCATCAAGGAAAAATTCACTACATAAGTTGGTGTAGGCATTAACATGATTAGAAGGATCTCCCTTCCCTCCATATTTCTCAAATCTAAGCACCTCTATTCCTTGTGGCATCCGTGTTCACAATATTTCCTAAGACAATGGGTTGCTTCTGACATAATATGTAGGGTGGCCATTCTAATTTTGGTATATGGTAGAGATTTGATTTTGCATGGATGAAACAGTTTGGAAAAGTTGTGTGATGAGAGGATCATTAAAAGTGGTATGAGGTGGAAGTGAAAGCGGTGATGGAGTGTACATGTAGTAGTAGGACAATTGAATGGAATTCTTATAGGGGGTAATGTGGTAGAAGATAGAATATGTGATGCCACATAGGAACTAGGGATGCTAGCAGGAATACTCAAGGAAGGATTCACATTACTAGCTTGTTGCATTGTTGTTGTGACTTGAGGAGTGGTATAGGTAGGTATTGAGGCTATCGTTGAAGGAGGAGGAATTGGAGTTCCTCCTTGGCTTGCAACATTGTTTGTTGATATAGGGGCACTAGAGGTTGAAGGAAGATGTTTTCCAAATATTTGAACTATGTTTTTCATAAGGTCAAGGCCTTCGTCACTTTCAAGCATGTAGTGAATGTTTTCTATGGTAGGAATTGTAGTAGTGGAAATGTTTTCAAGGATAACTTGGTGTTGTAGGTTAAATAAGTCCTCATGAATTTGAATGATTTTCTCTTGTGGGATATCATCAGTTCTTGGTTCAACATGCATGCTACTTAAAGGCAAAGAGTTGCTAAGGGTATTATCCATGCCTAGTGTACTGGTGTCAATACTATGAGTGGAAGCTCTAGATAACCCAAGATCCACAACGAGTGTGTTATCACGAGATTCCATGAGTCTCAAACTTCTTCTCACTGTGGTATTAGCAATAGGACACTAAACACTCATGCAAAGGCTACTAAATGCGGGATGGATGCAAGTGCAATGTAAGCTAACAAGAATGAATTGCTTAAAACTGAAATTCTAGAAAGTAAAACTAGAATGTAGAAACAACAAATAGAAACTCAGAAATTGAATTGTAAATGATAGAAAATGTAGTGGCAAATGAGTCCTAGTACTGATTTTTTTAAAAAAAATTTAAGAATTTTTAAAATGAATTTTATGCTTTTTATATTTTTTGATGCAAATATGATGTGAAAATGCAGAATCGAATGAAATACAATAATATAAGCTATATGATCTTTTTACTAATGCAAATTTTGAAACCCTAAATGAAAAATAAACAATGCAATGCTATTGTAAGCTAAATCTAGGATGTAAATGCACTCCAAATCAGAAATATGATGCTTTAAATGTAGGTTCACCAAAATGAAATGAATATTTTTGTATGTGGGGCTCTCTTACACTTCTAGGGTTTTGGACCTGAAAGGGGAGAGATACAAAAACCTTAACACTTCACTCAAGAATAAACCCTTGAGATTTCAATGTAAAGGAGATTGAAATTTTTCAAAGAGAATTTTCCTAAAGGCTAAAAATTGATAAAGGGGTTTACCACTAATGCAAAACTTGGAAAATGCAAGATGTTAAAAAAGACACTATGATATGCAAAAAGACCTAGAAATGTAAATAAATTGTAACAAAAAACTATGAGATTTAAAGTGTGCACCTGGAAATTGGAGAAAGATGGAATGGAGCTCTCAAATCCTAAAATTGTTGCATTTTAGGCCAACTGGGACTCATACACCAAGCTGGGTGACTTAGTCTTGCTTCAGGTGAACAATTCTGAAACAAGTTTCAGACAAATGGGTACCAAGACCTCCAAAAATCTCTGTCATACTCCTATAGTGGGATGCATTCACCACTAATGGAGAATCAATCCACTTTCAAATTTATGGAAATTCAAAAGTGGAATTTGTAGCTCTCAGTTTTCTCTTCTACTCCTGATCTAGATCTGAGTCCAAAACTGTCAAATGCAACCTGTAAGTGTTCTCCAAGATTATCTTAGGACTTTGAAAACTTAATGGAAAGTTTTTCAATCTTTCTCTTTGACAATCTGCAACCTAAACCAAACCCTTGAAGTAGAATGTTGTAAACATGCAAGTAATGGCTCTAATGGATGTAGAATTGAAAATGCTTGAAATGCTTAGAATGCTTGATAGATTGATTCGGGGGTGAAATGAGTAGAAAAACCTTATATTTATACTTGATCATGCAATAATTCCAAAAAATACATCATCACAGGCCGACCTTAGATCTTAGAAAATGAAAACCTGCCATAATTTTGAATTGACTTTGAATTTTGAGCCAAAGGGGATTCATTCACCATTCTGGGCGAATGGGTCCCACCTAAGGGGACTGATTCGTTCAAAATGGAAAATGGATCCCACCTTAGGCATTTGATGTGGGTTTTAAGATTTAAATGTTTTAAATGATATTTATTAGGTTTATTCTCAAAAAAACTCATAAGTAAGGCCTGTAGATGCATAATGGGGCCAATTAAAGCATAAGAAAGTTCAATTATTAATGACAAGCCTAGAAAGGTCTAAAATTTTGTTACAACACTTTACAACACTTTGAAATAAGTCTTGGTAAATGATAAAAAGAGGTTATTTAGGTGAAATACATTAATAAGACCCTAGAAAAGTGTGAAAGTGTGTTACAACACTTTACAACACTTAGGTAAGGTACCATTAAAATCTTTATTAGTTCTTCAGGGTGCAACACTGAATGTGAATGTATTAACCAAATTACAACACTAAATCAAGGAAAAACTAAGCCAACATCCACAAGAAGGATCCAAATGAACATGAAAGTGTCCAAAGATCCATTTTTCTACTCTAAAATATATATACTTTTAAAATCAATATATAGTGTTAGTTTGTCGATAAGGAGAGTCTTTCTCTATGTAAATGGTGCCTAGGTTTTTATTCTTTTACTTGTTTGGTGGCTACTCTCTTGAATTGGGTTTGGTTCCAAAGGCTCCTTCTAGAATTTTGGGATGAGGATATTTTTGCTGGTGTGGCCAACTCTTTTGGTAACTTCCTCTTTTTGGATTATGTCACCAAGGAACATTTCAGGTTAGTGTTTTCTTGCTTCTATGTCAACATTGAGCTCAACAAAGAGTTTTGGTCCTCAATCATTCAGGAGTCCAAACTCAGTGCACCTAAGGTCTCAAACACCCTAGACAAGGGCAATAATGTGGCTCCCCATTCCCCTCAGCTTGAAAGAAGGAACTCTTTGGCCTTTCCTCCCAAATTGACATTGGTGTTGGCTTTTCCCAGTAGTCCCAAGACTTCTCTAGACCTTATTTTGGACGATGATGTTGGTCTCTTTAAAACCCCTATCTTGCATGTTCCTCCCTCCTCCAAGGTGCCTATTCTCTTGGAATATTCCTTAACCCTTTTGAATCCCCTCTCCTTGCTTTCCTCTCAGTCCTTTACTATTCACCAAAATTTCTCTATTGAATCCCCTCTATTGGTCACTAAGCTTGTGATTGAGGATGTTTGTGTGGAGATTCCATCCCCTACGAGGTCTTTCCCAGTCTTGGTTATTCCCTGTGTGGTTCCCCAAAATCCTAATATAGTGGTACTAATGGCCTCACCTAAGGGGTTTATCCACCCTAGTTGTTACTAGTTTTCCATGCTTGTCCAAACTAGAGGGCTTAAGGAAGTCAGTAGATGTTGGGACTAGTTCTAAAGCTAGTAGGAAATCTGCCAAAACTACCAAACAAAAGAATCCTGCTAGGGATATTGCTAATAAGAACCAGCTTTATAGACAAAAATTGTACACCCTTGGAAATGGTACAATTTCTCTTAATTTAGAAATAATTAATGATAAATTGGACTTGGTATCACCTTGATCTAGTGTTGTGATGTGTTTTACACATCCACGTTAGGTTTTGGCCCCTTTCAAAGCTAAATAAACCTAACTTTTCCTTAATTTAATGTTGTAAAGTGTATTTATTCACACCTTCACATTAAATTTAGGAGGCTTGTAAACTAAATGGACCTAATCTAGTGTTGTAATGTGTTGTACACATTCACATGGGATTTTGGGCCCTTATAAGCTAAATGGACCCAATTTTTCCTTAATTTAATGTTGTAAAGTGTATTTATTTACACTTGCACATTAGATTTTGGGCCCTCTTGCATTTATGACCTTAATATCATCATTAATAGGCCCCTAAGTCCCTATATTGTGCATCCCAAGGCATATTTCAATCAAAATGTTGACAATATCAACATATAAACTTAATTTCTTCACTCCTTAACATTCTCTCTCTTCAAATAGGCCCTGTGAGACCCATACATTGCCTTGGGAATATGTGTCCCATCTAGGTGCGACCCCCATTTGGCCTATTTTAAAGGACTTAAGTGAGAAAATAGGGTTTTAAATTCAAATTTCTTATATGTTGACCTTTGGGATCTAATAAATGGTCATTTGGATGGATTGCCTATATAAAAAAGCTTTCAAATAATTATTTTACCTAAGTAAGAATAAGCATTCATGATACTAAGTCAAGCACTCAAGAGTTAATAACTCCAAGACTTCACAAGATCTTCAAGAGAGCATTCAAGGTCAATTTTAAAGCATTCAAGAATAGAGTTCTTCATCAATTGTTGCAGAAATCCAAGATCCATCATCATGTCAAATATATCAAGCATCAAGCATGTTATTGAGCTAGTGTTGTGATGTAGCATTGAAGATCCAGGATCAAGTATTATTCTACACCTATTGTCAAGATCAAGATCTACATCCTTCATGGCCATTTCATGTTGAGCTGTAGATTTACAAGACATAATTTACAAGGCATCATTCAAGGTATCATTATTCATGTTTCATGTTTCATGTCCTTGTTTCATTGTTTCATCATTTGGTTTCATTACCTAAATGAGGTTTGACCAAGGAAAACCCCTATTCACTAACAATCAACAATTTTTTCTCCTCTTTACATGTGTGATTGCAGATTTAGGTGCCTTGGAGCTTGAAGGATCATTGAATATTAGGTTACAAGCTTGGGGAAATTTTTTGGAATTGTCCCCTCATTTGCAAGGTTGTTATCTTCACAAAAAGGTCATCTACAGGTCCGAAATTAGGGTTTCAGATTCAGAAACAATGTGGAATAGAAAGAGAATACATTGAAGAACAGATTCAGACTTTGAAGTTCTTAAGAAACCTAACTAGACTCATACACCACTCTTGGCTTATGAGTCCCAGTTTAGGTCATTTTTTTAGATTTTTGCAATTTCAGATACCCTTCACTAGTAGAATTTGAGAAATAAATGACTACGTGACTAAAAAATTTAGTGACATGACTAAAAATTTTAGTCACATGACTAAAAATTTTAGTCACGTGACTAACACTAGTAGTATTTGGAAAATAAATGACTAATTTGGTCATCAGGTAAAATCACAAGTAAATGACTAATATTAGACAAATAAAAATGACTAAATAAATAACCAAATAAATGTGCTCATTATTAAAATCTTGGCCATAATTTTCATTTTAATAAACATAATCTAAAACCTTCATCAAGACCTTATTTTCAATCGCAGCCCGCCATAATTAATAATAAAATATTACAAATAAAATTACTAATAAATATTTTTTGTGGAATAAATATTTTGTTTTGTGGTGTCATCATATGAACACCAAAGTTTCCTAAATTGACTTATGAAAACCATAAGAGAACCTAAAAAACTAAAACGTAAGCAAAAGGAAGAGAAAAAACAAAAGATAAGAATAAGCAACCAAATAATATGAGGAAAAATGACCATTTTATATAATCATAATTTTCATTTTAATAAACATACTCTAAAACCTTCGTGAAGACGTTATTTTCAAATGTAGCCCGCTAAAATGGAGCAGTCAAAACCTTATTTTCAAGGTAGCCCACCAAAATGGAGAACTAAAGCGTGACACCTAATTTTGGATTGCAACCTCTGCCCATTTTTCCACATAGGACATGATTTGTGCAAAATATTGCAAGTTTTCCATGGTTTCAGTTAATTTTACTTTTCAAATTTGTACGTAGGAAATATGATCATATGATCCATATTGATCTTTGTTTAATAATTTTACTAACTAGTGATTATGTTCTTTTTTTAGGCTAATTATGGAAAAGGAGATCCATCTTGTGTTGTAGAAGTTAAGGATTTATATAGAGAACTTGGAATCAAGGTTTGTTTATTCTTTTCTTTTCCATTATGATATGTTTGATAAAGTTTCCACTATCAAATTGCATGAAGGAGAACTTACTGTTATCTATAAAAATGATATTAAGGGACATGTAGATTGAGTTGTCTATACAAATTTCAGAATTTGAACTCTTCAAATTAGCTTCCACTTTCTGAGGGGGCATGCAAATCACTTTTGAAGTTGAGTGTAAAAAATAGAGTAGCATGTAAAGAAAAAGGATGAACAATAATAAAGTGAAAAGTGGCTCTTCTATCAACCATGTAGAGTATAATGAAAGGAGTGTAGGGATGGTAGAGGTTTAACGCTTATAGTGCAGTGGAACAGTAGTTTAGTTGTACAATAGATGTCATCCTAATTCTTTTGAGAACTCTTACTAAATTCCCAAAAATAGGAGTTCCCAAATGATGCCAATAGATATTATAAATAGAAAACAAACAACAATATTTTCATATAAAAACAAAAAGAGATGATTCATAGGCCCTATAAAAATATCTAGCTTTTTGGCTCCCCTTTGCTGCTTTTCTGCATACTTACAGATTACATCTCCATGATTAATATGGACTAGAAGGGTTGAAAGGGAATATGTTAGTCTTTTCCATTTATTGGGAAATAAAGAGTTTGAAGTGAATGAAAGAATCAAATGTAGCTCTTTACTCTAGATGCTTTATTCTCATTCGGTTATTAATATATTCATATATAAACCATGATGACTTAAATCAGAACTAGAAGAAATCTCATGAAAACTACAAGAATAGATCAGTGATTAGATGAATCATGGAAATGAAACCAACTCCATAAGCCACAACAAACAAAATATGCAATGCAAATGAGAATACAGGCCTTCAAAGGAGTTTGCATGGATAAAGAATCATCCTCCCTTAGATCTCTTGTGAGAATGCCTAAAATCTCTTCAGTTATCCACAATATCCACATGCTATGAGCTTTGATAAAAAGTTTGTGCATATTTCATCTCAGTTTATTCAATTTGGTGCTATTATTTTTAACCTATGATTCAAGCTTCAAACCAAACCCTCGCATTAGTATTTTTCTTCCAGAACTATCTAGAAGAGGGTAATCAAAATCAGTACTAGAATATCTAAAAGTTGAAGATCCTTCCCTTCAAACTGAAGCTTTGTTCTCGACAAACCAAAGATGAGACAAGCCAAGAACTAGTGGAAGGGAAGTTGAATGAAAATTGAGAGCAACTAAAAGACTTCCTAAGAAAAGTTCCCTTTCCACTATAACTGTCAGTTCTAGTGTCTCCTTGTTCATTTTTTTTGGCATCTCCTCATTTTTCATTTCTTGATACAGAGCTTCTGAAAGATTTGCAAGATGTTCTTCAATCTCAACAATAAATGTTGAGATAAAATGGAAGCATTGCTCTTGCAAATAAGGTGCTAAATCATTTATCCTTGAAGGAGATTTATGTGCATGAAGAAAACTTAGGAGGTCTTCCAGAATATTGTTGGACCCCTCATCTATGGTATCTTTTATTTGACTAACCTAAGTTCCAAAATAAGCGTTAAGGAAACCAAACCAGTCTTCATCATTTGTCATCATAAATCTAAAACTCAACCCAGGTAAATTGACACTGTTTAGGTCCCCTCTCTTGACAAGCCAACCCTCACTAGTATTCAATTTGTGCAAATGGGTTTCAACATCTCTATAACTTTCCAGAGATGTAACTATGGCTTCAAGGAATTTACCAACCTTAACTCTAGTTGACCTTTATCCTTATTCTCTTGCTTCAATTTAGTTTCTTCCCAACCCTACAAATCATAGACTAATAAATGGTAAGCCTTGAAATCATGGAACAAAAAAATACAAGATACGAAGCAAGCATACAACATTAAAATTGTGACTTGCGACAGTAAAAGAAAAGAATCAGTAGGAAGTTTGATATATAATCAAAAAAGGGAATTTTATGAGGCTACCTTAAGGAAGAAAATTAAAAATTAAATAAAATCATGCTTCAAATTCCATTTAAATGTTCAGTTGTACATTAGATGTCATCCTACTTTGTTTGAGAACTCTTACTAAATTCCCAAAAATAGGAGTTCCCAAATGACGCCAATAGATATTATAAATCGAAAACAAACAACAAGAGCTGATTCATAGGCCCTATGAAAATATCTAACTTTTTGGCTCCCCTTTGATGATTTTCTACATACTTATAGATTACATGTCCATGATTAATATGGACTGGAAGGGTTGAAAGGGAATATGTTAGTCTTTTCCATTTATTGGGCAATAAAGAGTTTGAAGTGGCTGAAAGAATCAAATGTAGCTCTTTACTCTAGATGCTTTATTTTAATTTGGTTATTAATATATCCAGATATAAACCATGATGACTTAAATCAAAACTAGAAGAAATCTCATGAAAACTGCAAGAAGAGATCAGTGATTAGATGAATCATGAAAATGAAACCAACTCCATAAGCCACAACAAACAAAATATGCAATGCAAATGAGAATACATGCCTTCAAAGGAGTTGTCATGGATAAAGAATCATCCTTTCTTAGATCTCTTGTGAGAATTCCTGAAAGCTCTTCAGTTATCCACAATATCCACATGCTATGAGCTCTGATACAAAGATTGTGCATAGTTCTTGTCAGTTTATTCAATTTGGTGCTATTATTTTTATCCTGTGATTTAGGCTTCAAACCAACCCCTCTCATTAGTATTTGTCTTCCAAAACTATCTAGAAGAGGGTAATCAAAATTAGTACCAGAATATCTGAAAGTAAAAGATCCTTTCCCTCAAATTGAAGCTTTGTTCTCGACAAACCAGAGCTAAGACAAGCCAAGAACTAGTGGAAGTGAAGTTGAATGAAAAATGAGATCAACTAAAATCCTTCCTAAGAAAAGTTCCCTTTCCACTATAACTGCTAGTTCTAGTGTCTCCTTGTTCATTTTTTTTGGCATCTCCTCATTTTTCATTTCTTGATAGAGAGCTTCTAAAATATGTGCAAGATGTTCTTCAATCTCAACAATTAATGTTGAGATAAAATGGAAGCATTGCTCTTGCAAATAAGGTGCTAAATAATTTATCCTTGAAGGAGATTTATGTGCATGAAGAAAACTTAGGAGGTCTTCCAGAATATTGTTGGACCCCTCATCTATGGTATCTTTTATTTGACTAACCTAAGTTCCAAAATAAGCGTTAAGGAAACCAAACCAGTCTTCATCATTTGTCATCATAAATCTAAAACTCAACCCAGGTAAATTGACACTGTTTAGGTCCCCTCTCTTGACAAGCCAACCCTCACTAGTATTCAATTTGTGAAAATGGGTTTCAACATCTCTATAACTTTCCAGAGATGTAACTATGGCTTCAAGGAATTTACCAACCTTAACTCTAGTTGACCTTTATCCTCATTCTCTTGCTTCAATTTAGTTTCTTCCCAACCCTACAAATCATAGACTAATAAATGGTAAGCCTTGAAATCATGGAACAAAAAAATACAAGATACGAAGCAAGCATACAACATTAAAATTGTGACTTGCAGCAGTAAAAGAAAAGAATCAGTAGGAAGTTTGATATACAATCAGAAAAGGGCATTTTATGAGGCTACCTTAAGGAAGAAAATTAAAAATTAAATAAAATCATGCTTCAAATTCCATTTAAATGTTCAGTTGTACATTAGATGTCATCCTACTTTGTTTGAGAACTCTTACTGAATTCCCAAAAATAGGAGTTCCCAAATGACGCCAATAGATATTATAAATCGAAAATGAACAACAAGAGCTGATTCATAGGCCCTATGAAAATATCTAACTTTTTGCCTCCCCTTTGATGATTTTCTACATACTTATAGATTACATATCCATGATTAATATGGACTGGAAGGGTTGAAAGGGAATATGTTAGTCTTTTCTATTTATTGGGCAATAAAGAGTTTGAAGTGGCTGAAAGAATCAAATGTAGCTCTTTACTCTAGATGCTTTATTTTAATTTGGTTATTAATATATCCAGATATAAACCATGATGACTTAAATCAAAACTAGAAGAAATCTCATGAAAACTGCAAGAAGAGATCAGTGATTAGATGAATCATGAAAATGAAACCAACTCCATAAGCCACAACAAACAAAATATGCAATGCAAATGAGAATACATGCCTTCAAAGGAGTTGTCATGGATAAAGAATCATCCTCTCTTAGATATCTTGTGAGAATGCCTGAAAGCTCTTCAGTTATCCACAATATCCACATGCTATGAGCTCTGATACAAAGATTGTGCATAGTTCTTGTCAGTTTATTCAATTTGGTGCTATTATTTTTATCCTGTGATTTAGGCTTCAAACCAACCCCTCTCATTAGTATTTGTCTTCCAAAACTATCTAGAAGAGGGTAATCAAAATTAGTACCAGAATATCTGAAAGTAAAAGATCCTTTCCCTCAAATTGAAGCTTTGTTCTCGACAAACCAGAGCTAAGACAAGCCAAGAACTAGTGGAAGGGAAGTTGAATGAAAAATGAGATGAACTAAAATCCTTCCTAAGAAAAGTTCCCTTTCCACTATAACTGCTAGTTCTAGTGTCTCCTTGTTAATTTTTTTTGGCATCTCCTCATTTTTCATTTCTTGATAGAGAGCTTCTAAAATATGTGCAAGATGTTCTTCAATCTCAACAATTAATGTTGAGATAAAATGGAAGCATTGCTCTTGCAAATAAGGTGCTAAATCATTTATCCTTGAAGGAGATTTATGTGCATGAAGAAAACTTAAGAGGTCTTCCAGAATATTGTTGGACCCCTCATCTATGGTATCTTTTATTTGACTAACCTAAGTTCCAAAATAAGCGTTAAGGAAACCAAACCAGTCTTCATCATTTGTCATCATAAATCTAAAACTCAACCCAAGTAAATTGACACTGTTTAGGTCCCCTCTCTTGACAAGCCAACCCTCACTAGTAGTTAGTTTGTGCAAATGGGTTTCAACATCTCTGTAACTTTCCAGAGATGTAACTATGGCTTCAAGGAATTTACCAACCTTAACTCTAGTTGACCTCTATCCTCATTCTCTTGCTTCAATTTAGTTTCTTCCCAACCCTACAAATCATAGACTAATAAATGGTAAGCCTTGAAATCATGGAACAAAAAAATACAAGATACGAAGCAAGCATACAACATTAAAATTGTGACTTGCGGCAGTAAAAGAAAAGAATCAGTAGGAAGTTTGATATACAATCAGAAAAGGGCATTTTATGAGGCTACCTTAAGGAAGAAAATTAAAAATTAAATAAAATCATGCTTCAAATTCCATTTAAATGTTCAGTTGTACATTAGATGTCATCCTACTTTGTTTGAGAACTCTTACTGAATTCCCAAAAATAGGAGTTCCCAAATGACGCCAATAGATATTATAAATCGAAAACAAACAACAAGAGCTGATTCATAGGCCCTATGAAAATATCTAACTTTTTGGCTCCCCTTTGATGATTTTCTACATACTTATAGATTACATGTACATGATTAATATGGACTGGAAGGGTTGAAAGGGAATATGTTAGTATTTTCCATTTATTGGGCAATAAAGAGTTTGAAGTGGCTGAAAGAATCAAATGTAGCTCTTTACTCTAGATGCTTTATTTTAATTTGGTTATTAATATATCCAGATATAAACCATGATGACTTAAATCAAAACTAGAAGAAATCTCATGAAAACTGCAAGAAGAGATCAGTGATTAGATGAATCATGAAAATGAAACCAACTCCATAAGCCACAACAAACAAAATATGCAATGCAAATGAGAATACATGCCTTCAAAGGAGTTGTCATGGATAAAGAATCATCCTCCCTTAGATCTCTTGTGAGAATGCCTGAAATCTCTTCATTTATCCACAATATCCACATGCTATGAGCTCTGATACAAAGATTGTGAATAGTTCTTGTCAGTTTATTCAATTTGGTGCTATTATTTTTATCCTGTGATTTAGGCTTCAAACCAACCCCTCTCATTAGTATTTGTCTTCCAAAACTATCTAGAAGAGGGTAATCAAAATTAGTACCAGAATATCTGAAAGTAAAAGATCCTTTCCCTCAAATTGAAGCTTTGTTCTCGACAAACCAGAGCTAAGACAAGCCAAGAACTAGTGGAAGGGAAGTTGAATGAAAAATGAGATCAACTAAAATCCTTCCTAAGAAAAGTTCCCTTTCCACTATAACTGTCGGTTCTAGTGTCTCCTTGTTCAGTTTTTTTGGCATCTCCTCATTTTTCATTTCTTGATAGAGAGCTTCTAAAAGATGTGCAAGATGTTCTTCAATCTCAACAATTAATGTTGAGATAAAATGGAAGCATTGCTCTTGTAAATAAGGTGCTAAATCATTTATCCTTGAAGGAGATTTATGTGCATGAAGAAAACTTAGGAGGTCTTCCAGAATATTGTTGGACCCCTCATCTATGGTATCTTTTATTTGACTAACCTAAGTTCCAAAATAAGCGTTAAGGAAACCAAACCAGTCTTCATCATTTGTCATCATAAATCTAAAACTCAACCCAGGTAAATTGACACTATTTAGGTCCCCTCTCTTGACAAGCCAACCCTCACTAGTATTCAATTTGTGCAAATGGGTTTCAACATCTTTGTAACTTTCCAGAGATGTAACTATGGCTTTAAGGAATTTACCAACCTTAACTCTCTCACACAAATCTACAAATCCATCAACTATTATTTGTTTCATCCTACTAATAAACAGGCTTTCAAAAATTTCATCCCACAGACTCTTTGAGTGCTTCAAAACAATCTCTCACACACATTGCCATGGAAACTCAAAATTTGAACCAAAAACCATTTTTAGCCACTCCAAGCTCCCTTCAAATGCATCCAGACTGTCCAATGTTTCTCTAATCAATGTCTCATTCTCTGCAAGTTCCTTGCCACCTTTCACAAGATCAAGTAAATACTTTCCCCCAAGCCTATCTATACAGAGAATATCATCTACACATGTCTTAAGCCACACTAAGCAAGAATTTGATATAAATTCACTCAGCAAAATCATCATGGTAGCTTGTAGCTTCTCTCTATGAGATTTCCACAACTGCACCTCATTGTTTGGGTTTGGAATCCCACCAAACAACTATGATCTAGGTGGCACTACCAACATAGTCTTATAAAAAGAGGAAAATCATTTAGAACCTCCAAGAAGAGTTCCCCAACTTGACATAGCGTTACCTATATGACTCTTACCACATTACAGAAAATGGAATTGACTACCCCCACCTTATCGATCTATCAGTCAAATGTGTCTTTTGGTTCTAGCGATGCGTCAATGGTTCTATTTTTTCATCAGTGTGAGGATCTTCTATCGGCTGGACAAGGTCTCCTGTTCCTGCGATGGTCCGATGGGGATGTCGTCAGTGGAGTTCGTGCCTATCGCTGGGACTTTCATGGTGGTTCCAACGACAGGCTGATGCTGTTGGTGCTCATGATCTAAGTCAACACCAACAAAACCAAGGTTTTGGTCTTCTTGTGCTGAAAGGATAAGAAGTAGATAAGCTTCATATTTAGTTGAACCCACTTGAGATAGTCTTTGAAAACAAATTCGTGGGGCTTGATTTCAATAATAAATGGAAAATGAAGATGCTCATATCTCAATTGAGGACCAAATCACACCAACTAAGATGTGAGATGGGTGTTGAAAACCAATCTAACTGGTATTTTTGTGGTTCTATGTGTAGCCTTGTTAAACTTGCTAGATAATTCGACCAAGAATGATTCAATAGGATTTGGTTTGTTTGTGAGGAGTTCTAGAAACAAAATAATCTTCCACTATAATTAAATTTTGCACAATATTTATCTAGTACAATGTGCTCCCACCTATTATGTGGTTGGATAAATTCTTTTCCAAAGCATTGGTTCCTTGCCCCCATTGTATTTTTAATTCTTTGCTACCTTGGTTGATTTCTTGAGTCGTGTTAATGGAAAATTGGTTCATCAAATTTATGTGAAGGCCAAGAACTTTTCCTATGCCTTCACCTTTCTATTATATTCTTTCATTGACTTTTTATAGGAGGTTATATTTCATTTAAGTGATTTCATCTTGTTTGTTTGATGATTGGCTAATGGTACCATAATCTTGGTAGACCGACATGGTGGGTTCAATATCCATATATTGATCTGCCAAAATGGTCTGTATTGTTAGCCTGGGCATCTCCAACATGGAGCCTGATAGCAATCAGGAGCACCATTCAACCTCACTTAGACAAATTTCACAAAAAAATAGGCTTCAATCACTCAATTCCTTCAATCCTCAAGCATTGTAGACAAGATATAAAACCATTTTCAGATACCCTTTAATGACTTCTAAAACATATCCCAAATTCACCATTGGTTGTTTTGGAACAACATCCCCAAAACTCAGATTTTCCCCTAAAACTGGGCCTAATTAGGGCCCTTTACAAAGGAACCCTTCTTTAAAATGTTCCCCAACCTCAAAACTCGATGGGGAAACACTAACCATCTAACAACACTTCAAAATAGACAACTTGCACTTGATGAACCGTTCTCCAACATGACACCTACAAACATTTTCCTTTTTAGCAAGTTTCATGGGGGTTTATTGAAAATGGGTACTCTAGACTCCTATCACTCTTACCAATTCTTCAAACACCTTCCAATAGGTCTTCTCATGCTCCAGGAACTCTCTTACAACCTTTACCAATGTTGCTTCTTCAAACTCCAACCATAATATATGATGCAGGAGCCTCTTATCAACATCATGTCTCCATTATGAAGGTTGATTAAGATCATGTTGATTTATAGTGTATCAAGGTCATTTTTCCATATATTTGATTCATTTAGAGGTGTCAAGGCTAAATTTGTGTCAAAATGTACAAAGTCATCCAAAATATGTAAAAGGTTGTCACAAAATATGCAAAATTGTAAAGTTGCCAAAAAGCAACATTTGGAAGTTGAAGGGTCATTTAGGATTTTAGGTCATTTAGAAGCAGTTAGAAGGTGTAGAGTCAGTTGGAAATTCCTTTAAAGATGCCATTGTACATTTAGAAGTTTGTGGGTGATTGGAGAGAAGAGTTTGAATGAATAAAATCACTGTTTCCTGCATATTTCTTCAGAAAATTTTTGTGTTTCAGTTGTGTATGGCCCTATACGAGAAATAAATGGTTTCAAATCGGTTGTAAGTTATAGATTTCCCAATCACCTTCCTAATACTTTTTTTTCATGCAAATTGATCAATTTTTGAGCAAGTTATGTGTATTTTTCTCAAAACTGTTAAAACCCTTTGTTAGGGTAAACAATAGCAAAGAAAATGTTGTTACTCTTATTTTAATCATTGGAATCTTTCATGAATCAGTGTAGAAGAATTTTTTGATATATTCTAACATAATCCTAAGTTGCAGAGGTTTTGGTTGTGATCTTGGGAAGAATCTACAAGCCTCAAAGTTTGTAAACTGTGAAAAAGATTGGTAAAATAGAGTTGAGGAGTTTAGCGCCTAGGGTTTTGCAAAATATCCTTGAATATGGTCTTGTGGTGTTTTATTAAGCTTGGCCAGACTTAAATACATGTGTTCTAAGTATTTTTTTAGTGAATTTGTGACTGGAACCAATAGAACCAATAAGCCCCTGCTTGCACCAAGGCCTAATTTCTGATTGAGACAATGAGATTTAATGCAAGTGTTGCAAAATACTTAATCCCTATTTTTGAATATGTTTTAGACTAGCATGAAGGGAATTCAAAAGCATGGATAGATCTAGGTTATAGTGCATATCAAGAGAACAAATTCTTGTTAGACAGATAAGGTAATCTACTAGTATTGAAAGAAAGATTATGGGGGATTGATAACCAAAAAAGAAATCAATGTTCATGGGGTGAATAATCTATTGGGCCTTGTTGTTTTAACCCTGTTGAAAGTTGTTCCAAGTGTTAGGTTGGGTATTTTGTGTTTCTAAAATCAAATTTTGGGTTTGAAGTCAAAAAAGGTACCATGGTTGCATGTTGAGGACATTCTGATAGAAAAGATCATAAATTGTTCTGTAAAGGTTCTTGGATGATGAGTTGGGATCTTTGTAGAGTATATGTAATCTGGTTTAGGGTTATGGGTTTGGGAAACCAAAATTTCCTTGTGAATGGAGTGTTTCCTTGAAAGTTGATTGACTCAAGTGAAGTTTTCAGTTTAGTTTCCAAGTGTTGTTTATGAAGAGTATCTTGAGTTGAAGCAAGTTTTGACTGAGTTGCTTCCAAGTGTTTGGTTGTGAAGTTTCTTCCTCTAGCATTGCATCAATATCTGAAAAAAATCCCCATCTATTATGTTCTAATGGATGTTCATACCTTTCTCCAAAACTCCCATTTTGGCACAGGCAGGGAGGATGCTAGCATAGGTTGTGGAATTTGGCTTCACACCTACTAATTGCATTTGCTTGAAAGTTTCTAAAGCCTTTTCAACAAATCAATTTTTTGCATATCCTGCAATCATCGTATTCCATGAGATGGCATCTCTTTCAAGCATTATTTCAAATAGTTCACATGCCTTGTCTATGCTTCCACATTTTGCATACATGTCTACTAGGGCAATTGCAATTACAACATCTGACAAAATTCCTCTATTTATGCTTTGATGGATGTTCATACCATGTTCCAAAGCCCCCATTTTGGCATAGGCAAGAAAGATGCTGGAAAAGGTTGTGGAATTTGGCTTTATACCTTCCAATTGCATTTGCTTGAAAGTTTCTAAAGTGTTTTCAACAAATCTATTTTGTGCATATCCAACAATAATTGCAGCCCAAGAGATGACATCTCTTCGAGGAATTTTGTCAAAAAATTCACATGCTTTCTCTATGCTTCCACATTTTTCGTACATGTCAACCAAAGCATTTTCAACTATAATATCAAAAAAAAAAAATCCCTTCTACTATGCTTTGATGGATGTCTATACCCTATTCCAAAGCTTCCATTTTGGAATAGGCAGAGAGGATGTTGGCAAAGGTTGCAGAGTATGGCTTTAAACCTGCAAATTGCATTTGCTTGAAAGTTTCTAAAGCATTTTCAACAGATCTATTTTTTGTATATCCTGCAATTATTGTAGTCCATGAGACCACATTTCTTTGAGGAATTTTTTCGAACACTTCAAGTGCCTTATCTATGATCCCACATTTAGCATACATGTTGGTGCAAGAGCACCTAAGCTTCCATTTTCAAATTTGAAGGCCATTCCATCTTAGTACATCATTTTAGCATTTGAGGAGGTCATTTTATGTTAATTAGGTCTTGTGATACCATTCTCTATGAATTAGGATGATTTTAGAGTCAATTGGGTAAAAGAGACCAAGTTGCAAAAAAGTAGTAAAATTGCAAACTATCAAAAGTTTCAAAAATGCATTATTTAGGGAATATCTTGGTCAAGGAGGTAAGAGGTTGTTAAATGGTAAAAAATGGTTGTAGTAAGGCCATTTAGTGGTAGATAAATGTTTGTAGTGTCATTTTAGGTCGTTGTTAGACCATTCAAAGTTGTTGCAGGTTATTTTTGTCAAGTTTTGTATAATTGCTAAATATAGTGCAACATGACAAATTTTGCACGTCTGAGGAAAATAGATGCTCCTCCATCAAATCAATGACTTGTAACTATTGGGAAACATAGAGCAGCTTTTTAGATCTCAAAAACATTGATTGAAAAACCACAAGAGGTTGCCAAGCTCTTGGTACATTTTAGGCTAACAAACAAGGCCAAATGATGTACTTGAACCTTCTTCTCTTTAGGCTCTGCCAAATCTAGGTGGGTGTACCTATGCAAATGGAGTAGACTTAGACTATTTGTTTCTTACTTGAACAATCTTCCCACAATGGAAATTGAGAGTGGAGAGATGTAATCCTAATTTGGTATAAATTGTATAAGCAATATCAAGGTGGAATTTAATATGTTTAGTTAACAGATGTGAGGTTTTGAAAAAAAAAATTGATAAAAATAAATGATGAAATGGATAAGACTAGTGCCTTGTTGGGTAAATGGAGTCAAATGAAGATCTAGAATGTATAACTTATATTGGTTGTAACTCAAACTGTTTGGCACACTTATGTTGGTTTATATCTTTTATAAACATGCAGGAAAGTGATTGAAAAACTCTACTTATGGATCCAAATGACACGACCAGGTTAGTTATGATTTATCAAAAGGATTTTAATCTTTACTTGAAATAACTAATTGGATAGATCATACAAAAAAACATATAATATCAAACTTGAGACAAAATGGAAATCCTAATTGTATTGTTGTTCTTATTGATCCAAATAACACTTCAAGATTACTATGATTGACTAAAATGATTTTAATTATTTTGGAGAAACCAATTAATCATATCACACAAGAACAAAAAATGTGCATTGATAAATTTAATATATACTTGATATACCAATTTAAATAATAAGGAAATATTAAACTGGAGACAACCAGATAATTGAATATTTTCAAAAAATAATTGATACCAATATAAATCCATAGAATCAAAGATCTTTCATTGATTTCCTCAATATTATATTTGCAACATAGTATTTTGAAATTGAAACATTATGGAAGCTTTCTATTGTCTATCTATCCCTATTCACCTACTATCTTCTCCTATATCCTTCTTTTGGTCCTGGTCTCTCTTATATACATGAGAGGCAACAAGCTTCAAACCAAAAGGAATGAATCTTGATAACAAAACATGATTTTGAACTTAATTTAAGAAACTAACACAATCATAAACATGTGTACCAATCCATTAATCTTCGAGTACAATCCTGTGGTCATCTAAGACCTATTCAAAGATTTTACTGTATGATAGGGTCCACATCATTATGACTGATCAATTCTAATTGTTGCTTAGTTGTGCTCGAATTATCCACTACCTGATTTATAAATAGATTGAAAGCTGAGAGGTGATCAATGTACCCCTATTCTACATGAGTGTCAACATTAGATATGACCTCCTTCATATCAAACTCTATGTGCATGAATTTCTCAATTTGTTTATGAGTATTTTGCAAGACCATATGCTCATCGTTGATCTCCTGCAATGCAATTGTTAGAAACTCTATAAATTTTGTGTTCCAACCATCCCTTTCTTGAAGATTCCATGTATCATCATGGAGTGCAGGAACCAAACTAAAAAAATTGAGGTCTTCTTCGAGTCTTTGTTGATATTTGTTGTTGGATCTCACCAAGTCATTATATCTTTTCAGTGTTTGGTCTTTCAGGATTTGTTTACCCAAAAGTTCTTTCTTTTTATCAATCATTCTTCCTTGTAACCAGAAATTCTCCTCTAGTGTTGATTATATTTTCTTAAATGCACCCCAATAATCATCAGCTTGCTTTATCAGCTTATTGAACATCTTTTTTATTATCTCGGACACAATATTGTACTTAATGATTTTCACCTCCTTTTCTAGTGTTTTACACTTTTCTTGGACTTTCAAATGAGATTTTTCCAATAGGCTACATAAGCTAATGTATCTAACACTCTCTTATCCTTTTCAAGCCATGGAGTGTACAATTCTAGAGCAGAAGAGGAAGATGACTTCTTCATTTGATGTGATAATTGCTTTTTCAAATTTTCATTCTCTTTGACCAATTTTTCAATTTGTGCTCTAGTGAAATTTTCCACATTAACATTCAACTCTGCTGTTTCTAAGGGATTAGTGTCCCCAACTCTTTTGACCAAAATGTGTCCAAATACTTGATTAGGATTTTCAATCACTGCCAGCCTCTTCTCATGAGAGTATAGTGACCAAATAAGAAAGGAATCCTCATCTGGATTGTATGAAGACCTTGAATATATCTTATCACTAGCTTCCTCTGATAAGTTCATTGTTGTATCCCCTCATTTTCTGAAACTGTAGAACACAATTGTTGAGGTCATGTCCCATCCTAGCTCATGTCCCATCCTGGTAGAAGTAGTACCCCAGCCTCTTGAATTAATTCTCTACCTCTTTGTAGAGTGATGGATTTCATTTCCCTATCAACTTCCTTTTTCAATTCTTCTAAGGTATCAACTTCCTTTTCAAAGGTAATGTCTTGCTACTTTTTTCTATTTTCTTCCCCTTATACTCCTAGGTAAATGATTTGAACTTAGGAGTTTTAACAAAATCATTATTAGAAATGAATTCATGAACAACCTTGACCCTAAGGGATTAGTGTCCCCAACTCTAGTGAATTTTTCCACATTAACATTCAACTCTGCAGTTTCTAAGGGATTAGTGTCCCCAACTCTTTTGACCAAAAGGTGTCCAAATACTTGATTAGGATTTCCAATCACTACCAGCCTCTTCTCATGAGGGTATAGTGACCAAATAAGAAAGGAATCCTCATCTAGATTGTATGAAGACCTTGAATATATCTTATCACTAGCTTCCTCTGATAAGTTCATTGTTGTATCCCCTCATTTTCTAAAACTGTAGAACACAATTGTTGATCTCATGTCCCATCCTGGTAGAAGTAGTACCCCAGCCTCTTGAAGTAATTCTCTACCTCTTTGCAGAGTGATGGATTTCATTTCCCTATCAACTTCCTTTTTCAATTCTTCTAAGGCATCAACTTCCTTTTGAAGAGTAATGTCTTGCTCCTTTTGTCTATTTTCTTCCCCTTATACTCATAGGTAAATGATTTGAACTTAGGAGTTTTAACAAAATCATTATTAGAAATGAATTCATGAACAACCTTGACCCTAATGTCATCAGATAACTCATCTGATGTTTCAAATTTTACAAGTTCCTGAGGGGGATCATATTGTGTAATCACAAGGGCCTAAGTTATTTGTTCCATAGGTTGCTCCTCTCCATCATTCTCATCATCACTTCCTTCCTCTTCACTGTTGTCAATGGAGAAACATACATTAGGGGTGGGTTGTGAGGGTATGTGATCCAAAGGCTCCACATCCTTAGCTTTTTTTCATGTGTAACTTGTGTATCAAAAATGTATGAGGGCACATCTTTTACTATTTCATTCATATGAGCAATAAGCTGCTCAATCCTAGCCAAGGGATCTTGTATATCAACAAATTCTTCTCTATATGATGGGACATTCTTTATCTTCCATTCCTCTACAAACACATCTTTATTATATGAATCCATTCTCTCACCAGTGGAAGCTTCATCTCGGTTCCTAATCACATCATCAAGTGCAAACCAATGCTCATACCTTGACAAATTCTGAGTTAATATTGCTTGATGAATAAATTCCTCTGCATCAAATTTCTCTCTTGCATACCCAAGAGGAAGGTTGTAATGAGCTAATTTAGCATCAATTTCTTCATATCCTTTAATGGAACATACTGTGAAATCTCAAAAACAAAGAGTGCTAGGCAAGAGTGATTGTTTATTATGACTCTTGAGATGTTAAGTATCATACCTTGCTAATTTCCATACTATTTCCAAATAAGTAACTCTGTTAGGAACCACTCGGGGTAGAAAATGTGGAACCCCTTCAAATCCATAAACCCTTATTACTGTACAATCGGAGAAGGCATACCAGTCTCCCCAATTATGGTTCACCTTGCCTCTCGGGCTGTTTTCCTTTGGTCTCAAAAATCTCTGCACCTCAGGGGATAAATTGTGATCATATGAATAGCCTAGCAACTTCATTAGTGGTTTAACACAATATTCTTCAAAATATAAATAGTGAGACCTCTCACATTGACTATCCCATAGTGCAGTCCACATTTGTACAGGTTTAAATTTTTCATCTACATCTATGTCTTTGATTCTTAATTCTTTACCCCACACATTTCTAGCATGTCCATCATATAAAAGTAAATGCATTAACAAGGAATAGTGTTTGAAATCTGTGCACTCACTGTTGTTTTTTATTCTATCAAGCCCTTGATTTAGGGCATTCACCAAATATTTTGCATAGTCGAGTGACGTAGCATCTTTTGTTTGTATATCAGCTGCTACAACCATTGGTGCAATAGACATAAGTGGTGAAACCTCAATTCCCAAGACTTGACCAGCTGAGTAGTAGATATATTGGAAGTATACTTCAAAAAAATCTATATAAAATGGAGGGTTTTCATTGCTCAAAAATTTTCTGAGTTAACCTTGCTCATTCTTAGGTCTATGCAAAGGTAGCTTTCATCTCTTGTAACTAGTATCCATGCAATGATATTCTATCAAAAATTCTCTAATGGTGAATGGAAAGTTCATGGGACCTTCTAATTGAAATAAATTAGAGACTAGGTCTTGGGAGATAACAAGCATATCGGCCCCATTTGGTGATTGGATAGTTCTTTTCTTGTCATTATACCAACTGGCTAAAGCTTTCATCAATTCCATGTTGATGAACATGTTTGGCGCCACAAGTCTTCCTAAGTTCAGTCTCCATGGGTTATAGACTGGTTGAAATTTGAATTGTTTTCTATAGTGATACATAAAAAGGTCATAGCCTCGGTGTGGCATCCAAACATCCCCAAGACCCCTATGTTTAGGGTATGTGTAGGATCATGATGGGCCAAACAGTGGCGATATGATGGGTATGTGTAGGGTATGTGGCTGGCGACCTTTTTTTAGCCACAATTGATGAAACGAAAAGGGTTTTTAAAGGAGATTCTCAGCTTTCCACCAATATAAATTATTCTTTACTTTGAGTTTAATAAATAATTATTATTCATTTTCTATTTGAATTCTAACTAAAGTCCTAATTGATAGACTAACTGAAAAACATCTATAGCTTTCAAACGACATCACATTTTTTGAATCCAAAACATGTGTTAGATTCTATGTTTTGCATACTATAGGATTAAAAAAAAGAATTGAATTTCATGAATTTTTGACCAAGTTAAGGTGGTCAGACATATGAGTTTTTTATATTTTTTAAAAGTTGTAATAAAAAATTCATAATTAATTATTTACTACAAAAAAAATTACAAAAAAATATGCATCACATTGGGACATGAGTCCTCTACTTATATCTAAAATCTTATAAAAATATTATCATTTTATTGTGGTTAGGGTCGATAGACACCTACTTATTTTTTCCCTGAAATTTAAGTACTACTGACAAAATTTCAAATTTTCACCAAATATATATTTTTTAATTTTAAATAAACCTAGTAGTTTAGAAACTACATTCAATTTGCTATAGATTCTATTCTTACAGATTTTTGAAATAATATAGATAACTTATTCAAAATTTTACATCAAGTTGCATAACTCTGATTTTTCTAAAAATTTTGCCATTTAAGGGCCTGCTTTTTTCCATAATGATCCAAAGATTCCCTTCCATCTGATGATCAAGCTACTCCATCTCCTTCATCTAACAATTCTTTTCCTAGTCAAGATCAAAGTATCCCATCATCCTCATGTCAAGAGCCTCTCACACCTCTTCAAGCCATCCATGAACCCCACACCTATAAATCAGGATCCTCCACCTTTATCCACTCTAGTTTACTTCCAACACCTATCCTTTCATCCATATCATATCCTCCTCAAAATGGGCTCACATCTTGTTTCACAAACAATGCATATCCCATGGACGAATGTGTGAAATTATGAATTACAAAGGCAAAGGATTAGGCATTCATGAGCAAGGTATTCTAGAACCTCTTTCTGTCCAAGCACATACATATCCTCATGACCTTGGTTATACACCTCATGTTGAACATAGGTATCCTAGTCCATCGAAATCTCCATCCATCCTAGGTCCTTATCCTAGTCCATCAAAAACTCCATCTATCCTAGGTCCTTATCCTAGTTCATCAAACCTTCCATCTATCCTTGGTCCTTATCATCCCAACCCTAGCTCATCAACCCTTCCATCCATATTAGGGTCCCACATTTCTCCATCTCCTATTCTTCAAGAACAACAAAGGCACACATCCTTGATCCACTTTCAAAATTCTTCCTTCATTAACTCATCCATCATACCTCCATATCGTTCATCTCAATACACTCCTCCCATTTCTTTTGGAAGCAATTTGGGTGCCAAATGTCAAAAGCTTCAATATAAAAATCCACATGTATCAAAGGATCAACATGTCTCCTTGAAGAGTCATGCAAAAATAAAAGAAAATTTGATCCAAAAATCAAAAGAAAAATTCAAAAGGCCACAAAGGCCCATCAAAGCAAAAGAAAAATTCAAAAGGCCACAAAGGCCCATCAATTCAAAAGAAAAATTTCAAAGACCGCAAAGGTCCATAAATCAAAGAGAAAAATCTCAAAGGCCACAAAGGCCCATAAAGCAAATATCAAAATCAAAAGTCATGTGGATTCCTAAAAGTCTCATAGAAGCAATAAAATCAAAATTGGCATCCAAATTTTCTAATCTGAAAGCTTCTCACTATCTCCCATCTAAAAACATATCACCTTCCAAATCCACTTTTCCTCCATCACTCCATCACCTTTCAAGGTGTGTGCCAATGTTAATCTTGCGATCCTTCCATCTATCCATCACCAAGACTTCCAACCTCCTATACATTATCCAACACCCAATCCCCATTCTCCTCCTTTAATTCAAAGCTTTGAATAAGGCCTTAGCTTCTACTATCATGCAAACATTTATAAGTCTAATTCCCATTCCCATGGTTAGAGAACATATTCGAGGGATATTAGTCATGAAACTTGATGCTTAAACCCTTCCTCCATTCCCCTATCATGCAAATATTATCTTTCATATCCATCTCCCTATCCATATACTATCTTCCATTTTCCTCTTATCATTCATGGTCATTATCCTCATTTCACCTTTGATCTTGACAAGGTTAAGGATCTTCTTGAAAATCATGCATCTTATCCTATTCACTTCATCCAAATCTCCCATACCATATCCTTCATCATGCATCTTCTCTTATATTGTGGGGCATCTTGTTTCTTCAATTGGTCATCCCATTCCATCTTAAATGTCTTTGAAAAATAAAAATCCAAAAAAATCAGAAAACATCAAAAATAAAAAAAAATTAGAAAACATCAAAATCCAAAAAAAATCAGAAAACATGAAAATCCAAAAATATCAAAAACATCAAAATCTAAAAAAATCAAAAAAATCATCATAGGGTGAAAACCTGACAATAGGCAGTCTATTGACAAGAAAAATACAAAACAATCAAAAATAAATCAGAAAAATGCAATAAAGATAAATAGTGAAAATCTAGCAAATGAATGCTATTTGTAGCTCTCCATCTATTAGTTCATGTTCTGCACTTAGCTTCTCAGCCTTCATTTCATGCATCTTTCCATCATCTTAGGGCCATACCAGCATCATGCGGTCATCATTTTCCTAGAGCGATAACGTCTTACCATGGCTTGATCATTGTACATATTCATTTCAGCAAGTTGTGTCAATACTGGGGGCAAATGTTGACATACTAGGGGCAACCAACTTTTAGGTTTTACTAAAACAGCTAGACAATGACGTAACATCTAATCATGTGAACAAACAATCAAATCACATGAACAACTATCCAATCATTGATCCATATCACAACAATTTTCATCTAAGTACCATATCATGACTCATATCTGGATGATCTAAAATCTGAATAATGTTTGGAATAGCAGTATTATATTTTGAACAATGGTTGTTTAATTTTTGATATCTCTCTAGAGCACACTCGATGATGTATTGAACTAGAGTGGTGAGGAAAGAGGATGATTTTTCTTTGTCTGTTGTCTTGAGATTGACTATCAATCTGGTGCAAATATGTCACGAGACATGATTTTCAAAAGCATATCATTAATGAAAGTTCCAAATTTGCATCAGAAAGTGGTTAATCTTTGTCTGTTTATGCAAGAAATGCTCACGTCACCCTAGTTCAATTATACCTTGATTCTTGTGTTCACTTGCTATATCAAAAATCATGAAAGTTGTACTTAGGTCATCATTGGTGCTAATTTCCCCTCTAATGCTTGTACATACTTCCAACATTTTAAAACACTCTATGATGATTCAAGAAAGCTAACAAAAGGCTCAACAAATGTTTGGTTTCATTTTGTTGCATTTCATTTAGATCATTGTACATATCTACATACTGGACTTGCATCAGAATTTTAAAGGGCTGACCAATAACATCAATGGCTGTCATGTCTCTTTGGACTAGTTGTGGAGGACATTCAGACATTTATCATTTATCATTTCATCATCATTATCATTATTTATCATTTTCATCATCATTTCATCATTTGTCATTATCATATCATATCATTATCATCTCATTTATCATTTCAACATCATTTCATGATATCATTTCACCATTTATCATGCAACATTTATCATCATTTATCATTTTCACTTATCATTTCATATCATTTCATTTATCATTACATTTCATTTATCATTATTTGGCCTTTATCTCATTTTCATTATCATTTCATATCATTTACTATTATTTATCATGTCATATCCTTATTTATCATTTCATCATCATTACATTACATTTATCATTTCATTCATTTTCGCTATCATTCGCTTATCATTCATCATTTAATTTTATCATTTTCATCATCATTTATTAGTATTTTATCATATCATTTTCATGTCATTATCATCTTCTTTATCATTTCAACATCATTTCATATCATTTCATTTATCATTATCATTTTATCTCATTTTCATTCCATTTCATTATATTTATCATTAACCATTTCATCATTTATCATTATTTTATCATATCATTTTCATTTATCATTTCATAACATTTATCATTTATCATTTCATCATTTATTTGTATTTTATCATATCATTTTCATGTCATTTATCATTTTCACTTATCATTCATCATTACATTTCATTTATTATTATCATTTTATCTCATTTTTATTACCATTTCATTTTCATTATTATTTCATATCATTATCATTTCAACATTATTTCATTTCATTTTCACTTATCATTTCATTACAGTTATCATTTATCATTTATCATTTCATCCTTATTAATCATTATTTGTCATTTCATATAATTTTCATAATCCTTTATCATCATTATCATTTCATCTCATTATAATTACATTTGTATCATCATACCCATTACATCATACATTTCATCCTATATCGTTGCACTCATCTATCATTTTCATATCATGACCCATTTCACATATCATTTCAGATCTTTTTCCTAAATCATATACATACTAGAAATTCATGATGCATCTCATAAACACAACATCCATTTTTCATCACATCATCATTATTTCTTTAATTTGAAAAGTCCAAAAACAAACATTCCATACATACATTACATTTCCACATCATTTGCAAAACATACATTTTCATAACATTGCATATCATATATCATATCATTTCAACATGTTGCATTTTTATCATCATCATCCACTTGCATGACATCATTAGTACACATCATAAATCATTTTTCATCATCATTTAATAAACATCATATCCAATCATCCTACATATCATGTTGGTCATCAAATCATTAAAATGCATATCAAAATCCATATCACATCATGCAAAAATACATGCATATCACATCATCATCTCATAAATGCACATCACGTCATAAAAAATCATCGCCGCTACATATCATCGCTCATAAAAAATAATACAAATGTCCAATGTCCAATGAAGCTAAAAAGTCCAAAGAGAGAGATAGGGGATCTAACCAAAATAATGTGCACACTCCAAAAATAATATACATCATGATGTGTGAATGAATCAATAATGAGTCTCATAACTCTAACTGCTAGTGCCCCCTAATGGAGCTGGCCTATGTGGTGGAAGTCCACCACCTCCTGCACCTCCTATGCTAGGATTTCTGCATGGTCCTGACACACCTCGACTGTGTAAAGGTTAGTCAAAATCTCTCTATCTATCAAATGACTCATATCATGTGATTTATCTATCAATGCCTCATTTCATGCAATCATGCCCTCTATCTTTCAGAATCTCAAATCAATATATCAATCCTCATTTACTATTTGTTTTTGTTTTTCAATGAAAGCAAATTTATCAGACACGAAATCAAATCTTTACTATCTATCTTCATCAAGATGGATTTATCAGACATCAAATCAAATCTTTACTATATATCTTCATCAAGATGGATTTATCAAACATCAAATGAAATCTTAACTATCTATCTTCATCACAATGAATTTATCAACAATCAAATCATCTTCCTATTTGTACTTTAGTCACGAATGCAAATATGTTTTCAATCACATCATCTACTATTTTTTTTATATCACATAAAGAAAATTTATTAGAAGTCCTATCAATCATCTACTATTTATTTTCTATCACAGAAAGAAAATTTATCAAAAGTCATACTAACTATCTACTGTTTTTTCTAGGATAATACAAGAGAAAATTTATCGTGGTCATACTTAATCTCATCTACTCTTTGTTTCTAAGAAAAGCATAGTGCTAAAATGCAATCAATCATTCTACTCTTTGGAAACAAAGTTATCAACTATCTACTCTTTATTTTCTATTCTCGGAAGCAAAGTTATCAATTCATCATTTATCAGATTTTCTATCATTTATATCCATATCAACATGATGATAAGACAATTTATCTATCTATTGACCAAAGAAGCAATATACATTGAATCGTCATTTCATCATTCCCATTGAAAGGGGCATCATTTTCAACTGGGGCATCTTTTAATCAAATTATCGAGCATAAATCACTACATCCTCTCTATCATCTCGGACTCTACTAATAACTCAACATTTTTCCATCATATCAAATGAATGATTCTATAGGTATACTAATGATCCCAACCGATATTAGGATTCATAAATCAAAAAGGTATACTTATATAGTTTTTTAATCAAAGTATATCAGCCTAAAACCTTCGATCATACAAAAATCAAAAATACAAATTTTAAGAAGGAATATTTTCTCCCAAGCAAATGTGCTCATAGATCACTTTAAAGAGGGGAAACAGAAGCATAAAAAATGGCTATATCATTTAATCTTGCTAATTTTAATTAAATATCATTATTTATAATTCACCTCTCTAATTCCTCTGTATATATAAAATATACTTACTTATTTTATACTGCTCACCTACTTTATATTATTCCAATTTTAATTGTAAATAAATTCATCTACGAATTACTACTTTTTAAGTCCACTTAATTAATTAAATAACATTATTTTTATTTAAATTAATTATCATATTTCTAAGTTTAATTTAAATCTTTGATTCAATTGAATTTGTAATTTCTTCTAAATCTCAAATATTAATTTAAGTATTCTTATTGCACTAATTCCATGCCATTTCAAATCTTTTGAAATGAAGATTTTATTTAATTTTAAGAAAATCTTCCATGTCACAAATAAATGAATAAATGAATTCACAAATCTTGGCCATTTATTCATAAAAATATTCTTCAATCCCACAAAATATGATTTTACACCCATCTTTATCATCTTCCTACGTCACTTTTCAAATCTTAATTAAATAATTTATTTAATTAAAAAAAATCTCCATGTCACCCATAAATAAATAATTGAATTTATAATTCATTATTTATCTTCTTAAATCTTTCCAAAATCTCAGAAAAAGATGATTTTTACAATTCATCTTTATCATCTCATCTTATCTCTTCCACAGAAAAGGAAACAAATCCTTCTTTCTAGTTTTCTTCTATTTTTCTCTCTAGTCTTATGCATCTTCGACCGTTCAATCTACTAGGAATTTTTACAGTCGTTGATCACATCAACCAATTAGAATCTTTCAAAAACTCTATAAATACCCCTGTGAATCCAAGCATTTGTTACAGATATACATGCATTAGAGCTTAATTGCATTTTAGCATTCTACCATTCTAGCATTGTCATTATCAGCTTTAGTATTTATAACATTTTGTAAGCTTACATTTCTAGCAATCATGCATGTTAATCATATCATAGCATAGAATACAATTATCATCTTTAATCTTGTTCTCTAGGAAGACTATTTGTTGAGCCTAGCACAAGATCTGAGAGAAAGTTGGAATTGACAAAAACACTGTAGATAGAGGATAGTGGAACGTCTTTGAAGCATAAACGGAGTTTGCATTTCTTTCCTTTATTTTATGCTTTGATTTAAAGTTTCATTGGTGTGTTTGATTTATTATTATTTTTAATCTACATTTCATACACTTAAAAATCGATCACACGTATCCCCTAATTCCCTACTGAAGAAATTGGCTTGGTGCAAGACATTTATTCACACCAACACCTCCCCTTAAGTGAAACCTAGGGAGAAGATTATTATACAAACTATTCAAAGATGACTATGAAGATGAATATGGGTCTCGAGTAATAGGCCATCTTAGGTACTTGTGTACAATGAAAATGCAATAAATGAAATCAATCTCTCACAAATGGAAAAATAAGAAAACCCAATGGGATAAAACTCCTCTCCAAAAGATTACAAAATAAAACAACATGATGTATGGAGGACTTAATGATACCCCCAAAGGAATACATTCTTAATTTATATAAAATCAATGACCCCCCCCATAAGAGGGAAAAAGAGAAACAAGATATCACCCCATAATGAATAATCACCTACAAATATGGTTAATTTCTAAAGAAAAAACATAATCCAATGCCTACAAACAAGGTTTCTCCCCTTGGGAAGAAGATACACCAATTACAAATGCAGGAATTCTTGCCATTCTGGATAGGAATTGGTAGGAAGTGGAATACATATGTAATGTGTCTTTCAAATCTTCTCATGTGTTTCCAAGTTCTTGGATGATGAAGATAGTGATGCTACAATCCAATCAGGTACATGCCCAATCACAAAAAAATATGACAAACTAGGAACAAATGGAAACCAATCTTGAACAAAATTCAAAGAAAAAAATGAAGTGACAATTGCTAATCAATTACTATCATCAAATAGGAGAGATAAACCCTCAAATTGGTCCTCCAAATTTTAATTGTGAGACTCCACAAACAAGGAAGCAATTTTTGACAAATAGGAATCCCAATTAGGAAGACATTCAGATACCTATTACAATGAATCAATGGAAGTACTCAATGTCAAATCATTAATAGAAGATGAATGTGTGATCTCAACTAGAGAAGTAGAAGTTGTAGGAGAACTCTTTGGATCATCAATATGCTCAAGTTCTACATCATATTTAAAATCCTCTAAGGTGTAATCATCAAAGGGTATGTTGTCAACATCATCAAGTGGAATGAGGAAATCTGAAGTAAGATCTGCTAGGAATGGTAGCTTATGTGGACCTCTAAATATCTCCCAAATCTTGGTCCAAACTATAAGTGGGCATGATATTTCTAAGAATATCATATGATATCTTTCTCTGAATATACTTGTAGTAAAAGTAGAACCAATCATTTGGTTTTTGGTTCAGAATGAGTCCATAATGATGTGGAAAAAAAATTAGCCACTAACAATGTGTTATTATCCTTTTTACCATGACTCATAATTATCTCTAGTCAAATTTATTATAGAAGGATGAATTGCATAAGCCATGATTACAATGATAATAAAATTCTCAACTAATAAAATTTGAGATCAATACTTGAAATACAACTAAAATGTGGAAAAACTCCTCTTTTTAAATATTCCACTTCAAAAATAATTGTATTATATGTCTTATAGTAACTATATAATGAACCTAGGGTGAGGCAGAAATTGAGAAAACTTGGGCTCCAATGTGATATTTTATAAGATGTCATAGCATCCTTTTTAAAACAATAGGATTATAAATTATGACAAGATGACCTTCACATAGTGAATATTACATGGTTTTCACCATGGCATATATTTGTGTCCCTATTTATCACTATAAAAGAAGACCTAAGTTATTAGGGTACATCATTTTTCTTTTATAAAAATTGACATGTGATACCCCTATTAACATTAAAGGTAAGTGTTAGAACATACTATTATTAAGGGTCATGCCCTTATAACAATTATATATTACTAAAAAAATGTTACAGTAACAATCATGGTGCATCATGTAATGCTAAAAGGACCAACATGAAATAAAAATGTCTATGAGTAGGAATTCCTACTGCGGAGGTGATTTTGAAATTTCTAGAGAAGATGGCAAGGGTGATGACTGCGATGGAGATGATGGCATCATGGTTGAAAATGATTTTGTTTGGCTATTGCTTTGCTACTTTTGGCATGGGTGTCTCAATTTTTATGCTCTATTTCCCCTTTGGTTGGATAATTTACAACTTTGTCACTACCCATGGTGGTTTTTTGTTTAGTGCTTCTTCTAGTATTGGCTTTCTAGTTCCTTCAATTATTCCTTTCTCTGATGATGGTGTAATTGATGAGGGGGTTTCTAATGCAGGTTTTTCTGCATGGGTGGTTTATTTGGCCCCTGTATTAGATGAATCCTTGACATTGAAGATTTCTTTGGGCTCCATGGTCATGGTTCCCAGTATCTATCTCTTGCAGCTGATTTTGTTGATGTTACTCTAGTTACAGATGATAGGTTTGAGCACTAATTCATGAGTATTTTTTTGGATGTCTCAAGTTTTGCTGGCTGGTTGAAGTTGTTTGCTACTAGTTGTGATGCCCTATTCTAGGTTGTATTTTGGATTGTGGAGTCCCTTCATTGGATTGGATCCTATTTGGAAGCTTACTCTTTGTTGTCTCAAAGCTTGACGTTTTTCCCTTAGTCTTCCTTGAATATATTGGAGTGTTTTGGGGGTTCATTTGCTACTTTTATGAAGATTAAGAAGTGTTTGGGCCTTGACATTCCTTTTTTCTGGTACATCATTCTAGAAGCCATTGATTATAGATTTTGGTGGAATTTTATTTGGTTGTGTCTAGGTTTTTCTCCTTAAATAGCTCTATTGAGATGGTTCTTTGGCTTATTAGGTTGTGGTTGCAGGGATCCTTCCCTATCCCCTTAGAGGATCTTTATTTTCTACATTTAGTGGTTGCTTGTTTGTCACTACCAAAATGGGGTTGTGGGGGTTGTCTTTGTATGATCTTCTATGGGGTGTGAGGTTTTAAGTTCTATCACCTAGGTTGTATTAGGGTTTGTGAAGTTGGCTCTTCCTAGTTCTCTTCCTTGGCTCTTTGTATGATGGAGATTCTTATCGATTTGGCTTGGATTTGTTATGGAAAAACTAGAGCTATTTTCATGGTTCTTAAGGGAGATGTTCTTGACCCTTGTATTGGTTTACTTTTTACTCTGCTTCCTACTATGTTTGGTTCTCTTATGGAAGTGGAGATTCATTTTGTGGGTTTGTTGGGAGGCTCTCTTTGCTCTTTTTGGATCTCTCTCTTACAAATCCTTTTGAAGTGGAGTGTGGATTTGCTAGTAAGGAGGCCTCATTTGTGGAACAAGCTCTTTCCTTTCTTTCCTAGGCCATTCTTGTTCACAGAGCCGTGCACCTCCAAACCTGTGCATCCCTTTTCCAGGCACATCTTTGGGTTTGAAACTGGCCCACTATTCTCCCTTTGTCTTTCTGGTGAGGGTGGTGCATTTTTCTATGGAGGATTCCTTTATTGTTGCTACCTCTATTTCTTTGTAGCTAGTCTCTATTTTTTGGCTTCATGCTTTGATCAAAAGCATGGTTTGTTCTTCTAGTCTCATTGTTGGTGAGTCTTGCTCTTCTTTTTTGACTATATAATTTTCTATGAGTTAGTTCTCTTTTGCCTCTATGGCTAATTTTTAATGGGTTTTGGGCCTTCTAGTTTTATCTAATAAAAATAGTTATATATTATTTTTATATAAAGTTATAAACGTTATATTATATGCTTATTAAGCCTATCACATTATAAATAATTATAGTTGAATAACTATTATATTATCAACTATTTATGAAAGGTGGTTGTTGAATAGGCGTAACTAATACCCCTTTGTTGAACATACACTAAAATACTAAGAGGGGTGAATCAGTATCCTATTAGATCTCAAAAGCATAAAAAAAAGAAAATTAAAACTCTACCACATAAGGAAGAACATGAAAGATAGAAGCCATGCACAACACAAAACAACACTAGATGTAAATAGAAAACTCCAGAAGGGAAAAACCATGGTGAGAAATGTTGCTAGGAGCTACTATCCTAATCTAGCTTCACAAGTGAATAATATTTACAACTTTTTTTTAGGGATACAACCCATGAAAGCTACTAATCATTGAAAAGAGGCTTTAGGCTCACTCCCAGGGAAGGTACTACCTCCTACAAACTTTCTTTTAGGGCTACAATCCAAGGAAGCTACAACTACTTGATCTAAGTACAATCTTAAGAATGATTAAAAAATGATAGTCCTTCCATTTTATGAAACTAACAATTAGGCTCAATCCTTTTGAAGATTGCAATTTTATTTTTCCCTTCTCTTTTTGATGTTTACAATTCTACTCTGTCACTTTTGCAAATGTCTTATAATCTCTTCTATGTAGCTTATTGGTTCACTTATTTCAAACCTCAAGAAGTTTTTCCTTTGTCTCACTGCCTCCAATGAATGATTAAGCACCTTCTTCACTCCCCTTCTATCACAAAAATATGTTCAAGATGAAACCACACAAGAAATTACACTTCTACACTTTCTCTTTCAATCACTTATGCAATTTTAATCATGTCACACTTACACCAAACTAGATCAAATAGGTTTAAAATTTATACATTATAGTACATTGATTACAATTCATATGTCAACCTATAATAGAAAATATTATATTTTCAAGTTGGTTGTAAACATAAAAAAGACAATTTAAAACATGTAGAGGGAAAGACCCAAATGACTAAACACAACACCAAGAACTGGAACATGCATTGAAAATTACAACACACACTTAACCTAGTCCTAAATAATCTTCACAGCTTTGTTCTTCAATGAACCTCACGTATAGGCTTCACAAATTCAAAATAGGTTGGCCTTAAGCAAGAAAACATGAAGTATGTTGGCCTTCACAACATTGACAATACATGTGAATAATTAAGAATTACTTGTGGTTCTCCTAGATGAGTCAATGTGACCCATACAACACCTTCAAACACTCCTTAGAATTTTCTCAAACTTTAACTTGTGGTGCACAAAACCAACATACCTAAGTTGGCAAAAAAAAAGCATAACCCAGTAGAGCATCCATTCTGGCCTACAACCAGTTATAGAGAAGCTAGATAACAAATTGTGGAGAAAAAAAAAACATCAAATGATATTTAGGAACATTACCACACATCCCTTTCACAACTTCATGTAGCAACAAGTTGGTGTGTTTAATAGATACCTAAACCTAGGTCAATCAACAAACAAACCCACACCACCTCCCACCCAGACCTCCATATGCCGACCACAACATGTGCAACCTTGACATAACATTCCCTATAGCATCTTTAATCCCATCCCAAACCGGCTGACCAGCGCCCATAAAGAAAAGAGGTTGCAGCCCATTTTTTCACCTTTGAAAACACCAACATAGGATCAACATGGTCTTCAAACTGTCACTCACAAAAAGATCTTTGTAGAATCCAAATGAACTAAAACTTGGATCACACATTCCATAACACTTTTTGAAGGTATCTTAAAAATTGTATGAGAAAAGTATCACTAGTGGAGAAATGTGGAGCATTTCTCAGAGACTTTGGAAATCAAACAACCATGCATCAAGAATCCCTCCGCTCAAGACCAAGAACTTCTTTGATAAATCACCAAACCAAACTCATCACCTTCTTTAGGTAATGTCCCAACTCTCCCCATATGTTTTAAGGAGGTTCCTTCCCATCTTTAGAGGATGCAGGAATCGAAGAGATCGGCGCAGTGACCTACATCAAGCATGCATGAGGCATTTCATTGGCCCTGAGCAGGGCCAAGGCAGGCTGATGGTCCCTAAGGCCTAGCCCTTTACACTAGTTTTGTGTTACTTCAATAAATGAAGCTTTTATTTGGAGTTCTTTTATCCAAAAACACCTCCCCATGTATATCCTTGTAATGTGTGAAACTAGCACCTAAAGGACTATCGCTTCATTTACATTTTGAGCTCTTATGGCACTGATTACCATCGCAGATCCCTAACTGCAATAACTTGTACTCATTCCTATAGTGGTGCATGAACTCCACTTGTGACGTAATTTGCACCATTTAATATCTAATTCCAACTCCCTATCTTCTATATAACTTCTTTCTAGTTAGTTCTGAAACTCCTTCCATGCCTTCATTTCCCTTTGCTTCATTCTTTTATAGTATCTTGATATCAATTATAATTTCACCTCTTTCCTCCATATTCATATGTTCATTGATTATTTATATTATCCTATACCCCTAGTAATTTCCCCATTTCCCCCTTTTGCCAAATTCCACTACACATCTAAGCATTCATTCCTTTCCTATAGATGCACATTTTACATTCTCCTTCTCTTTGTGGTAATCCAAAGTAGATATGGATATCTTCCTCTTCCACAATTCAGTCCTACATGTGCTTCTTACTTTATCTATTTTATTTCCATATTTAAGTTGAACTTCTGAATACCATTCAAATTTCTAGTTCCCAAGTGCACTTCTATGTTGATATAGCTCAATTTTTCCAAGTTACACATTTTTTACTCATTTCTACTTATCCATAGTTCAAACCAGATTTTGAAAATCATATATTTTGAACTAGAAATATTTTCCTCGAATTAAATTTTGCATCATTTTCCTACATTTCTCCATGATTTTTCCTTCTTTAACTTCATCCCTTTTGAAAATTTTCTCTAAAATTTAGGGATTTTGTTCTCCAATCAAATACTAACCTCTAGTTCTTCACTAAAAACATGAATATCTATTTATACAATAATACTCTTCTTTCAACTTCTATGATTTTTTTTCATTTCTCTTGCAACTCATTAGATCTTCCCAAAACACTACTAATGAAATATTTTGTCCTTGCAAATGCTAACTAATAATTTTATCTCTAAAAACCTATTGTTTATTTTAGGAGCATCGATTGACATACACTTTCAATTGTGGATGATGAGGGTGACCATGTTCCACCATTAATTTATTTGTTGAACTCTAGATGTTAATGATCCCCATTCTTGATATAAATCATCCATCTTATTAATTTAATAGGATCACACTTACCTGACACCATGTTAAGATTTTATTCAAATTCTTGCAAATGATTGGTTGAATGAAAAAGAATCACAAGTATCTATTTATTTTCTAGAATAATGATTGTTCATTTTTCACTCTACATGTGACTACAAGTGTCGAGGAGCTTTTAGAGTTTCAACTCTAGAAAATCTAATTACCATTAGAGTAACATATTTTATAATTCACAAGTAGGTCATTGTATTATAAGTGGTATAGGTAACTAAAAGTCTCCTTGGTTCCATTTCTATATCTTTAATGAAATTCTATGCTTAGTTTTCCTTATACACACTTTCTCATATTAATGTGATAATGATTTCATGAATGAGATAACATTATAGCTCACTAATAATACTTGCAATTGTATTTTTCTTCTTACAAATTTTATTCTATTGCTGGGATGGATGGAGAAGATATTAGATTATTTTATATCATTACTTATGAGATATATCTACACAACTCATATTATTATTATTTTTATTTCAATATGTTGTCTCTAATGATATTTTACAAATCAATAAACTAATGAAAATGCATTAGTAATAGAAGTAATGATGCACTATTTACATAAAATAACGTTATATTACACTGGTATATTAGGAGTAGGACACTATTTTGTATGTACCTAAAGATTTAGCATTTCAACTAGGGAAAACATCTTTAGTTACCCATAAAATTTCTTGCCTTGGAGAATCATGTTCTGCATACCCACATCTTTCCTTTGTGTATGGATGTGGTTATTAGATTTATAAGAGGTACTCTAAGTTAGTCTTTGGTTTAGTGAAAGACTTTGAGACCAAGCATACACCTTTTACTACTATAACATTTTTAGATTGTTCATCTTGA
>VDFB02270651.1:676206629-676321019 GCA_007258455.2 Sequoia sempervirens | reverse complement strand
CAAAATTGTAAAATTCTGACTCAAACAAGACCTTACACACCTAGAACTTCTAAAACCATCACTTACATCATGTTCATGGTAATTTTTGACCTTATTACATTATGAAAATGACCTTAACCACACCTAGACTCCATTTATAATGCAAAACAAGCCAAAATTGTGAAGGTGCCCTGCACCATACACCCGAGGAGGAAAGCATTTCATCCTCCTAATGAAATGAGTTATTCAATAGTGACTCCATGTTGAGTAATATCTTCTTCAGACATCCAAGTTGCATCTTATTTAAGTAGTCCATGCCACTTGACCAAATGTTCTTTATATACCTTCCTCCTTGTTGTTTTCACCTCCCTTGAGTCTAAGATAACTTCAAGCTTCATTGGTTGAGTGGGTGGAAGATCTTTGATCCACTCTCCCTCATCATTTTTAGGTTCACCTACTTCTTTACCTAAAAAAATAGATCCCTTGAAGGGATATAGGTTATTCACATTAAAAATTGGTGAGATTGAAACTCCTTGTGGGAGTTCAAACTCATAAGCATTGTTTCCATACTTGTGGACCACCTTGCAGGGTCCTATTTTCTTCATCATCAACTTTGTATACTTCCCCTTAGGTAATCTCTCCTTTCTCAGATGTTCCCACACTAGATCCCCCACTTTGAAATGGACATCCCTTCTCTTTAAGTCTGCCTTCTCTTTATACTTGTTCACATTCTTCTGAAGTGTCTCTTTGACCTACTTATGTATGTCATGCATAGCCACAACAAAATCCTCTCCTTGAGCACTCCTTTTGTTCATTCCACTCAAGTACCTTAACTCACAAACACCCCTTTGATGCATTCCATAGACAACCTCAAATGGACTTCTACCAATACTCCAATTGACTAAGTCATTATAGGCATACTCTACCTGTGGCAAGATCAAATCCCATGATTGATTGTGTTCCTTAGTTAAACATCTCAGTAGATTTCCCAATGATCTATTAACAACCTTAGTTTTCCCATCGTTCTAAGGATGGTAGGCAGTGCTAAAGGTTAAGTTAGTTCCCAAATTTCTCCATAATGTTCTCCAAAAATGGCCAATGAATTTTGCATCTTTGTCAGACACTATTGACAATGGCAACCCATGTATTCTCACTATCCCCTTAAAGAATAAACTTGCAATATGGGAGGCATCATTAGTTGAATTGCATGCAATGAAGTGTGCCATTTTGCTAAACCTATCTACCACCACATACACACTATCATATCCTCTTGAATTTCTTGGAAGACCCAAGACAAAATCCATACTTATTGCTTCCCATGGTTTTCCTGGTATGGGAAAAGGCTGATATAAACCAACATTGGAGCTTGTCCCTTTAGCTCTTTGACATATTTCACACCCTTCTGCATACTTTTTCACATCCAAATGCATCTTAGACTAGTAATAAAATCTTCTGATATGATCTAAACCTTTTTCATAACCAAAATTCCCTCCTAGGCTCCCACTATGCTTCTCCCTAACCAAATTCTCCCTCATGGAGCACCTAGGTATACATAATTGAGCCCCCTTGAAGAGTAGCCCATCTTGCAATACATAATCCTCATACTCCTTATGAAATGATCCTTGGGACTATTCAAAAATAAAAAATATATCATGGAAGTCTTCATCTGATTTGTACATACCTCTTAGTGAGTCTACACCCACACTTTGGAGCTGGACCTCTTGCACTAGCACTTCCTTGGACTACTCAGAGCATTTTACACCTTTTTGGCTTGTCCCTTCTTATGTTTTATAGTAAATGTATAAGCCTATAGATATTCCACCCATTTCATGTGTCTATGACTTAATTTCTCTTGACTGTTCAGAAAACTCAGAGCATGATTGTCTGTGAACACCACAAATTCCTTAGGTAGTAGATATTACCTCCATTTTTTAAGTGCTTGCACCATAGCATATAGTTCTAAGTCATATGATGAACGTTTTCTCTTTTCCTCATTCAATTTTTCATTGAAAAATGCAATAGGTTTCCCCCCCTGACTTAACATTGCCCCTATGGCTAGGTTACTAGCATCACATTCTATTGTAAAGATCTTTTCAAAATTAGGGAGTGTAAATATGGGTTTTTGTGCTACCTTTATTTTGAGGTACTCAATGCTTTGATCAGCCTCCTTTTTCCATTGAAATCTTCCTTTCCTTTCTCCTTTGATGGTATCTATCATGGGTGCTATAATGTGGCTAAACCCTCTTATAAAATTCTAGTAGAATCTTGCTAGACTATGGAAGCTTATGACTTCCCCAACTATTTTAGGTGTAGGCTAGTTGAGAATGGCCTCAACTTTCTTTGGATCCACCTTCAAGTTTCCTCTTGAGATCAAAAAACCCAAGTACACAAGTTCTTGCTTCATCCATTCACATTTCTTGAGGTTAATCATGAGCTTTTCTTCATGCAACTTCCCCATAACTTTGTCTAGGTGGCTCAAATGATCCTCTCTTGTCTTGCTAAATACCAAGATGTCATCTAAACACACCACTAAAAACTTGTTAATGAAATCCTTTAGAACCTCATTCATGAGTCTCATGAATGTGCTAGGAGCATTAGATTTCTCAAAGGGCATCACCACCCATTCATAAAGGCCCTCATTAGTCTTGAAAGTCGTCTTCCACTCATCACCCTCTCTGATCCTTATTTGGTGGTAGCCACTTTTTAAGTCTATTTTGGAAAAGTAGTTTTCCCCTGCCAAAATATCCCTGAGGTCTTCCATCCAGGGTATAGGAAACCTATACCTAATGGTTATCTTGTTAATAGCTCTTGAATCTATGCAAAGTCTCCATTCACTATCTTTTTTGGGTGCTAAAATAGTTGGCACAACACATGTACTGAGGCTCTTTCTTACCAAACCCTTGTCTAGTAGCTCTTGCACCTGCCTTTTAATTTCCTCATTTTGTTGAGGTGTCATTTTATATGTTGCCTTATTGGGAAGGCTTGCACCAGGGATTAAGTCAATATGATGACTTACATCATGGATTGGAGGAAATGAACTTGGCAGTTCCTTCACCACAATGTTCTCATATCTATCAAGCAAGGTCTGAACCTCTTTTGTAACTTCTTCTTCTCTATCATTTGCTACTACATCAGTAATTGGCTTCCCAACAATGGAAAAACCAACCTTATCTTCCTCCAAATCCTTTAGGAACACCTTCTCCTTCACAATCATTACACTAGGTCCTTCATGGATTGTATTATCATCTTCTTGCAGAGGTTCTAATCTGATTTGCACACCATCCTTTTCAATCTGATATTCATTCTTGAAGCCATCATGTTGTGCCTTCCAGTCATATTACCAAGGCCTACCAAGGATAGGTGGCACACATCCATGGGCACAATATCATAGATTATCCTAAGTTTATAAGGCCCTATTGAGAATTCTACATAGGCCTACTCATTGACAAGAACCTACTGCCCCTTGTTTAACCCTGAATTTTTTTATGGATTAGAGTGGGGTATCTTTTCAATTTGAGTTTCTCTACCATTTCTACATATACCATGTTGTCTATGGAGCCAAAGTCAATTATAACCTTACATACCTTTCCTTGGAACTTGCAAGTTATCCTAAATAGGGCTTTCCTTTGAGGTGGCTCCTTTGAAGTTGGCACTTTAATCAATGTCCTAATCATCAAAGACTCCCCTAATTCTGGTTTGGCATGGAGAATTGACAGACCTAGACATGAGCCCACACTTTCTGCCTCTTCTTCTTCATGAACAAGCTAAGTTATTCTTTCTCCACTTTGGTAGCTTGTGCCCTGCTTTTTTGGACACTTCCATGTAGGGTGTCCATACTGATTACAATCATAGTGTTCACTTTCCTGAAAAAGCATTAGAGCCTCTTTCTGATCCATTAAATCTACCCCTGCCTACTGGCCTTCTTCCTCTAAAATTTCCCCTTGTTTCTCCACTTGAATCTTGAGTAGTGCCTTGTTCATTTGGTGTCTTTTGAAAACCTCTTCCTCTAGGGTTACCTCTAGCCCTGAAACTCCTACCTCTACCCCTAGATTTCTTTTCTAACCTCTTCTTTATATTCTCCTTAGCCTTTGTAGCTGTTTGGAAACACTCCTCTACTGACCTAGGAGTGACTAAACAAATTTATTCTTGAATTGTAGCCCTTAATCCATTCAAATATTTGGCCACTTTTTATTTCTCATTATCCATGTGCCTTGAACTTATGGTAAATTTATGAAATTATTCAGTATAAGTAGCTATATCCATCTCTTTCTGTTTCAAACTTTGCAGCCTTCTATAAATCTGTATTTCATAATCAACAGGTAAGAATTGGCTCTTTATCTTTTGCACCATCCGGTCCCAAGAAGTAATCTTGGGCTTGTACTTCTTTACCCTCTCTTCTTGAATGTAGTTCCACCAGGTTAAAGTTGGTCCCTTCAATTTTTTCTTAGCAAATTTAACCTTCTTGTCTTTAGGTATCTCCTTATACTCAAAATAATTATCTAGAGCATCAATCCATTCTATGACTTCTTCTCCATCTTTATTTCCCCCATACGTTGGAATTTCCATCTTCACCTCATGAGCCTCACCTTTTGCAGCCTTAAGAACTTGCAAGAATTCTTCTCTCCAGGCCCCAACTCCTCTTGGGGTTTTTCTTGAGGGTTTTCCTCTTCACCATTATCTTTAGGATCACTCACCTTAATAGTGCCCTTACCTCTCTTATCCTTCTTCTCTAGGGCTTCCATCCTTTCTCTCAGGGCTTTAATCTCCTTAGCAATTACTGTGCTACCCATCTTTGGAGGCATTTTGTATGGTTCTTTACATCTTTTCTCTTGAAAACTCTAAATTCCTTTGCCAATGGATTTTAAGCCTAAGCTCTGATACCACCTGATGCAAGATAGAGTGGTAATGGACTCAAACACACTGATTCCAATTGGATTACAAACCACAATCACCTTTGAAGGGTACTTTCCCTTCACAACCTTGCCTATCCACAATTAGGCCTCTGGACACACTTATCCAACTATATCTCCCTCTAAACCACTTATCAACTTCTGATGCTAATCATTTCAGGGATCCATTAAACTTTCTTTCAACATGTGAAACCCTTTGATAGGGTTTCTTTGGACTGGTATAACATAATCTTCCCTTCAACGCTGCTCTATGGCCTAATTAGGCCTCTTTTCCAAAGGAGGACTGCCCAAAATCTCTCTACTGACCTTAAAATCTTCATCCACACTTCATACCCATCACAAAACCAACAATTCTAACATTAGTTTCCACTAAACAATCCAATTCCTCACTGTCCCACTGAATAACGAGTGATTTCATGTTTAGACAATCAATTTTCCAGAAATTATGCACATTCTAGACCACCATTTTCCATACCACCTTGCCTAAGAAAAACAAAAACATCTACCCTAACATCTAACAGGCCCATTCCACCAAATTATTCAACTATAGTATGGTGGAATGACCTTTAAAACTTCATTTTCTATCAAAATCCTAAGAAACCCTAACCAACAAGCAACTTACAGAGATTTGTTTTGTTCTCCTTTATTTCTAGATGAAAACATTCCTAAAAGGGTTCAAATGAAAGCTAGAATGATCCTCTATCTACTGATATGAATTTTACATGTGTTGTTGACTATACGGGTTCGTATAGATTCAATAAATATACAAAAACATAGAAAAAAACTATAAACAAAGCAATATGAATTATTTCCTTCAAAAATTTCTCCAACCAATAGCCTCAAATGATTTTAAGGCTTTAAAAACATCTTACCATCAACTATTAATGGTTCACAACTAAAATTTGAACTAGTGACTGGTCAGCTTCTATCTTGAACCATATGATTTTCCAAAAAGTGCACAATAGTAACATTAACAAAATTGTAAAATTATGACTCAAACAAGACCCTACACACCTAGGACTTCTAAAACCATCACTTACATCATGTTCATGGTCATTTTTGACCTTATTACATTATGAAAATTCCCTTAACCACACCTAGACTCCATTTATAGTGCAAAACAAGCCAACATTGTGAAGGTGCCCTGCACCAAAAAAATTGCTTGTACCATCGATCACATTGGTGGAACAATTTATTTTTCTACTCGAGGGTTTGGTGAGAGCGTGTGGCGCTCCATGATCCAATATAGTAGGATGGAGGTCAAACCTTGTTTTCTTGTCTTCCTACTGCAATCCGCCATGTGCACAAGTATGGTTAAATTTTACTTATTTCATCCCTTACATTACTCATGTATTCCATATTTTTTATTATACATTGTAAAAGTCTTTAAATTTGCTAATTTACATATTCTTTATCAAATATAGATATTTACCACACTAAATTTCACATTTTTTTTGTTACTTTTCCACAGGAGACTCCAGTTATAATGGTGAATATGATGAACTAATGGAAAATTTAGTTACCATTGTCAAATAGACAATTAGATCCTAATATACTCTATGTTGATTTTAATAAGCAATATTCATTCCACCCTTGATTAGAATGGTGGATAGTGTATATTCTTGCTCAGGGGTTTGGTGAGAGTCCACAAGGCTCCATGACCTAATATGGAAGGGTGGAAATTGGGGCTCATTTTGTTGTGTTTTATCTTATATATCTTATGTACAGATCTCTATGTTTGTGATTTAAGATTCAAACATAATTCATATGTTTCAAGCTATCATTGTGATGGAATAAAATAGTTAATGTTATACACTTTTATGTTACATTCCATTAGGCCTTGTTCATTATTGTTCTCTTGCTTAAGCTATATTGTTTCATCCTCGAGAAGGTGTTGTTGGAAAGGCTATATTGTGCTATTATCCCTCTCATGTTCCACATAAATTGTTGACATTATGTAGTTTATGTCAATTGTTATTGTCTAGCTTGGGCTATATTCTTTCATTTTTGATACGCTCCTGTTCAACAAACTCTATTCTTTCAATTTTCAATAGCATGTTGTTGAGAAAAAGATCAAAATGTATATTGATTACTGTTCTCTATCTTAGGCTACATTGTTTTATTTTTGATAGGGTGTTGTTGAAGACACCATGTTGTTCCAATTTTCGTTAAGGTCTTGTTGATAGAAGACAATATTATTTATTAAAAGAAATATTGTTTCATTTATGGTTGGGTTATATGGCTATTGTTTTGCATGGGCTCTATGGCTATATACAAATCTACACAAGGAAATTTAATATTGTGTCATTTATGGCTTCCGTTCTGTGGAAATGGTTGCAATATATTCAAATAGTCTATGTTGTCTTCCAGCATGCACTCTAATTGATCTTGCAATTTATTTGCAATGCATAATAAAATAGTTAATATTATAGAGTAGTGCTTCAGTTGTTGTCGATGGATTACTATTGGGGAAAGTATTTATGAATGTGCATGTTTCTAATTAATTTCTAAATTTTTTATTTTTGCACCATGTTTTATATTTACAACTACCAAATCACTAGATATGCATCCGATGCATACTGCGGTAAAATAGCTTGTTTTATACAATTTATGTTAATATATTGTTGCATCCTTCATTTGGTGCTCTAAAACACTGTATGTCTTCACATATGTTGGTTAGTCTTTTATAGTTTATCTTTCTCTCTGTAACATATTCCTTATTGTCACTCTCTAGCTTGAGTGCGCTATGTTATTTCATATCCAAATTGTTCGTTGCATTCCCTATTGTGCAATTTTCTATACAATAAGTATGTATCTACTATGGTATACATAGATATGTGCACATTGCCGAGACACATTCTCCACCAGTGCAGTCAATGTAGCACTATGCCACTATCTTCTTTGCGTCTGCTTTGAGATATACTCAAGTTTGCCACCCTCAGTGTCTACATGTCTCTTACCTTTGATGTTCATCTTCACCTATCGACTCATTGTTGCGTGTTACTACACAGAACTGCTAGTTATAACAAAGTGCAAAAAAATGTGAGGCCATTAATACACATGTAAAAAATGATTGACTTACAAATACATAGTGACCAACTAGCAAGATAAAGTGGATATAATCTACTACATGCATCTTCCCATTACTTGGTTCATTATCACTTACCCTTGAAGTAAATCTTAGTCATAAAAATGAATGTTAGTGCATCTCATGCTACATCGAGTGTCCAATTCTTTTTCTCATTTAATTGTTAATTGTGAAAATAAACAAGCATCCCATACTACTTTTGGTCATCACTAGAAAATATGTAAGTGTAATAACACACAACACATAAGACCATTAATAAGATTTCCACAACTCACTTAACCTTTTAGATACTAGACCTTGACATCTATCACCTCTATCCCATTGGAAAAAGTTGGTCCAACCTGATATGGGATAACTCTTGACATCTATCTCTTGCATGGTAATGCTATTATCCCTATGATACTAAGGGTAGATCTTGACGTTTGCCACCTCTATGTTACTAGCAATAATTAGATAAACCCTAAGATACAACAACTAGCTCCTAGCATCTCTCACCTACATAGTATCAATAACAGTTGGATAAACTATGCTTGCATCATATCATGGATAACTCCTAACATCTTTCACCTCTATGTTATTGGTGAAAGTTATCTTATTATTAAGATATGACAAATAAAACTCTATCTGTCACTTATTTGGTATTAGTGATAGGCATCTGTCCATATCTGTATTAGACTTGGTTCTAACATATGGGGTCATCTTATTGTTAAGGACACATAATGCAAATATCACAAAAAATCATAATCATTGGTCAAATTGACACACACACATACACAAACATGCACACAGACACAAACACACACACACTGCATAAAATGATCTATGAATATGTACATTGGGTCCTATTGGTCTTGAGGTCAAATTACCAACACACAGGTAACACATTGAACCCACATGAGTTGGCCTCTATTCATAGACACATACACATAGAAATAAAAAATCATAAAAAAATCAAAGTCCATTCACTTCATTCAATTGTTATTGAAGAATATATTATGTATTAAACAAAAATTGATTGACAATATAGTAATATTAAACTATATCCTACCTATGAATAGTTAACAATTTACTATGATACCAACCATAAAGTTTAGCATACCATTATACACCTAACAAATGTAAAGCTAAAACATCATACCATATTTGGTAATACTTACTAGTAGTTTTGTACATTTGAAAAAGACAATAAAAGGGATTCTATTCTAAGATCAACATATATCTACATACATATTTAGAGTAGATAGATTGTTCATGCATATTTAGAGTTGATAACACCATAATATCATAATGGCTAAATTTTACACCATCACTAAATACAAGGTTAGTAGGTTTTATTAACTCATTGATAGCCATGTCATGGAGAAGTTTATCATGCCCTAGATTTTTATAGGGGCTAACATAGTTTAAAAAAAATCACTTTGTAATATGAGGTTGATAGGGGCTAACATAGTTTTAAAAAATTCACTTTGTAATGTGAGGTTGAGTTATGCTCACACTATATGTTGTCATGGGAAAGTGCATATCAATACTTTAAATATACTTTGACTATTTAGTAAAACACTTTTAATTATTTTAATTTATTTATTATTCATGATATAAAGATTTGGTTTCATAGTGCTCACTTATTTTCCAAGAATTAAATTATTTTTCTATTATTTAAGAATTGATGTGAAATGATATATTGTTATATTATAGAGTCATTTTCACCAAACATATAAGTTTATGTGATCAATTATCCTCTTATTTAAAAGAGTTCATTGATAAAGTTTGTGGCCAGCTTTTTGCATGCAATTTTTTTTTGACAATCATCAGAAATTTATTAACATGCAATTTACAACTCTGCAAATAAACTGTTTGACAATCAAAATCGTTGTTTGTATTGTGACCAAACAGTTAAGCAAAAACAACTTCAAATAAGAGTCGAATCTGGCCCTCGCCCAACTATTACAGCTGGGCAAAACAATCTTAACAATTTCAAACAATCGTAGGAACATTATGAACTCGAACAGATGGTTACGATCTGGTGAGCGTGGATCGAACACGCGACCTTCAGATCTTCAGTCTGACGCTCTCCCAACTGAGCTATCCCCGCATGAAAATTAATATCTATTCTTTGCTCTCATGGCTGTATTTTACTATACCAACATCAAGTATAACGTTTGTACTTTCTGTTAGAGCTTATAAAAGATAATGAGGAACGTTTTGTAAAGAGGAGGAGGAAAGTGACATTTCCAGAGACTAAATTTAATTGTATTCTACTTGCTGTCTATCTCCTACGTTTCGCATATGCCAGTTGCAGTTTACTTTCAGATTTACTCCCACATTCATTTCCTTGCGTAGACCCACATAAAAAGGAGTTTTTGGATGTGAAATTATTACTATTTTATTATATTATTCATACATTTATTTTTACTAAATTTTGGTTGTAAATTTAATTTTTTCTTCATTAAATATATATTAATTCTATTGTCTCTCCAGTTCTGAATAAAATCTCATGAACAGTTCTTAAAATTTTAATTCAACTGTTCTTAAAAACAGTGAGCCCTTGAACTTCTAGCACATGAGAATAACAAATATTGGGCAGTCAAGTTGATATTTTCCCAAGATTAATTCGATGTCATGGCATTTTATTGAACAACTAACAATAACCCAATCTATAATTTAGACTTAAAATTCTAGAACAAGGTATCTAAAACAATTTAGATTGGTAGCTAACTTTTTGTTAATGAAGTTGTGAGTGATTATTGAGTTAATCAACACTATTACTCTCTCTTTCTTTAGGAAACCCACCACTTTATGAGTTTGTGGGAGCTGAAATTAGCAAGAGCATGAAAATAAATGATTTATTGAGTATCTCCAAATTCCTCTTCTATCTTATTTCCTCCATCTAATATTACCTCTTCCTCATCTTCTTCCTGATTTGGACCTTCAATGTAGAATTTTTTTTTAACACATTTATGATCACACCTATATTTGCTATCAAAGTCAGAATGTAACCATTTTTCTCTCTTCTCTTCATTTTTGCGGAATCAACTTGGTAGGCTAAGGCAACACCTATAGATGTAGGAGAGCTCCTTTTTCTTATGTTTACAAGCACTTGTCACCTATTGGACAAAACAAATTCTTCAATTTTCCTTTCCATAAGTATCACTTGGGACAAGGATTGTGATTGGGTCAAACACACCTCATATTTTATGTAGTCCTTTAAACATCCTAGAAATAATTCCTTTAAATTTTCTTCTATAACATTTTCCACTCTACAAAAAACTATTTTTTCCCACTCTCTCTGTCATCTGGCTGTGTTTGAACTTTCTGCGTGCATGGTGGATTCTGCCCTGGGGGTACCCCACGGGCCCCCTCTAGCCACCCATGACCCGAGCCTTGCCCTGTCTCATGCAAACTCGTGTCCCTCAAGAGACACTCCTGGTGGGATAGGCCTTTTGACTGCGGATCTTTCGGTGCATCCCGTGTCGACAGTCAAAGTGCCAAAAATTGAGATTCCTCCTGAACCCCTTGGGTGGAAAGATATTTTAACCAATAGTAAACTGGGTACTTCCCCTCTACCTCCTCTTGAGGATGAGGTTGTCGTATCTAGGACAAACTTTTCTATTTCTAACTTAGTCAGCGATAAGATTCTCTCATCAATGGGAAATGCAGTTGTGGGTAGGTTTCTCTTCTATAGACCTATAGTGGATATGGTCAAGAGATGGATTGTTGTTAAGTGGTGGCTTAAGGGGAGTGTGGAGATCTGCATGATGTCTAGTGGGATTTTTCTTTTCAAGTTCACGACACCTGAAGATCTGATATTTGTTCTATCCTCAGGACCTTGGGTTTACAGTAAACACAATTTGGCGTTATGCCGTTGAAGCCGGGTTTTAACCCGGATGTAGACCTCAATAAGTCAACCTTGGTTTGGGTTCGTCTTCCCAGGTTACCATTGGAATACTGGGATGAATCAGTATTCAAGAGCATTGAAGATTCTTTTGGCCACTTCATTACCTCAGACTCCATTACCAAATCAAAATCCAAGTTAGTGTTTTCTTGTTTCTGCATTAATATTTGTGTGAACGAAACTTTTCCTAACTCTGTTAAGCTCTATTCAAAATTTGGGTCTTGGGTCCAACCTATGTGCTATGAGAATGCTGTGTTATTCTGTTAGAAGTGCGCCAAAGCTGGGCACCTCATTACTGACTGTAAGTCATCTTTTAATAAGGATCCTAACAAAGAAGTTCCTACTGCTCCTGCTGGCCCTCCTCTTGGGAGTGATGTTATGCCCAACGTGGAAGCTATTTCTTTGATAGTTGTTGCTGATAACCCCAGCTTTGAGCTAGAGTTGATCGATCTCATGGCCAATGTTGAACCTCCTCCCCCTGGTGATACTATTCTGGGGCCTATGACTAGGACTATTCTAGTCAAGGGCCTAGCAAGTATGTCCTTAGATGAGAAGGTGGTTTGTGTTAAAATACTAAAGGTGGAGAACCCTGTTTCTAACTTGATGTTCGAGGATGAGGTCATGTCTGGTGAGGAACTGTTAGAGGTGACTTTTGCTAACACTAGTGAGACTGTTGGTGAAGAGGGTGAAATATGGGATGATCTGGGCTTGGGTGAGGCATCTGCCTTCAACCTGGAGGATTCATCTCAAGTTCCTGCTGCAGATGAGGAAAACTGGATAACCTTAAAGAAAAGAGGAAGAAATAAGAAGGAAGATGTGGGGGGTGACTCCAAACCAGGTAGGCCTTCCCAAAGATCCACGCGTCTGTGAGAAACCACAAATGAGATCGCTCTGGGAAAACATAATGCATTGGAAGTGTCTTCCAAAAAAGTTCAAAAATGAAGGTAATGTCCTGAAATATGCGTGGGATGAATAGATCCCATAAGAAACTTTCTCTAAAGAACTATGTTATTGAACAAAAGTTAGAAGTCCTTCTCCTACAAGAAACTAAAATGAAGAAAGCTAATTTTGATAATGTTGCTAAGTATGTTTGGCCTGGGGCCTCCTACTTTTATAGTGATGCTGATGGGGCCTCTGGTGGTCTCGCCGTGCTTTGGAACCCTACTAGACTAAATGGCATTGAACTGCTGTCGGAATAGCGTTGGAGCCTCTTTTAATTTCTTTGGAGACTCTTGGTCACTTATTAATGTTTATGGTCCCAACCAAAGGAATGCTAGAGTTGCTCTGTGGTTGGCTCTGGATGATAGGATAACTAACAACAATGGGTCTCGTTGGCTGGTGGCTAGAGACTTCAACTCCCCCCTATTCCCTTATAAGAAAAGTGGTGGTCTGATTGACTATTTTGACAATATGGCGGATTTGGCTAACTTTTTGAATACAACGGGCCTGATTGATATTGATTTATTAGGCCAAGCCTTTACCTGGTCCAACAGACGTATGGGCGAAGATCTGATTCAATTCCAGTTGGATCACTTCCTATGTTCTAATAACTATTCGAGCTTGCCTAGGGCCTCTCTGTGGGCTTTACCTAGGACTATTTTTTATCATAATCCTTTGTTGCTAACCTCATGTGATCAATCTGTTGTTGGTCCTTACCCTTTCCACTTTGAAATCATGTTGAATTCCCACCCTGATTTCAAAATGAAAATCGCTAAATGGTGGAATATCCCTGTGTGTGGGTCCCCCATGTTACGAATATTTTTTAAGCTAAATCACATTAAATGTATGGTGAAGGGATGGAATAAAAGGGTCTTTGGGGATGTTTTCCAACAAAAGAAAATTACTAGGGATAAGTTGAAAATGATTCAAAAGAGAATGGAGGAAGGAGATATCAGTCTCTCCACTTGTAACCAGGAGAAAGTGATCCAGGGTGAATGGGAAAAAATCCTAAAAAAAAAATCCAGGGTGCAGTGGCTAAGTGAAGGAGATAGAAATAATTCCTTCTTTCATATTTTAGTTGTTAAACTCAAGAAGAGGAACCATATAAATAAGTTGCACAATGCTCAGGGTGAGGTTGTCAGCTCACCTCCCCTTATTGGCTTAGTGGCAGTGGACTACTTTATGAAGGCTTATGAGGCTCCTGTTGAGGCCCCTAACCTGGCCCTTGACAATTTTTTGCTTGACTTCTTTTCGAATTTAATCTCTCAGATTGACAATGTGGGGATTCTCAGCACTATCACTCCTGAGGAAGTTAAGTTGGCTACTTTTAGTATGGGGGCATACAAAGCTCCTGGCCCTAATGGTTTCCCTCCGGCTTTCTTCTAGACCTTTTGGGAGATCGTTTGTGAGGACCTTGTTCTTGCTGCTTGTGACTTCTTCAAATTGGGTAAGATTCTTAAGCAACTAAATCACACCTTTATTTCCCTTATTCCTAAGATTGCTGAACCTCAACATATGTTTGACTTTCACCCTATCAGCCTATGTAATACTTTTTATAAAATTCTTTCCAAAACATTGGTCAACTGCATTAAACCTCTCTTGAATAAAATCATCAGCCTAACTTAGAAAGGGTTTGTGCCTGGTAGGAATATTCTTGATGCTACCATCACAACTCATGAACTAATTCACTCAATGGACAGATGCAACTATGCTAGTATGGCCCTTAAGCTTGAAATTTCCAAGGATTATGATAAGGTGATCTGGAATTTTGTCCCTAAAGGCCCTGCTAAGTTTGGTTTTAATCAATCGGTGATCAATCTTATTATGGAATGTGTTACTACTGTTAAATACTCTGTTTTGAATAATGGCTCTCCCTTTGGGTTTTTCATGCTGGGAAAGGTTTCAGGCAGGGAGACCCCTTGTCTCCCTATTTGTTTATAATGGTAGCGGATGTTCTTAGCAGAAAATTATCTAGTATGCTATCAGAGAGACCTATAAAATGTATTAAGGCTGCTTCTACCCTTGATCCGATTGTGATTCAACAATTTGTGGATGATACATTCCTATTTGGGAAAGCCTCGGTGTTGGAAGCCAAGAAATGGAAAAACTGTCTCAACAACTACACTGCTTGTTTTGGAAAATGCATCAACTACAAAAAAAGCATGATCTACTTCTTTAACAACACTCCTAACCTACAAACATAGGTTATTGTTGTTCTGGGATGTTAGAGTAGTTCCCTACCTTTGGTGTATCTTGGATTACCCTTAACTATCAAATAAGTCTCTCTGAAGTTTTGGAATTCTATTTTGGAGAGGATTCAACATAAGCTTTCTGGATGGAAAGGCTCATTACTTAGTCATGCTGGTAAGCTTCAACTTCTTACTGTAGTCCTTCAAGGTATCCCTATCTTCTTCCTATCCTTGTTTAAGATGCCTAGATATATAGTTGAAAAATGTGAGAAGATTCAAAGGTCTTTCCTTTGGTCGGGTATTGAGGAGAAAAATAAACTTTCTTTGGTGAAGTGGGATAAGATTTTCCAACCAAAAAGCAGTGGTGGTCTTGGGATAAGAGCCATTTCTCTCTCCAATAAAGCTCTCATGGCCAAAGTGGGATGGGATCATCTGAGGGATGGGAAGGATTGGTGTAGGATAATGAATGCTAAAGACCTGCCTAGTCAGCCACTGATTTACTGCCTTTCAGAGGCCCATCCTCCAGGGTCCTTGGTTTGGAAGGGTATTTGCACCCTTGAGGATCTTTTGAGGAACGAGATTAAATGGAAGATAGGTAATGGTAATAAAATTAGATTTTGGGAAGATACTTGGTTACTGGACTCTCCCTTGGATTCTTCTGAGTTTAGGTTTCTCAAAGGCAGTGCACAACAAGTGTTTGGTATATTTGTTAGTGATTACCTAATTGGGCCCTTGAGGGCTAGGAAATGGAATGATATTAGCATTTTTTGTCCTTTATCCCCAAATTTGTGTATTCTTGCCAAGACTCTCCAGGAGTTACTAGCCCTCACTAGATTACCATCTTCACATCGTTGGGATGTGTTCTTCTGGATACATGATCACTAGGGTGATCTTACTATGAAATTTGCCTATAGATAACTGACTATTCGGGGGAGTGCTAATATTCTATGGAAAAAGGTCTGGAACTGATACATGTTATCGAAAGTCAATTTCTTCTGGTGGACTGTTCATCATAACAAGATTCTTACACAAGATAATCTAAGAAGAAGGGGGTTCTAGATTCCCAATAAATGTTTCCTATGTAAAAGTAATGAAGAATCAGTTGATCATTTGTTGTTACACTACCCCTTTGCTATGGAGGTTTGGGAGATGGTGCTCAAAAGATTAGGGATTCAATGGATTATGAGTAAGGAAATCACTTCCTTTATTCTAAGTTGGTCTGGGCCTCTTTCCCATCCTTTAACTATTGAAATTTGGAACCAAGTTCCTCCTATTATATGTTGGTGCTTATGGAAAGAGAGGAACAACATGATATTCAGAACACTGAGATGCACCCGAAAGAGGTGTTTTGTATTGGTGTTAGGCTCATTGAGGAAAACATCTCTCTTTTCAAAGGGAAAACCCCGGGCATAGGTCCGAATGAGTTGGATATAAACATGGCTAAAGCCTGGCATTAGGTGTTGGATGCCAACTCTTACGACAACTCCAAAATTCTTGCCCGGAGAGCTACTATATGGAAACCTCCTGACAGGGGCTGCTAAGGGCAACCCAGGCAGAGCAAGTATAGGAGGAGTGATTAGAGACCATAGGGGAAAATTAGTGGTTAGTTATGCTGGGAGGATAGGACACCACTCATCTATGATAGTGGAAGCTCATGCACTGTTAAAGGGCTTACATATAGCTGTTACCCCGGGGATAGAGAACCTGCACATTGAAGGGGACTCTAAGTCCATTATTGAGGCTATTAATTGTGGAAGATTACTAGGATGGAACACTAAGGATATTTTGCTTGATATTAAGTTCCTTGTGTCTAAACTAAAAGCTAATGTGGTGAGTCATATCTACAGAGAAAGGAACCAAGTGGCGGATGCCCTAGCCAATTTTAGCACACATTGGAAATTATCCAAATGTTGGTGGGACATAAGCATACTTCCGCCTAATATTTAGAGTATTATAGGTAAGGAACAAAGCCCTTGCTTGACCCATGATGACAACACCACACATGCTTAGCTGGTTATCTGGGGGACCCACTTGCTTACTCTTTGGGCTTTGTGGTCTTATTGAAGTGATGAGATGGATGATGAGCTATATTGATGGGATGGACAAGAAGTGGACTTTTTCTAATAATAAGATGGAGCCTGTTTTGAAAAAATAAATCATGATTTTTTGTGGCAAGTACCAGAGGATTATTACTAAGCTGGATCATACTTGTAGTAATATCCTTATGGGGATCTACTTAAACTCTCAAATTTTTAAATTTGAGTTCTTTGATTTTGATGTGAATTGTAATTATGAGACTAAGCTTCTTTGTGGATTTTATTTTGCTGCTATTTAGCTTCGTGCCTTTTAGCTCCTTTCTGCAGGTTAACTAAAGGTGGCCAACCCCTAAATACTATGGTTTTGGAGATATCTAATTATAGCCCCGCAACTATTCTACCTAGAATTTTGTGCTTCTGTGATGTGGAAGGCAATCCTTTCTTGCCTATCATTTCCTTTTTTCTTAGTTGGTTATGCAATGTGATCCCAATTAATGGATATGCTAAGATGGTTTTAGGGAATTATTATGCTCATGCGTGTGATCTATCCATTGGATTGATTACCAAAATTTACCATTCACGGCTTAAATGCCTTATTGTGTGGGGATTTTCCCACCTTGCTATTTTCTCTAACCTTTTTTGTTTGCAGAGTTCCTGGTCATACAATGTGCAAAGTGACATCATGGGAGGAGAAAGGGTGCAGACTAAACTAGATAACTGTAATGAATTTCGCAAAGACCCTCTGGTCTGACACATTTGCGTTGAAGGTGGAATTGCTCCTATGATGGAGAGGCTTGTGGGTCATGACCCTAATCTATCGACCCAGTTTGTTAATTCGTGGAAGAATTGCCATTTTACCACTGGTGGCATCTCCTTCACGGTGGAGGAGGATGTTATCGCACAGGCTACGGGTTTCCAGTGCACTGGAATGAAGCATCCTGAACATTCTAAGACCCAAGACAATGATAGTATGAATAATTTTTTTGTGGGGGAGGAGGCGCCGGTGTGCAACTAGTCTGGGTTTTAATGGGAGTTGCTTTTACAACCATGGAACCAGGTGTGCCTTGCTCTTATAAAGTATATTACACTGGAAGGAAGGTACAAAATTTTTTACAACTACCATTTTCCCTTGTTAAATCATCTTAGGCATAATGTTCTTATGAGCTTTCCCTTCTACCTGTTTATGGACCTTGAAAATTTAGTTGAAAAATGTATTGATTCAACTGCTGCTAACCCCAATGAACCTACTCCTCTACCTCTCCATTAGGGTCTTATCCTAAGAATCTACCTTTCCACCTGTCTTTGTGCCCTTTGAAACCTATATTGGCTATTTGTATTGAGGAAATTGATCCCCCCACCTTGCCCAACTTGTCCCTGGCTGAATCTAAAGGCCCTATCAGAAAGAGTCACCTAACCCCTACTGAGAAACCAAAACCTGTTGCAAGAAAAAACAAGGGTGCTGATGGTGTTGCCTAGACTAGTGCGGCCATTAGCTTATGTGATCTAAAATCTACCCCTGCTAAGACCCTTGGTAAGCCTGGTATGAAAAAGAAAGGTAAGCAGGAGAAGGTGCCTCCTAATAAAGGTAAGAATGTTGTGAGCAAGGATTCCTTGGGTGATATGGTGGTTGCGAAGACCCTGGTTATTGGTTGTGATGCCATCATTAGGCACTCTGGAAGGCTAGCTAAAAATAGGAAAAAAGTGCAGATTAGGGATTTGGATACTGAAGAGGAGTTGTCTAATAGCAAAGGCAGTGATGTGGAAGAGGTGTCGACGAAGGAGGATGAGGAGAAAACTAGAGGTCCCTCCTTTGTTCTTGACAGTGGTTTACCTCAGAAGGAGGGTTTAGCCTCCCATTCACTGGAGCTACTGGAGATTGAGCAGAATGATCCCCTCTACACTATGGGTAGCGAGGAGGAGATTGGTATGCTGAAAAATAGAGTGGATATCCTAGACAAAAAGCTCCTTGGGTTGAACCGCTTCATGGTCAAGATGATTCACTGTATCACTAGCAACCTATCGACTGCCATGAAGGATGAAATGGGGATAAAGAAGACCAAGGACCACTAGGAGTGGGTCTGTGATGATATGGTTTAGCTGATATTTAAGAATTGGGAGAAGGCCAACTAGTATGTTGTTGGTTTTCTGTTGGTCCATGTGTGCTATCAGTCTCTGTCTGGGTTTAGTTAGGTGTTTTTTGATGTGGTGTTTTAGATAATGTTTTTTTGATCTAGACTTTTTGGTCCTTGTGGTTCTCTGTGTAGGGTACAACACCCTGTAAATGATGCTTACATTATCAAAAAAAAAATTCCACTCTTTGACATAGAGTTTGAAATTGATGAGTATAGTCCTTAACTATATTTGTTTCCTTTTATTTATTGAGTTAGTAGAAGTAGCTATCCATAAAAATTATCTCCACAATGGGTAGCGATTTCCTTTTTTAAAATTGGCGATGTAACCACACAACCCTTCTTTTTCTTCTCTTCACATAACCAACATTATACCAAATAAATTGGTCTTGTTCCAAGTATAATGATGCCATTGTCACCTTCTATTAGCATGGAATATGGTGAATATCAAATAACTACTCCATTTGGAAAAGGCAATTAGTTATATCCTTGTTATCAAGCTATCTCATATCCATCTTTGGTGTGAAATTCCTACACATATAGGATTATTTGAGAGTTGATCCTTCTTGAGATCTAAGTCAAGCCCAAAAAATTCATATCCCATAGAAGCATTATCTTCCATCATATAAGGTGAATCTTCTTCCTTATATTTCATACCATGAATAAGTGATTTTAATTCATTAATTTCATTTTGTATCTCCTTCTGCACTAATGAAATTCCATGTCATCATTTTCTTTATGGATGAAATTCCTTCAGTCATCTCCTTCATTGATGAAATTTCTTCCTTAATCTTGTAGATTTCCTAAATAGGGAGTAATATCCTTGATTTCTACATCATCCTTATCTAGAGATTTTCCAAGTTTGACAACATTCTTTTTGCCTCTTGTTGCAAGTCCCATCATAATGGGATTTTTTTTGCAAAAAATCACATAAATCAAATCCAAATTATCTATAAAAATATTGTAACTTATCAATGCCTAGATCTCAAATTCCAAGAAAAATATCCAAGAAATTAGTTTATTTGTAGTCATGGGAGTGAATTTGGTGGAAACCCTAATTCTACAATAAATGTCTTAATTTTAATCCAATTTATCTAAATTTTTTATTGTACTAGTTTCAATGTCCTTGTAAACCCTCTCTCTCTCTCTCTATATATATATATATATAGGAGATATGGACTCTCAAAATGACATCCTATGTTCAAATTTTTTCCTTGTTTCTTGCCTTCATGATGCTAAGATCATGCTCTGATGCCAGTTTTAATGAGATAACTTGCACAAAAGAAGATAATATGAAATATTCTACAAATACTTGATAATAACTAAGAATATCAAGCCACTTCAAGGGGAAAACCTCCAAATATATCCAATGAGAACATAATTCACAATCTAATGATAATAAACTTACCTGTAGCTCCTATATATACCTAATTGTGCCTTGGATGCCACCCAAGCCAACTTAGACACTTAAATATAACACCTAGGATGACTTAAATATATAAATAATAATATAATAATGATCATATAACTTAATTAAGGGTTAAGGTAGCCATAAGACAACTACTCATAACTCTACACACAATCTAAGATTAAGGGAATAAACTTGTTTATATGGACAAGATGTTCTTCCCATGAAATACTAAATATTAGGATGTCATTTAGATAGAAAATCACAAAAATATCTATGAAATCCATTAATCACATTAACTTTATCTAGGCATACTACTCAAACCAAAAGAAAATGCTAACCATTCATAAAGACATTGCTTCATTTTGGAAGTCTTCTAAGTGTATACTTCTTTCTTTCACACTTAAAGATAATCAAACATAAGATCAAACTTAGTTAAATAATAAGCATGCCTTATTTGGTAAGAAAATCTATTCTTGGAAGACAATTCCAATTATGAATGGTGATTTTATTAAGAGTCCTATAATCAACATACATTCTCCAAGAATTCTTTATTTCACATTGTCATTATGGGTGATCCATAAGGTGAAGTGCTAGGCTGAATTGTAACCTACTAACCTTTCTATGAAGTAAAAATTTCTAAATTTGCACTTTATGAGTAATTGAACAAGTAACAAACCATTGCACTAATTTTTTTTCTTTTCTTTATTGATAATTTCCAAAAAAAATGCATAACATATTACAACATGAATTCCTTTTCATTTAATATAATACATCAATGCAAGAAAACATACAATTACATACATCTAGCTCAAAGAGCTTTAGAACTAATAGCTGTAAGATGATCTAGAATCTTACCTTTCAAATCTTGGTTCTTTTGTTGCCTTGATGTGGAGGAGAAGCATCACTCAGGCAGTTTTCTTCCAACCACAGAACATTAATACGGTCCCCCACACATCTATCATTCGATAGATGGCCCTTCCCTTCAATGAAGAGATTGGTAGAGTAACCGATAATGACAACCAACTGAGCATAGTGTTGTGTCCTACATAACTAGATCTTGTAACCCTACAAACTCTGTCTACCATGTAATACCAGATCATGTTGAACTGACAGTGTTAGTTTCGGTAGTCACACAATCTAGAGTGGAGTCTTCGACATTCACACTACTTTGGCCAAAGTGTTCTCATTCAGTACTTCAAATGAAGTCATCTATCAAATACACTACTTAGGGCCAATTTGACTTAAGGCTATCTTATGCTACACATAGGTATTTCCTTCAATGGATAGTCCTTCATCCCAGATAACCTACAACCATATTGATCTACTTGGAACAAACCTACTTAACTAGTAAGCACATAAGTTAGGTATTTCCTTCTATGGATAGTTCATCATTCCAACGATAACCTATAAACTTGGATTTCCCTACTTGTAAGTATGTAAAACTCCTTCCCATACTGGATGATCTCTCCTAGGAGTAAAATCAAGCTATACTAGTTAAATAAATAACTTAGCTAAATACACATATGTGCTTTATGTGTTCAGTCATACCTAGTATATAATACCTATGATAAACACTCATCCCCTTCTATGGAGTACTTAAAAACACAATATGAAAACAACATAATAACTTCAACTTTCCTTTTCAAAACAACCTAAATTCTCCAATGCATATACTAGAAAAGACATCTCAACCATGTATGCAAAACACATCATTCAAATTAAAATAACAAAGAAGAAGAGATCCTCATGCCTGTTATTGCTTATCCAACTAAAGACAACAATGCAGCCCTATCCAAACAACAAATAGCTTGAAAATTAGTTTCTCACAAACAACTCTATCTCTCTTGTTGATAGCTTACTTCTCTCAAACAACAATGATACTTCTTACTCACAAAAGAATACTCTCTATATCTCACTTGTAAAATAAGACAAGAATGGACGGTTATAACTCAGAGATAATGAATTGCAAAAGATGTATATCTCTTGGGGAAAGAATGCGTCCCTCACAATGAAATGGTTCAACTATTTATAGAGAAACCAAGTAACCACAAAGCCTATATTTTAGGCATGTATAAAAACAACAAGCTTCATGCAAAGCAACTCAACAATAAGGTGATGATCAAATAAGCTCAGACTCAACAAAACCTCCTACAAATCAACTAGTTTCCATGACAACAATTCAAAGGCTTATTCCAAATGCACATGGAGAATTTGAATTGTTATAATGAGAGAAGATATCTACAGCAAAATAGACACAAATGTGGCACCAATTCCTATTCTATTTCCTTCACATTTGGTGCCATAAAACTTAGTCAACTTCCATTATATGAGAAAAAATTTCAATCATTCCAAATGGTGAATGAATCGACATAAATGGTTTAATACGTGAGACAAAGTCAAGCATGGTCTCATTAAACACGTCGATCAAGTCAAGAATTCTATAGCCAACAATATCAAATTCAATGCTATGCCATATATCGTGTGCCATTCACTATGATAATTGGTTTCCACTAGCAGTCAAAAGCTTTTAAATTAGCTTCCATAAACATGGTCAATATTGACCTTCATTCCATAGTCTATATCGACTATAAAACAACCTTATGAATTGGCTTTGATGAATAAGAGATAGTCGATCTCAATTGACATATATAATATGTTTAATATACATATTATTATATATATATTATATATATAAATAGATAAATATATTTATAATATATATTATATATATATATATACTTAACTATTTAACATGTATTTATATATATGTATATATACTTATATATATATCCATTAATATATATATTTACATATTTATTATATATATATTTATATTTATATATATCGTAAGCCTATAATGTAAACATACATTTGATATATGTGTGTGTGAGTACAGGCAAGAATATATTTAATAAACACATTATACTAAATGTGTGCATATATATATATGCATAAATGTATATACCTCTATGTACACATATGTGTAGGTATATCTATATTGATGCATCCGTATAAGCGTGTCCATTTGCCAACGTACGTATGTATTGATATACATATACATATGGATACATGTATATACTATACACATATATATGTTCACATTCATTTCACATATAGCTGTTGGCCTCCTACAATGATTTAACAACTAAGCTCTCACAACTATGATTCAAAGATTGGACATCTAAACTGAATAGCCATTCAGTCATCATGGAGGTGCATTTAACTTGTCAACCCAGGGACGTGAACTTGAAATGGGTCAGCACAGTATGTGCACTAGGAACTCAAAGTAGCCATTGTCATTCTACAGCTAAGAAAGGTGCAATGCTGAAAGTGAATTGCTTGGAAAGGAATAACATAAATTTTGAACATCAACCAACAACCATACTAAGCTTGAAATGCATGACATAAGTGAAAATAGGAACAAAAAATAGAAAAGTACTTTGTTTTCTTTGGCTGTAGGAACAGTCACATAATGGAATTCTAGTGGCTGTAGGAATAGTCAATGCTAGATAAATAACTAATTATTGAACAAAAAGTAATAACTAGGATAAACTAATCTAAAGGACATATTGCTCACCAAGTGGCTCCCCTTGGATGAGTATCCTCTACTACTAACGAAAACTCAGATGCTTGAACTCATAAATTTATTTTATTCATCAAAAAACATGAGTACAAAAGACTAGCATAACTGTATTACTGAAAACTAAGAATGCAAGTACAATATTAGATCACACAACCCTCTGAAAAGGAGCATCTGATCCTTATTTATACTACCAACTAAGCAAGGCGGTCAACTCCACGAATTGGGAGGACGCCAATTTAGGGAAAGCATTGAAAATGGAGAGGCAGTTAAGCACGCATGGAATTTGGTCAGACGTGTTTGCAGATTTGGAAAAATAGTAATGCCAATATTGCTCAATAACATTAAAGTCCACTACAAGGTGGTTACATTCAATTTGCATGGGGAATCTCCTGTTGTCGACCTCCTTTGACCTTTGAACAATTCCCTTGTTGGACGTTATGGTGCATGCCCAACTGTTGGTGTCTTTCTCAATTTAGTATCTTCAAATTATATCTGCATGGAAATGTTATCACACACAATAATTGCACATCTATAACTATCTTAAAAAACATTCATTAACCACATGCAAAATTAATATAGATAGTCCATATAACATTCCAATGTCATTAAAGATTTACATAAATAAGATTAAGCCCAATGTCAATAGTTCTAAGGAAATATCATAAAAATATCAACACGTAACATAAAGGTCCATGATATATTCAACAAATAAACCATAAATTCTACCCAAAACTCGACCATAAACTAGGCTCATCACTCCCCCGAACCTAAGGTCTTGCTAGTCCTCTAGCAGGGGAAGGGTTGTTGTTCTGCTTGGTCAATGCTCTGAAATTTTCAACTGACAACTGCCTTACATTAGTGTTTTTTATTCGTGAATCAAGGTCCCAATAGAATCCTCCCAATCTATCCAATATTCTCCATCTATGTCTCTCTACAACAATATCATAGTTGTAAAATTTGAAGTTTGGTACGGGCCACATCAGAAGGGGTGGTTGAAAAGTCAGGGGAAACCAAAATCATCCCTTTGTTCTTCCAACCCATACATATCTGTCAATTCTCTTAAGTGTTGCGACATAGTTCTAGATGGAATGAGGCTCAACCTATTTTGGCTCATTAGTTAGGCTATTCCATCTTTGTGAGATGTGTAGACACGTAAAATGTACTAATTAACACTGCACATCTGATCCTGACCACTAACATCACTTCATCCTGAATCATCCCTCGGTCTAACCATTTAATCAAATACCTTTATTTGATTAAATTTATCAATGGTCCTCTCTTAATTGAATAAATCATTTGTCTAATTAAGTCATCCTTCCTTGTTAATTAAATCAATCAGTCTAATCTAATTATCCTTATTTAATTAAATAATCAATTTTATTTGATTAAATCTCTAAAGTCTATCCATCAAATTAAATAAATTAAAACCTTGTTTGATTTAATTTAACTTCATCTCCTTGGTTAAATAAAACAAAAATCTTTATTTAACCCTGAAATCATATTCTTCTCATATTTTGATTTAAATCAATCCATAAATCTAAATCAATATGTCACATCATTCTAATCTCTCATTAAATTAATTAACCTTAATTAATTTAATCTCTTCCCATGTCCCATCCTCTAGCTTTTGCAACTTGCACAAGAAAATACATTTAATTCATTTATTAAATCTCTATTTTCTCTCAAAAGGAATAATAAAGGAATATTCCTCAAATTTGAATTCAAAAATCCAAGTGGACTTTGTCCTTCCAACAAGGCATTTACTCCACCTGGAAAGTCCTTTTTCATTTAGCCAAGTGGCATTTAATGCACCTTCTTTCCCTCTTACATGTCATTTCAACAATTTCAAAATTCAAATATATGCATTTATTGACACATTCTTCAAAACTTGCACACCCTCCATCCATTCACTTGTTGACAAGTTGCATCTTGCTATTTGTTGATTCTTAGCCCCACATTGCTCTCTTTTGGGCATTCTTCCAACTTGAAATTCTATAAATAAGAGGCTTTATTCCTCATTTGATCATCCAAAACTTGAGTAAACTTACTATACTCAAATTCATAGCAACTTTCATCCATTTCATCAAGTTTTATAGCTAGGTTATGCACATTTTGTCTTGGAGCATTCATCAATCTTCAACCAAGTGCATCACAATTTTCATCACACCATTGGAGTTGGGAAAGGGAAAATTTTCACATCAAATTGGTACCAACTACCTCAAGAGATTAAGAGTTTTCTTTGTTTTAGAATAGGATTCAATATTTTAGCTTTAAGTTTGTTGTGTTCTTCATGTTATTCCTTTTCTCTCACATTCAAATGGATTTCTTGAGGGATCTATATTCTAACTTGCATTGACCTTATTAATGTGTTATTTGTTTTTTTCTTGCAGGTGTAGGATCTAGGTCCACATTTTGGCACTAGAGGGAGGGAAAACCAGGAGATCAAATCATCTTTTTTGAAAAAATTTCATGCTTTTTGTGTGTTTACAGAAAAATCCACTGCTGGAAGCTCAGCGTCGCTATTTAACACCGTTGAGAACTCAACATCACCATATAGCACCACTGAGAAGTTCAAACTATGACACTTTAGAATTCCCACCCATAATTCAATTTTTTAAACAAAACCACTGACGCTTTCTAGCTCGTTGGAATCTTTTCAAAATCCAAATTGCACCGCTGATCAAAATAGCAATGCGTTCATGCTCACTGGTCTGGTTGCAGAGTGACGCTGACTGGTAAGCAGCACTATACAACACTGCTGGTGACTTCAAATTGCGATGCCTTCGTGGATTGCATTGCTAGAGGGAAGCAAAAAGTGAAAAGTTATTTCTAACACGTGTTTTTTATCAAATTCTGGTTATTTAGCATGTTTTCTGCTTTCTTGATCTCTGTTTTTGCATAATCTAACTGATTTTCTTGTAGGATTGGATTGGTCAAGGGTGAAGAAGAAAATAAGCATGATGACCTCATCTCATGATAGCAAGTGTTTTTTAAACACTCTAGTGTTTGTTCAACACTTTTAGAGGATTCACTATTCCTCTTAAGGAAAAATTTGCTATCTTTCACACTTAGGACTTACTAGTTTTACTTTGGGCTCTAAAAAGAACTTTTAAAATTCTTGTTACAAAGGGAGCTTAAAATGAACTTTAGGACATGTTAGCTCTCAAAAACGCAGGTTTGAACCACGAGAGGTTGCCAAGATCTCACAACGTTTCAGGGTAACAGACAAGGCCAAATGATTTGAACCTTCTTCTCTTTAAGTGCTACTAGACCTAGGTGGGTATACCTATTTGAATAAAGCAGACTTGACCTTTGTTCATTTCCTAAAGCAATTTACCCACACTGGCAAATAGGAGTGGATAAATGAGTTTTATTTTGGTATAAATTGTATAAGCAATATCAAGGCAAAAATCTAATGTGTTCATATGAATGAAATTAAACAATGAAATAGTAGAGACTAGTGCCTTATTGGGTGTATGAAGTCAAATGGAAATCTGAAATGAATAACTTCTTTCTGGCAGATACTCAAATTGTTTGACATACAATTTTAAGTTTATAATCGGTATAAACATGCAAGGATGTGACTACTGATTTCTTCTTAATGATCCAAACGAGATTTCCTAATTACTATGACTAACTAAAAGGACTAAATATTTCCTTGAAAGAACCAATTAATCCAATCATACAGATACAACAAATGTGCACTGATAAATTGAACAATATCCTTGATATATCAGTTTAAACAATTAGAAAACATCAACCTTGGAGACAACTTTAGCAATACTTTGAATTAACACAACAAACAATTGAAACCAGAAAAATGTCACCACATCAAATGAATTCAATTGAAATATCCATTGTTTCAAACATGCATCATAGTCTCAAAATTGTATACATTCTATATCCTACTGTATTTTTATTCGATCTCTGTCTCCTTTTTTCTCTTCTGTCAAAAATGGGTTTTATATATTAGCATCATGAAGGGTCGCATCCATTCGTATTCAAATCTCGGGCAATTAAAACATTCGCTAAACATCCATTGAGACATCTTGCAGTCATACCGACACTCCAAGTCCTCCCGACAGCCAATATATCACATATCACTATGGATTCATGCAGTTACACCGATGTTACGAGTCTCCCCGACACTATGTGCCTTTAGTTTTGAGTATCACTATGACAATGAGGGTCGGGCAGACGTTCCTCCACATACATCATGTTTTGCTGAGATTTATCCTTCGTCATTTCTGATCGCTGAGACATAGTGGTTTTCTTACCGATGGAACTTCATTCGGCATGACTCTCTTAGCTCTCGCCAATGAAGCAAGTCTCACCGATGATTATTTCTTCCACATGCATCACCAAGTCTGAATCCTGTACAACTCTGTCAGTGTGACATAGGGGGTCGGTGAAACTTCATGACTTCATATTGATGACAACGACAAAATACTCCTCTATTTTGTCTACAAGACGAAATGAATGCTACGAGATTTCACTTCGATGGCTTCAGTCTAGCTGATGAATTTCATTATCAGTGAGACCATGAATATCGCTAAGTCCAACTACCAATGTATTTCTGCTATAGTGATATGGTAAGTCGGCAAGACTTCCTCAAACTCATCCCGATGACAACGATGGAACCCACCCTGCCTTATCGGTAAGACCAAATGAACGTTGGAGGACGTTAATCCGATTGCTCCTGTCTCGCCGATATTTCACTTTTGTACTTCATCGGTATGACATACACAGGCTCGATATGACTTATCCCGATGCAGATTTTCTTGCTAATAGGATCCTCTAGTCGCTGAGACTGTGAACTGCATCATGCTGATATGAATCCTCAAATGAAATCATATTGGTATAACATTCCCGATCTCTTGCCGATAGATTGCATAATACACACATTAGTATAAAACGCTTCATGGATCGGTGAGACCTGTATCATCTCTTGCTGATATGATTTATACATTGAAATACTCAGGGTTAGATGAATTCTATGGGACCACATGACAAAATATGGGAAAATGTGTTGTGTAAAGAGGATTCATGAGCTTATGGCATGGAATTATTAGGAAACTTATGAGTACAGAAAGCCATAAAATTTTCAAAATTTTATAGTTCTAACAGGACACAAGACCACTAGATTTTGTTTGGGGCTAATAATTGAACAAGGAAAATTCCACATTTGATTTGGTGCTTAAAAAGAAGTCATTTATTGCTTTGAAGGTTTTAAAAAGAACATGTGCTACTTTTATTTTGTGATTGCTTACTTAAACTAACATCATCGAAAAGGACGTATGCGCTTCTCTCATGCTTCACAACGATCTTGAGAATCAAAAGGCCTGTGATCTTAGGTTGAGATAAAGTAATTTCCTCCACACTTCATTTTGGGCTATAAAATTGAACAACAAATTGTGTGAGTGTGAGTCAAACCTATTGTGTGTATTCTCTCTTTGTTTCTCAACAAAGATTGATCAAGTTATGGATATGTTTGCTCGCTATTGATTATCTTAGAGGGCTTTCCTTGGGGAAGAAGTACTCACCCAAGGGAGCGACTAAACCAATAACACTCTAAAACCAAGAGTATTTCTAGTCGGGATATAAATGTGGGTATTGGAATAAATGCTGGTATCACATAGTTGGCTCTGACAAGAAGGGAAGCAATGGTCTCCTGCCATGTTGGGTCAACTCCTACGAACGGAAAGTCAAAATTAAAACCCTTGTTGTAGAAAAGCCAAAATCCCTATCTATTTGTTGGTGCAAGAACATTCGTTCTGAAGTTGCCCCACACTTTTACAGTCTTTAGTAGAAATGGAAAGCATTACATGGGAGTTTCATGGGTGTTGATGCTTGGCTTCCCCGTATAATTGATTGTCATGGAGGGGATCCAGTGGGGTCAAGAATCTAACCATTCGCTAAAGATAAGCGTAGCTAGACTTGTCCAAGTGGGGAATCAACAAATATTGTCTTTCATATCCATAAAGGTTGTGCTTGTTCTTGGTTACAAAACACTTTTCTTGTTCGAAAAAATTTGGAAACAAACATTTAACATCATCATCAAAATTTCAAACCCTTTAGGAGGTAAATACAATTGACTAAATTCACGTGTTATTGCTTGGCCTTGGGATTTTATCCTTAGAGGTTTCTAAAAACTTGGATTTACATCTCAATTTTCCTACTAAAGTTAAACAATAGGTAACCCTTGCCTTGACTTCATCAAAATTCCACATAACATACTTTGTGGGATTTGAAGAAATTGAGACATTGGACATCTAGTTTGGAAATATAATCAAAGAAGTGTTTGTGGTAAAACAAAATCACTAAGAAAAGATAACATAATTGGTTCTCACACATGTGTTAATTCCTCATGATTTCCAAGAAAGTCAAAATCCCAAAACAAAAGTCCTTGAGCCAAAGTTCAAAATTTAGGAGTCACACTCGAAAGGTCATCAAGAAATACATTAGGAAGTACAATCAAAAGCAACATATCAAAATAAGAAAAAAATTCACTAGGTTCTATAGACTCATTCCTTTGAACAATCCAAAAATGTATGCTCAGTTTGAACCAACTTCTTTGTTATAGAGGTCCTTAGAAGTATCGTATGTTCTTCAATACCAAGGTCTAGTAAAAAAGTGTCTTTTTAGGTGCATCCTAGGATCAAAATAAAGCCTTCATCCATCTTTGAACATCAAAATCATCTCATCAGAAACTCTTCAAAAATATTGGAAAAATCCTTCATGTTAAACTTTGGGAAAATCATTTGAAGCCAATCCAAAATTATCTTGTTTGATTGAATGTGTGTAGATGCATCCTTCTCCACATATTTGATCAAATTATCAAAATTTGTGAACAAATTTATCCCTTGATAACATCCAACATCTTGGGATTTAGGAGTTCATTATCAAAATCATCTTGTTTGGATAAGAGTGTTTAGATGAATCCTTCTACTCACACCTAGAAAAATTAGCATCTTGTGAACGATTTAACTCTACGACAACATCCAACCTCTTAGAGTTTATGAGTCCACCAAAATCTAAATCCAAAAAAAATCAATCCCAAATCAAGTCCTAAAGTTTAAACATACACTTCAAGATTTTCTCAAAATGTTCCAAACATCCATCAAACATCCATCTTACATCCATATCATTATCACCCTTTGATCCTTAAATCATCCTAAAAATTTCTCCTTTTGTACCTAAAGATATATCAATCCAAAGAATTAGAGATTCATCTCCCATATTCTTGAAAAATTAATCCCTATTTTATGGTGCAGACTAGATCTCAACACAAGAAGAACATGGAAGCCAACAAAGAAACACCCACTTCAACTGACCTAAGCCAAAAAAACTATGAAATGAATCTCGTTGAATCAAGAAATCCTTTAACTAACTTTCCCTCATCATCACAAAATACTCAAGAGGAGGGCCAAGTGGAGGATCTTATCAATAGTCCCTTTGGGATGTCACATGAGGAAATCACCGAAATAGTTTAAAATCTGGAGAATCATAAGATTATCAACATCATGATGAGACTCAACCCTTCACTATACATGCTCGAATTGACAAAACAAGGGGCTAAACTCCCTTTTGATTTTGATGTGAGTACTATTGTGGAACCATCTTTTGGGATCACACCCCCAATCTCATCCACCATCCCCATCTCATCTACACCCCCATACCAAAGTATCACTCAAAATATCACGCAAATCACATCATCCATTGCTCCAACTCAACCTAGTGTTAACAAGGGAAGTGCATTTCTCAATGCCATACAAACACACCCCCTTGTCAACAATCAAGATTTGGATGAAAACACCATCTCGGGACAAAACGTACCCAAAAATCCATTACATACATATGTACCTCTCACTTTCCATGATCCCAATTATCCATCATCATCATCCTTTCATGCAACTCCCCAAACCTCTCTCCCCATAACCGCACAAGGAGAAGGTGACATGTTTAGACCAGGGGGAATTTTTGACAATACACCATTTCCTCAAGAGATCACATCCCTCACATTTTCACCACTTCCACTACTACCATCATCATCCACACCACTTCTTGGCTTAGGGCTTCCCCCTTTACTAGATAATAAAAATCAAACCAACATCCCGAAAATCAATCAAAGCATCACGCCAAACTCTCAAAACTTGTCATCAACATCACAACAAAAAATGACAACTATCCCAACAACACATACCACCACCATCACATCATCAACCATCCCCCTAACATCTCAAAAAATGATCTCTCAAGGACCAACCACATCGATCGCACCATCCACCACTCAAAACCCAACCATCAACACGACAACACCTCTCACCACCACAACAAGCACCATTCTGAATCCACCACCACTACCACCACCAAGCTCCAATACATAAAACCAATACAGTATGGAGTTGCAATCAACTCAACAAGTTGCTTATCAAAAGGCATTCTTGCAAGTAAAAAAACAAAAAGCCACACAATTAGCCGCTCAACAAGCTGCACAACTAGCTGCTCAACAAGCTGTGCAAGCCACTCAAGTTGCCCAAGCTGCATTACAAGCACAATAGGTTTCGCAAGCCCAAATATTATTGCAACAACAAAAAAAAGTTGCACAAGTTCAAGCTCAAGCTCAAGTTCAAGCCTAAGCTCAGGCATGAGCTCAAGCGCACACTCAAGCCCAAGCCCAATATCAAGCACAACAAGTACAAGCACAAGTGCAGTATCTTGCACAATAACATGTAGTGCAACAACAAGCATATCAACAGATGCTAAAGCAATATCAAGAACAACAAGAAGCAACCCAATTAGTAGCTCAAAAACAAGCGTTGTTGGCACAACAACAACAGGCTCAGTAACAGGCAATCTTGACACAGTAGCAACAAGACCAACAACAAGCATTGTTGATACAACAACAAGTGCAAGCATACATGGATCAGTGAAATGTGCAGATACCATCAAACAACACACCAAACAACCCACCCATCCAACCAATAATCAAACCACCTCATAACACCTTCATCCCATCCCCTGATCCATAAAATGATGTGATAGCACAAATCAGGTTGCTCTTGCAACAAGTGCTCAACCTTCAATCAGGGTGAACCATGAAAACATCCAACAAGTTGTGTCCTTATCCGTTCGATAGGAGCCTTATGATGAAACCATTCCTGAAGGGATTTGAGATCCCAAAATTTGATAAGTACCGTGGGATGAGAAACCTTGAAGAACACATCAGGGAATTCCAGGTTCATTGCATGGAAGTCGCGTATGATGATACCTATCTGATGCGACTATTTCCTAGGAATTTGGCTGACCATGCCATGGAATGGTTCTCTTTCCTACCTACATAAATCAAGACATTCGAAGAAATCATAGACGTATTCATCAAAAACTATGCATGCAATATTGCCATGGATGTGAGTCTTGAGGAACTATCAGCTCTAAAACAAGGTAAGAATGAATCATTTGCTTCATTCCTACAATGATGGCGATCCAAGGCCAATCAGAGAAAATGGGTCATGCCCGAGGAACAACAAGTGTGCACTATCATATCTAACCTTGATGGCCTCTTGGAATTCCATCTCAAGGTCCAAGGGATCACCACATACGACTAGCTAATTTCCAAGGTGCTCAGCATCGAACGAGCCCTTATGACATGACCTGGAGGATCAACTTCATATCCTAAAAAATAGAACAATCAACCACCCACCAATTACAATGAAAAACCTCTTACATGGGCAAGAAACAAAAATATTACGAATTATGGTTTCATCGATTCCAAAGTTGTCATTAGTGCCCCTTGGCAAGCACACTCGCACCACAACAACAAATCCAAAACCATCATCAAAACAACCATCTGGAAAAAACAACAACACAACAACCAAACAATCAAACGATCAATAACATCAATGATCAAAGGGGATCACCCCAGCGAAATAAGAAATTCACCAAGCGGAAGTACACTGCCCCTGGGGAACCACTTGAAGTCATCATGAAGAAACTGATAAACGAAAACCTCATCAAGATTCCCACCTATGAGAACTACCAAGAACTAGATGTGAAACCTCCATGGTATAACAAAAATCAGCTCTACGACTTCCACAAAATCAAAGGGCACACCACAAACAGTTGCATGAGGTTAAAAAACATATTCCAAGACCTCATTGATCAAAGAATCATAAATGTGGAACAATCAACAGGGAATCAGAACCTCAAAATATACAAGAATTTGATGCCTAACCATAACAATAAAGGGAACAATAACACTGATAAGGGGAAAGGAACCTTCAAAAATTTGAATCATGTGTATGAAACTGTCATCACTTCCCTAGATGAACATTGTGTAGTAATCACTATCAAAGGAGCAAAGGCTAATTCATGTGGAGTCACCACAAGAGGCAGAAAAGTTACTATTGCAGGATCATCTCAACCAAAAAGAACTTTCATGTCCAATTCAAGATCCATTCCCAATGGTTACAATGTCCTTGATTAGCTAAAAAGAACCCCAACACAAATCTTCATGATGGAGTTATTAAAAATCTCATCCACTCACAAGAAAATCCTTGAGGAAGCATTGGCTTCATCCACCATCCTCGTAGATCTTGATGCAGAACAATTCCAAGCTATGGTCAGAAACATCACTACCCTGAATCTCCTTACATTCTCTGACCAAGATTTTCCCGCTCAACCATCTCATAACTGTGCACTCCATTTAGAGGTCCTAGTGTAGAAAAATAAAGTCAAACAAGTCTTGGTGGATGGAGGTGCATGCTTGAATATTTGTTCCCTCAAGCTCATTAAAAACTTAAAAATCTCAAAGGACTCCATCGAAAAAGGAAAAGTTATTACAATAAGAGCATATGATGATCATGAAAGAGTGTCCCAGGGCACAATCAGAATCGCTATTCAATTAGGGCCAGCTATCATGGAAACCACTTGTTAGGTCCTGGACCTTGACTTGCCTTATAACATTCTCCTAGGATGTCCATGGATTCATGCAATGCAAGCAGTAGCATCAACCTTCCATCAATGTGTCAAATTCACATATGAAGGAAAAGAGGTCACCATCCATGGAGATCCTGAACGATTCTCCTATTGAAAAATCCTTGAGGAAAAATACTATAAAATACCTCAAGTACCTAAAAATGATGAAGGCCCATCAACAATGTACATTGATCCAACCACTCTCGCTTCCACTTCTACGATAGAGACACCCACCACTCCCGCCATCCCCACCATCTATGATATCGAAGTCATCATCCAGGATAATGGTTGTGGAAACTATATGATTCCTGAAAATTCCTTTGTGGTAGGAGAGTTACCACAATCTCCTAGATCACGAGGACGTCTGTAATCAAATCAAGCCTCCACTTCCCAAACATCCCTTGAATATCCCAAATTCAGAAGTTGGGGGGATCTCGGCTGAGAAGTCATAGAGGAAGACCCATCTCATCTCCTATACCAAGATAATAGACTAGTAGATAATCTACCAATGGATGACAGAAGCAAAGGTTTGCAAATGATGCTCGCAATGGGCTATGACAGAGACCAGAGACTTGGACAAAAGGAAAATGAGAAATATTGGCCTCGGATGTACCCCTCCAAGTATAACCATACGTGGACGAGGTCCCCCAGTTAAAGTAGTCAAGACTCGCTGTGAACCAACACCAGCTGAGCTTCGCTTACCTGTATCCATAGGTCAAGTTATAGATAATTTCACTTTTGATATAACTGATGTTTGTAGTAGCAATGATGATGAGGATCCCATAACCAATGTACCCAGGCTCTTTGAAGATACCAACCTTCTCATGATTAGCACCCTATCTTATGTGTCTAAAAACCAAAACCATGAAATCCATCTAGTCTACCCACAACTCATTGATTACGACCAACAAGGACCACCAATTCTTGACACATTCAAAAATGATGAGGCGCTCTAAGAATTCATGGGACTACGAGGTAATATTCTGTATGGGGATCACAAAGCAGGATTCATCATTGAGCTAGATACATAGGCCTATTATGGGGAAACGATTGAATCCCTCAGTCACAAAAGTGAAATTAAGAATAATATCTAAGTCCTTGAGTGAAAATGACATTGTCACACTCTTTGACATGAAAAAAGTAAAAAGAAAGGATGCATCCAATGGTGAAAACCTCTTCGAGGTGGTTGAGGATGGGGAATTCAATCTTCCTTTCAAAACCCTTCATCAGGAAAAATGATTAGTCCTAGTAGAAAAATGCAATCTAGTTAATCTAGGAATAGAGGAGACCCCACACATCACATTCTATGTGGAGTCATTATTGTCAGAAGAATAAGAACTCCTAGCAGCCTTCTTGAGAGAGAGACAGGTAAAATTTGCATGGAGCTACACAGACATGCCTGACCTTGATCCAAAAATTATGGTTCATCACCTAGTAGTATACTCTGAAGCAAATATTGTTAGAAAAAAGATCAAGAAAATGCACCCCTAGATCACCTTGCTAGTCAAAATGGAACTAAAGAAGTTATTGGATGCAGGATTCATTTGACCAATTGACTATCCAGAATGGGTGTCAAACTTGGTGCTTGTCTCAAAACTTGATGGGGGCATCAAAATCTGCACAGATTTCAGGGACTTAAACAAAGCATGTCCAAAAGATGATTTTCCATTGCGCAAAATTGACATGATTGTAAACATGATAGCGGGACACGAAATGCTTTCCTTGATGGACAATTTCTTAGGATACAACTAGATAATGATTGCTAAAGAAGACCAACACAAAATGGCCTTAAGTTGTCCATGGGGGACTTACTGTTGTAATATGATGCCATTCGGCTTGAAGAATGCAGAAGCAATATACCAAAGAGCCATGACATTAATCTTCCATGGCATGATCCATAAAACTATCAAAGATTATGTTGATAAAAGACTAGCCAAATATAGAAATAAGAAGGATCACATAGCAACCTTGAGTACTATTTTTGACAGGTTGGAGGAATACAAGGTCTGATTAAATCCAAAGAAATGTGTCTTCGACGTACAATCAAGAAAGTTGCTAGGATACATAGTATCAATGAGAGATATTGAGGTAGACCCTGCCAAGGTAAAAGCAATCCTTGAGATGGAGGCACCCAAAACATTGAAACAATTGAGAGGTCTCCAAGGTAGGCTTTAGTCCATTTGAAGGTTCATAGCACAGTTGGAAGATAAACAAAATCCATACTCTCACCTACATCACAAGGGAGTAGCATACAAGTGGGATAACAAGTGTGAAGAAGCCTTCAACAAGATCAAAGAATATCTACTTACACCACCAATCCTAATGCCACCAATCCCAAGAAAGTGATTAATTCTCTATGTGTTAGCAACAACAACAGCCTTTGGAGCTCTCCTAGCTCAACATGATGAAAATGGGAAAGAAAGGGCCATATATTATATCAGTAGAACAATGGTGGGACATGAATTAAATTACTCATTCATTGAGAAAGCATGTCTAGCAGTAATGTTTTCTTCACAAAAATTCAGGCATTACATGCTAGCACACAAAATAAAATTCATCGCCAAAATTGACCCTCTCAAGTACTTACTATCAAAAGCAATGTTCACTGGAAGAATGGCCAAATGGGTCATGATACTATTAGAGTATGACATTTAATATGTGGAGTAGAAAGAAATTAAAGGCCAAGTCATCATAGTTAAACTTATAGAAGCACCAATCTATTCAGAGAATCCTCTCATCTTAGAGTTTCCAGACGAATCCATCTTCAATCTCAACATAGCTGACCACTGGAAACTTTACTTTGATGGCTCATACATGCAACATGGATCAGGAGCCAGTGTCTTCTTTATCACCCCACATTGAGACTACATACCTAGATCATATAAATTGGCATTCTCCTTCACCAACAACATTGTAGAATATGAGGCTTTAACCATAGGTCTTAGAATAGTAGTGCAGTGGCACATCATGGCCATTAGAGTATATAGAGACTCCCAACTGATAATAAACCAAGTGAACAGTGAGTACCAGACTAAGGATGATAAGCTCACTCCATACAAGAAAATGGTAGAGACTCTCAAGGAATCCTCTATTAAGATCACATTTGAGCAGATTCCTAGAGCCAACAATAGAGCTATAGACACTATGGCAATGATTGGATCCCTACTAGACATCCCTCACAATGTCCTAAAACATGAATTCTTGGTAGAGTAGCTTCTCGTGCCTACATTCGAGGTACCAAAGTTAGAATTTGTGTGTGAAATCATTGGTCTTGGAGATCCCTGGTACCATGACATTTATACTTACCTATGAATAGGTGTCTTACTTGTTGACTTACCCTTAAGCTTAAAAAGAACTTTTATTAAAAAATCCTCTAGGTTTTTCATCCTAGGAAATACCTTATATTGTAGAAGCATAGAGGGAACCTTATTGCACTACCTTAATACTGACAAAGCCTTGACTGATTTAACTAAGGTGCACAACAAGATTTGTGGTTCACACTCGAGCAGAATGATCTTGTCCAAGAAAATGTTGAGGATAGGGTATTATTGGCCCACTATGGAGAAAGGGGCACACAACTATGTCAAGAGGTGTCTACAATGTCAACAGCATGGGGACCTCATCCATGCTCTAGCTCAAGAACTTCATCCCATCATCACATCATTTCCCTTTTCAGTATGGGGACTTGATCTCATTGGAAAAATCACTCCCACTTCATCTAATGGCCACAGGTTCATCATAACCACCACTGAGTACTTTACCAAGTAGGTGGAAGCCATGCCAATGAACTACATAATGGGGAAGCAGATATCAAAGTTCATCCTAAACTATCTCATTTTTCGCTACGGTGTCCCACAAGCTATTATCTTAGATAATGAGACACCATTCAAGAATCAGGATGCTCGTGACTTGTGTGAAAAATTCAAAATCCAACATCGCTTCTCCACTCCATACTATCCCCAAGGAAATGGCCAAGAAGAAGCCACAAATAAAACCATTTTAAAGATCCTCAAGAAAATAGTCAATGACATAGGTTGTGACTGACATATGTAGCTCAATCCTTCCCTCTAGGCCTACCAAACCAACATCCACACACCTACTAGCGCCACCCTATTTTCCCTAGTCTACGGATCAGAGGCCATACTGCCCATTGAGATCGAGCTCCCGTCACTAAGAATATCACTGCAAAACCTCATCACGGATGAAGAGTATCGAGTATCAAGACTTAATGAATTGGAGCTACTGGATGAGCAGCGTATAGATGCTTTAAATCATTTTCAAGTCTATCAAAACATACTCAAGGGGAGCTATAACAAGAAAATTAGAAGCAGGACTTTCCAAGTTGGAGAACTGGTACTAAAGGAAAATTAGAAGAACGTCCCAAATCCAAACAGCAAAGGAAAATTTGAACCCAATTGGTTGGGACCATTTGTTATCACAATAAGCTATAAGTCAGAGGCATATCCGTTATCAACACCTGAAGGGGAACCTCTGCAAGAGCCCATAAACAACTCTCATCTCAAAAAGTTTTATGCCTAATATTTCAAGGTATAAAACCCAAAAAATCAAAAAATCAAAAAATGTCTTGAAAAAATAGTTACCTTGGTGAAAACCTGGCAAACAGGCATCTTGGTGACAACAAAAAAATAAAAAAAAGCAAAAAATCCAAAAAAATTAGAAAAAGGATTAAAAACAGTAAAGAGAAAAATTGTCCTCTAGTGAAAACCACTTCGGTGGCACTTTGGGCAAGTACTTTGGTAAAAACCTGGAAAACAGGCGCCTTGTGTAAATAAGCACTTTCCATCCACCAGGAGCTTTACGGCTTGTTTTGCATCATCCATCCATTATGTTTCCATCATCCATCGCATTCAGATCTCCATCCATCACCCATCCATTTGACATCCACATCATAGCTTGGTCCTATGTTCATATCATGATCCCTCCTAGTACTACTCGACACATTCCCAAGGTTAGTTTGTCTTGCCTTTATCAGAGTAGTCGATTGCATCATGCTAGGGGCATGTTCTCATCAGATCAGATTCGTGTATATTCTTGAAGTCCTAAAATCAAAAAATCCAAACACATCCAAAACATATCAAAATCCCAAAACAGGTCAAAAGGTAAAAAGGTCAAAAATTCAAAAAATAGAGTTGTCAGTCAAACTACAGGTCTCTGAGCCTTGAATGTAGGCAAGGTTGATCTTTGATCATCCCCTGAGACACTTAGGTCAATCCTTTAGGATTCTGTCATAATAAAATGACATTTCATCATGTATATCTTCATCTGTAAATCGGTCAAGTCGTCTGTCAAACTATGTGGTCTCTGCGTGTATAATGTAGGAAAGGCTAATCTATTGATCAACACTTGAGGCCCCTAGGATAAGGTCCTTAGGTTAGTCTCTTGGTCAAAATCTTAGAAAACCCCAAAACATTTGAAAATTGAAAAATCAAAACTTTCATAAAATCTCAAAAAAACACCAAAAAAAGCCTCAAAACATTTCAAAAACTCCAAAAACATCCAAATATTTGAAAGAAAAATCCATCTGTCCCATTCTTCTTTCACCTGCAATAACATCATTCATAATAAATGATCACCATCCTCAACCTTTGGTAAAAGAATTGGAAAAAAGTCTAGCATGTTAAAAAGTGAAAACTCAAAATGTCAAAATCTCAAAATCTAGGTTAGTACGTAAACAAGTTGGTCAAACTCTTTGTAGCCTATCATCGAATCAGTCCCATATCAAATCATCTGATATCATCATGTCTTAGAATGCATCCTTCCTACAATGGACATCAACATTAGGCATCATCGTAGTTTAGTCTTGGCTAGAGGTATTGAAGAACATTGACTTGTTTGTGTACTACATATTTTCTTTTGATTTATCTAATTTTACTCATCCCAAGGACCTCTCAATGATGTGCCCAACGAAGGGATTTAGAGAGATATGATTGGGGCAATGATCATTATCTTTTCATCTGTTGCACTTGTTGGACATTCTTGTAATATAACTTGGCGAATACTTCCTTTATTAGGTATGTATGGAGGGTGTTTTGGATATTTTGTTGACCACATAGGAAGGCTTGCCTCTCTATGTTTCAGTCCGAGATGTTTGAAATATCTAAAGTACATCCTAGTAAGGTTTTCATATGTCAGGTGTGAACAAGAGTACTCCTTTCTGATTATCGAGTCAAAGTCCATCACACTAAATATGTCATCCTGGTTCTTTATACCTTGATGCATCGTATTTATGTGTGTTATCAAACATAAGATAATTGGCCCTTTAAAAATCCCAACTCCATGACAGATGTTCATCATCATCATCATCTTTTGTCTTGTTGAAATTTCTTCTTTCTCCCATTTTTCTTTCTTTTCATGCTAATAGGGTACTATGACAGTTAATCACCGCCATCATTAATCTTGCATCCACAAATCATCAACACAGTGCATATCATATAGAAAAATCGATCATCTCATACACATTTAATATAGATTTGTTATTCTAAGCATCTCATAAACATAGCATTACATACACATCTGCATAAAACACCTCTTACAGGAAACGTAAATAAACCATCATATCATCCATGGCATAATCATATAACCACCATTGCATCACATAAATAGATTAGGCATTTGCATCCATTTGCATAAATCATCGTCATATAAATATACATATCATCCATCATCCATAAGTATCATATAGAACATCTCATAAATAAACACATCGCAATCATTTTGCAATTTCATCTCATAAAACATTCCATATCATTATAAGCATCTAGTGCATAATTAAAACAAATCATAATAGGTACAAAAACATTATAAACAATCCATTACATTAAGTGCATACATCCATCTATAATCATATTAAACATCTCATAAAAAGCATTCATTATGCCATCACATATACATCATAAGGTCATTATTCACATATCATTTTGCATATACACCATAAATCATCTCCATACCATTTTGCATAACATATCATGTCACATAACATCATATCATAACATCATTGTCACAAGTGCATATCATACAGGAAAAATCATGTACATTCATCATTGCATAGCCACATATTAGGATCACTACATTCATATCATCGTCACCATCATAATAGAAAAGGAAATTGAAAAAGAAATCAGTGCATAAATCATTGCATGTGCATCAACATACATAAGTCATCATATAGATTGCATCATCATATAAACATACATATCATCTATCATCCATCCATATCGTATAAATCCATTTTGCATATCATATGTCATCATTCATTGGAAGCATAATATAGATCTGTTAGTCACATAACACATATACACCAACAGAAAGAAATACATCCATACATCCATCACATAATACCATAACATTATTGAATCACATATAGAAGTAAGAACCATCCATAAATGCATAATAAATAAATAGTACACAACACATAACATCAACATCATCATCTCATATATATCATCAGGTAACTGTCATAGTACAAAATAATCGGATCACTATACATGTGCATGCCAATAAGTACAAAAAGGCCCAACGGGCTATAAAAAATGAGCCCATATGGCACAAAAGAATAATATCTTGATCAAAATGTGGTCTAACCCTCCTGTTTGCTGCCCTCGCCTCTATGACTGTGACCCTCTATCAGTCTGTGGCTGGTCCACTGTGAGTAATCTGGGGCCTGAGCTGCTCTGTGTATGACCTGGTGATAAAACAAACGATAATAATCCACCTACCGGATGGCCTCCCTGTATGAGTGAAGAGGCACTATGCTCTGAGAGGAGGAGGGTGCCATGCTCTCTAGCTACTGTCTACAACCCATCTTTGTAGCCACCTGTAGCTCTGTGAACTACCTTTGTAACACTGCCTAGTCCCTCTCTGCACGGGCCTAGTCTCTCTCTACTGTCAAGGCTTGAACCTGGGCCTACAACTTTGCTAACATCCTGTCCCTTGGATTTGGCTGACCTGCTGGCTATACTGGCGGAGGCTACACATGAGGTTGATCCTCACCCTCGGCTCATGGTGGTGCGGTGGCCTAATCTTGGTGCCCATCATGTCCACCCTCTGGCCCCTGGTCTTGATCCTGCATCTGTACATCAACATGTGGCTGATCCATCTGAACCTGTGCTGGCTGGACCTGTACTAGTTGATCTCATGCTGGCCCTTTGCCACCTTGATCCTGGGCTCCTCGGCCTCATCTTGCCCCCCTACCCTTGGCTCTCCATCGAGCAATGGGTGCACCTAGAACTGTCAAACGTAGATGCGGTCAGAACCAATCTCTTTATGCTTGATTCACTCTTGGATCTACAACCCCTTGATTGTACGCCCATGGCTGGGCCACCAGCTGCCTGAAACTGTCAAATGCCTTAGAGGTAGGAATATATTTCCCCCAGGTATCCTACGATATCGTACGAGCAAAAATGGCCTGATAATCATCGTTTGGCCTATCTTGTACCTCCCCAAACTGACGTTGAACTCATTTGGGCATATATCACTCAATCATGGTATGCTCTCGCCCCTGCATAAACCAATCCTGGCAGGCAAATAATAACTATTGTACATCGTCGATCAATCTGGGCCAACCAAGGTAGGGACACTATGTAAACACTGTCATCTCATCAATAACCCTCCTCTAGTGAGGGATCCCATGCTCACCAGTATGTGTAAAGGACAAGCTGCCCCTGTAGTGGCAAACCACTGGGTCATCAAGACCAACTGGCACTGGAACAACCCATGGCCAAAGAGTGGAGATATGCTCCCACACCCACACATGAAGGAGTGTGACACCTGCACCAAGTTCCCTACCATCCAAGTATGCATACTCATGTAAATCCATGTAAAGGGAGGCAAGAAGAATTGGACCCCATGCAAAATGGACTGGACTGTTGTGAACCATCCACTCCCAGCAAAGCCCCCAACCAGGATTGAAATACCTGCCTCATTGATCCGGGGCAACAAGACCTGAAATGATAGCAACTACCACTAGATGGAATGGTGATGTGAGCAACTGATGATGCTCCAGCTCTATATGGCCCTCACAAAACATAACCTCATATGTGGCCAGGACTGGATGGCAGGCATCCCATTCAACATCCATATCATGAATAACTTGTTGACCATGTATCAACAATCTAAGGATGCGCCACACATCCTCCAGGGTAACGGTGGCCTCGCTAGTGGGAAGATGAAATGACGATGTCTCACTATGCCATCTCTTGGAAAGTGTAGAAATCATGCCAAGGTGGGTCTGCACAGGCACTGCATAGGCAATATGCCATAGCCCCATCTCTTGCAGTCGATCCTGCTCCTTGTCAGTCAGATCTCACAAATAACCAAATATCTCTTGTGATCTGTGCTCATGAGAATGGAGCTCCCTCGCCCCCTCCTGCATTAGGAAATATCACCGTGTTAAAATCATTGAGAAATTTTATCCCGAGTATTAAAAAAACTAGTCTAGCGTTGCAAACTATGAAGGCGTCGCAGTTTAAAATTTACAAACAGTGATGTTGGGGTCTCAAAATCCCAAACTGCACCGCAGCAGTGCACTTTGCTTAAACACCCCGAACCCTAATTCTAAAGTCCACCACGGCGTTGGAGTTTGAAAGTCCAATTCTCCATTTCACGAAGGCGTTGGAGTTTGAGGAATCTCTTCAAACTACAAACTCCACAGCAACAGTCCATCTTGTGATGGCGGTTTAGTTTGGAGGACTGAGCAGTCTAGTTTGAAATTGGAGAAATGCTATATAGCACCGCTGCAAATGACCTAGTTCTAAAAGCAATAAATAAGCACATTAAATGAAAAATGAAGCTCAGGTAAGGATCACATACCGGTGCCCTGATGCCAAGAGGTCACTGGTACGTCTATACTCGGTCAAAAATATGCAATAGGTGCTGTCGTTGTGGCATCTCGTTAGAGTATTAGAGCTTAAATTGTGAAATCTCTTAAGGCTGAATGTGTTCAAATGAAATGGAAGTGGCCCCTCGAGGCCTATTTAAGCTTGAAAATTAGGGTTTTTTTACCTTGTTCAACCATCCTGCTAGGGTTTTGGACCCCTGGTTCTATTTTTGTTCATCTGAAGCTCATTTCACACTATTTTTTGGTGTTTTACCTCATTTTTTGACCACTCAGAGTCTTTTTGGACCTTTCAGGTACATTGTCCTCTTTTTCGCGAGATCACCCAAAAACTAAGAATTTTCATCCGATCTCTTGACGGGGCATTATGTTACCATAATTTCCTTCGCTAGGGCAGTAGTGAGGTAATTTTTAAAATAATTTTTTTTTTGGCTTTTGATCGAGACCGTTTATTCTTTGAACCAACACAACGAGTGCACTGCTTCAAAGAGGGGAAAAATGTAGACACGTAAAATGTACTAATTAACACTGCACATTTGATCCCGACCACTAACATCACTTCATCTTGAATCATCCCTTAGTCTAACCATTTAATCAAATACCTTTATTTGATTAAATTCATCAATGTTCCTCTCTTAATTGAATAAATCATTTATCTAATTAAGTCGTCCTTGTTAATTAAATCAATCAGTCTGATTTAATTATCCTTAATTAAATAATCAATTTTATTTGATTAAATCTCTAAATTCCATCCATCAAATTAAATAAATTAAAACCTTATTTGATTTAATTTAACTTCATCTCCTTGGTTAAATAAAATAAAAATCTTTATTTAACCCTGAAATCATATTCTTCTCATATTTTGATTTAAATCAATCCATAAATATAAATCAATATGTCATATCATTCTAATCTCATTAAATTAATTAACCTTGATTAATTTAATCTCCTCTCATGTCCCATCCTCTAGCTTTTGTAATTTGCACAAGAAAATACATTTAATTCATTTATTAAATCTCTATTTTCTCTCAAAAGGCATAATAAAGGAATATTCCTCAAATTTGAATTCAAAAATCCAAGTGGACTTTGTCCTTCCAACAAGGCATTTACTCCACCTGGAAAGTCCTTTTTCCTTGAGCCAAGTGGCATTTAATGCACCTTCTTTCCCTCTTACATGTCATTTCAACAATTTCAAAAATCAAAGATATGCATTTACTGACACATTCTTCAAAACTTGCACACCCTCCATCCATTCACCTATTGACAAGTGGCATCTTGCTATTTGTTGATTCTTAGTCCCACATTTCTCTCTTTTGGGCATTCTTCCAACTTGACATTATATAAATAAGAGGCTTTATTCCTCATTTGATCATCCATTTCATCAGGTTTTATAACTAGATTATGCACATTTTTTCTTGGAGCATTCATCAATATTCAACCAAGTGGATCAAAATCTTCATCAAATCATCTTCATCACAACATTGGATTTGGGAAAGGGCCAATTTTCACATCAAATTGGCACCAACTCCCTCAAGAGATTAAGAGTTTGCTTTGTTTTAAAATAAGATTCAATATTTTAGCTTTAAGTTTGTTGTGTTCTTCATGTTATTCCTTTTCTCTCACATTCAAATGGATTTCTTGAGGGATCTATATTCTAACTTGCATTGACCTTATTAATGTGTTGTTTGTTGTGTTCTTGTAGGTGTAGGATCTAGGTCCACAAGAGGTATCTCTTCATGGTTTCCTCTTTTTCTTTTTCCTTTACCTCATACTCATTGTAGACTGCTTCTATTCAAGGCATAATCCTATTACCATAGCTAGGTCTAAAAAACATTCTATGCCATTCCCTATAAATGTCCCTTGGATTCCTTGATTTAGCCCTAATGGGTAGAGGGATGTTGGACTCCAATTGCTTATAAGCCCCATGTTGTTGTCCCCAACTAATCTCATTTTGTACCCAAGACATAAATGCCCTTAATTGAACATCTACAACATACAATAGTGGGTTCCAATCATTGTCTTGAGTCACAACATAATTATGTAAATAAAACTCACACAACAAATTCTTCATTTTAGGGGAAGCAATTCGATAAGCATTGAAAAATTCAATAGGGGTCTCAATAGAAGGGTTCAAACCTGAGACAATTCTTCCCAGCTTAAAAGAAAGATATTTCTCCTTCAAGTGTAGAGCATAGACCCTTGGAGGGACCCTACACTCTAAAATTTGTGGTACTAATACTACCATATCATCCACTTTTTTCTTCAATGTAGCAATTTTTGCATCCTTTTCTTCAATCTACTCATCTTTCTTTTGAATCTCCTTCTTCAATCTACGCTTCTCCTCCTTCCATTCTTCTTCTCTTCTTTGCATTTATTTCCATAAATGCATAGCTACCATGTACATTGAGAAATTAGGGGGTTTATGCATTCCTACCCGCATTTTCCCTGGCACTGATGCTTGCTCTCCATATAGTACTAACTGTAAGGATTCATGTTGTCCCATCAATGTAGGCTGTAGGGGTACTGATTGTTCTTGTTTTTCTTGTTGCTGTAGGAACTCTTGTTGCAAGATCTTATTTTGCAAAATCTCTTGCTACAGGAAATCCTGATTTTCCTCATACCCTTGGTTCTGCACTTGTTCTAAAATTTTAGTAAGGTCTACCAATGTTATGTTTGTTACCATCTTAAATACATCCTCTTCCTCGACATTCACCTGCCCCATTGGAGCTTCTGTGTCGTCTTGTGATATTTTTCTAGACTCAAGGTTTTCCTGCGAAGGCATACCAAAGGTTGGTCTAGCAGGTCTTGAATTTCTAGGAGGGCTCTCATGTTTTTCTTTGGCTACAGGATGAACAGTGTTAGCCTTCCACTTCCTAGAGGTTGGTATTTCTTTTTCTTTTAGCTACTTCTTGGATTTTCCTTTTCTCATTTCTGCCTCTCTTTTCTATGCCCTAGTTTTCATTAGGATGCCAAGTGGAATATCATCATCAGAATCTGGGGGAGAACTTTCTTTGTCTGAGTGCTCTATCCCAGAAGAGATAATTTCTATGGTTTCTTCTGTTGTAGGAGGTTTCTAATGTCTAGTAAGGTCCTAGGACAAAATGACATGGATCAAGTGAATAAAATTTGGTGAAGTTGCCTCAGACCTTAATGAAATTTGGTTTCCTTGGGAATCTTCACCAAATTTTATTCACTTAAGCCATGCCATTTTGTACTAGGACCTTACTACATAGATCCCATTAAGCCATCCTATTACCCTAAAACCTAAAACCTAAACTCTAAACCGTAAACCCTAAAGCATTCATGAATTTTCCTATATTAATAGTTAATTGCTTTTTCATTCCAGTAACATGCCTTAGACATAAATGAGGCTTACTATTTCTTGTAATTTTGTATAATTTAATGTAGGTGCACTTATATCTGATATCATGGATCAATTTAACATTGATGATATCATCAATCCAACACCTTAGCCACCTCCACCTCCACCCCAGGCTCCACCTCCCCCTACACCCCTCCACTTAATATCGCACCTCCACCCCAGGATCCACCTCCCCCTCCACTCCCTCCACTTAATATCCCACATCCATCACTTGCTGGATCTGATGAGGCTTTCTTGTGAGCATGTATAAATGATCAAGTGGAATCCATTCAAAATCAAATCAATTTTATGCAAAAAATCAAGCATTGATTCCACCACATGTGAGACATTTTGCATCTACGATGCAAAACATTGTGGATGCCATTAGGACTATTGATTCTGATCTAGATAGGCATCAATGAGAAAGAGAGCAAATGATACAATTTTATGCAGACGGTCTCTCCTATAAAAAAATTTTAAACCTTAAAATAACAAAAGCCCATCTATCCCCTTACTTTATTGACCCTGTTACTCAGCAACCCATTCCTCCCAATAAAACTAGAATATCCATGAGGTGGTGTATACATCCACATATGAGTGAAATTTTTTGGGATCAATGGTATATGGTATTTGAAAGTCCACCACATGCTAATTTGGAGGTCCCATTGTATTTTTCGAGGAAAATATATGTAGAGTTTGTTATGGGGAAAAAGCCCAATTATTTTGATTTTAAATCATTTCAAGGTGTTGGTGGCGGCATGCCACAATAGAGGTTAGGGGAAAGGGTTGATCCCTAATGCCCCGTGCATGCACAACCTCTTGTTGCTCCTCTTGGTCCTACCATTCCCACACCTATGCATCAATGTGCGGTGGTATAATACACTCGCAGGAGACCTTAATCAACATGATTATGTGATCGCGGGTAGGGAGCATAGAGATGACAATGATGGAGGAGTGTTTTATGGAGTTGGTTCGAGGACCACTCTAGGAGTGTCAAGACCACATGTATGTACTAGTTTCCATTAGTTGTGCTATGGACCCGATCAGGCCACACCTAGTTCAGGTGGACATAGAGATTCTGGTGGTTCATCTGGTCTTCTTAGTTAATTTGTATAATTTCTTATAGTAGACCATCATTTTGAGGACTCTACAACAGGTACAAATATGCATCTACATGTTGAATTTATAAGAATTTTAATGAATGTATATATCAAAGAAAAGTTTTCAATACATTTTAACAATGAAACTATTTGGTGTACAAATGACACTAACAATGGGGCAATCATCCACTCCATGAGTACATACATCGACACCAGTCCTAGTCGGAAACCCTTATGGGGGGTATTTTGATTTCAAAATTTTAAATTATATATGAATAATTTTTAACTTGAGTTTTAAATTTATAATTGAATCATGAACATATGCTTTAAATATTTATGTTGGTTTAGGGGAGTCAATCGACTTCGACATTGATTCCACCCGAGGGGTTGTCGAGCACTCCTCCTCTATCCAATGTCGTAGATCAGGGGTAGGTGCATTTATATTGTAAATTGTTTAACTTACATTAGTATAGTTACACTTATGAATTTTGAATTCACTATATATCAAATGTGCATGTACACTCGTAAATATTATAAGTGTTAAATGTCTATATGTATGTCTAGGTTGATACGACAATGAGAATGGGCATCAAACAAAAATTAGATATTGCGGCTATTCGTGAGGCCTTTGAATTTCAAGTTTTTTTAAAAAATTTCTACACAAAATGTGCAAACTTGAATATATATATTTTAACCTAATTCAAGTATACATGCTTTAAATTTGATCTTGTCTAGGACTTTGTTAGTGCGAATTTTTTCCATGACTCAGTCATAGTTACACCTCCAGGAGGACATGTAGAGCAGGCTCTAGATATCATGGTAATTTAAATTTTTTATTATATTTAAAGTTAATTACAAATTATATATTCTCGATAACTTTAATTTAAAATTTAAAATTGAATATATATATATATAATATGAGCTAATACATGTTTTAAATTATTTTTATTTTATAGCATGAGACACATCTTGTAGTTGAGCATGCACAAACAGGGCCTAGAGTAGAGGGTGCACAACCTCAGAATACGGTACAATTAAAATATGATAAATTATAAATTAAATTGAATTAAATTATTTTTAATTGTAGACTTACATCTAATTTCAAATTTCATTGTCTTGTTTAAGTAGATTGATTTAGAGAATTTAGAGGTTGGTTCAGGTGCACCAGAGCATCCAGACTCAGATATGATGGTAATTTAATTTTATGATGAATTATAAATTAAATTGTCATTAAATAAATTTTCATTTTCTTACATCTGATTTCATCTTTCTCTTGTACAGAGTGTTTCAGGTCATCCACATAGTCCACATGGTGTGTAGAGGTCTCTTGATTATAGAGAGGATACATGACCTAAACATGATTTTATGGGTTATATTTAATTATTTCATGGACTACATATTTGGTTTCTCATGTACTCTATTGGACTTTATATTTCATGGGTCAAGTACTTTGTTGGACTTTAGTTCATGGGTTGTACTCTAATGAACTTTATTTCATGTGCTTAATATATTGGTTTCATGCACTTAATATGTTGTAAATTATGGACTTTATTATTGTTCAATTTTAATTTACACGTACATTTCTGCATTTTATGTTCATAGTCAAGACATTAATATAGGAAATTAATGTGAAATTAAATATAAATATGAAATTAAAGTTGAAATTAACAAGACATTTTAATATTTGTACTTTACAAATTTAGAGATCCCATACATGATATACATGATAGTCAATGAACTTATTCAATTCACATCAATCAATAATTAGTCAATAAATCATAATTTACAAACAAAAGAAATCCATTTATATACCACAAAGGATGAAATTTTAAGAAACAAACAATACCATACAAGATTAAAGAACAAAATCATTAATAAATTCTATAAACTAAACATAAATACCAATCAAAATGCAACAAGTTTTTCCAAAAAAGTAGTTCTATAAGTATACACCATATTTCCTAGTTCTTTTACAACATTAAATTAAAGAACTTAATTATCCAAAAATAGGCTAAAGTTTTGAAATTACATCATGTAGTCCTATATTTAAAAATCATGCAAAGTGCTAGAGAAAATTTAAGAATATAAAAGTCCTCTAGACCTCATGTTCCTCAAAAAACACTAATTTATAAGCTATCAAAACAAATAATAGCATCCAACACTAATTTATAGGTTGTCTTAAGGGGATCAAAGGAGAGTATAATTAAGTATAAATATTAAGTGATATAAACAAGTATTATACTTTAGGGCGAGTCATCATAACAAATGATATAATTAAGTATAATATTTATGATATGTGTTAATACGACATGTCTTAAGGGGATGTCTTAAGGGGTTCTAATACGACGTCTTAAGGGGATCAAAGTAGAGTATAATTAAGTATAAATATTAAGTGATATAAACAAGTATTATACTTTAGGGTGAGTTATCATAACAAATGATATAATTAAGTATAATATTTAGGATATGCACGCTAATACGACACATCTTAAGGGGATGTCTTAAGGGATCCTAATACGACGTCTTAAGCGGATCAAAGAAGAGTATAATTAAGTATAAATATTAAGTGATATAAACAAGTATTATAAGTTTTACCTAGGGTGACTCATCATAACAAATGATATAATTAAGTATAATATTTAGGATATGTGGTAATATGACACGTCTTAAGGGGATGTCTTAAGGGGTCCTAATACGACGTCTTAAGGATATAATTGATTTAACAATAATTTATGAATGATATTTAGTGATTATACAATCAAATATAAAGTTTCAAAGTAGGAAACCATGCACATTTAAAAAACAAAATATATAGAATATTGATTTTTATACATAAAAGTACATAGAGTACATAATTGTGTATGTACATGTATTTGTAATTTGTACAAATTTTTCAATTGTTTAAGTATGTATGTACATATATGTCATCTCAAAAAAATGTTTACAAAATTTGGCTATGCCATTTCAAGAACATCTCAAACTCGTGCCTGGAATGTAGTAGGTCTTCACGCCACTTGATATTAATAGGGTACAAGCAATATCAATGAAATCATTAAAACATACATAGTTTAGTTTATATAAAACTATCTATATGTACACAACTCAAGTACCTGTATTTAAAAGTATTCCACACATGTGTGTAGGTTGAATAAAAAAATCCTCTCCTTTTTGTTTCAAAGTATGAGATCAATGCAATGATGACTTAAGGATACAAAAAAGGATAATAAATAAATTTTAACTATTAATGTACAAGCAATATCAATATATAATCAAAACATGTATTTAAATATAATTTAACTAATGATTACCTTTTTTATCAAGTATTCCATGTTGTCTAGGTTGAATCTGCATGGACTAGATCCTTTTTGTGATTATGGCTTAAGGATCTATAAAAGTAAAATTTAAATCAATTTCAACTAATAACACACTTGACCAATATCAAAACATGTATGTAATTTATTTAAAAGAACAATATAAAACGAAAACTATATTTACTTATTCCATTGTACTATCTGCATCCTCTCTTTTTTGTAATGCATCTATGATTATCTCATGCTCTTCCATAGAAATTGTCCATAGCACTTTATTTGTAGGTCTTCCACAATACTAAGCTAGTTTTATATTTGTTTCCACCACCAAATGTGAACAGTGTATAATATTTTTATGCATTTCATAATCTTCGAATGCAGGTAGACCATTCTTCCTTGTTAGGTATTTTCATAGCCAAGTTCCAAAAAACACCACAGATCCTATTGGAAAATATGAAAACCATCATCAAATAAGTTCTCAAAATTTTCTTAAGCGGATCAAAGACTTGTTCTAAAAATTTTCTTAAGGTGATCAAAACTTGTTATCAAAATTTGCTTAAGGGTATTTCTTAAGGGGATCATTGTACCTGTTGGATAATGATAGCCATCATCATCTTCTCAAGGTGCTATTAACTTATGTTTAGTCTCCATGTAACGAGCCAAACAATATTCTATTTCCTCTTCATTCCCCTCAAGTTCAACAATAGCATACACATGTCCTACAAATAAAGTTTGATTTAATAACTTGCACATATCCATATAAATAATTTAGTATTACAAAATAACTTAATAAAGTGAAATAAAATGAAATAAATTGAATTAAATTACCTTCTAGTATGGTCTAAAACATGGTCATAGTCTTTAGATGCAAACACTTCATCATTTTGTTCAATAGTTCTTTCATATTGATTGTGTGCTTATGTAGGTGTCAACAATCTTTGCTACCATTGTTCAACCCATTCTATATTTTCACATGCTTCCCAATATCCTGAGATACAAAATTGAAAAAAACATGCAAGCTCCCTTGTCCAGATAGTCCATGTGCTTTTTGTCGAACTTCTAAATGTTGGAATATGTGCCTCAATCCATACTAACATGGAACTCCTGAAGGGAAAAGTCACTGTGACATTAATCATGTCTAGCCAACTAGCTGTTCTGAATTCTCTTGAAATGTTCATGTCGCCGAGACAGAGTTGATGTCTTGCCGACAAGTCTATCGCTATGACCCTTGTGTTCGGTGTCACCTTTTGTCGAGTGGAGACCTCTGGCCAACAAAATGCTCTTATCGGGTGTCAGGGAAACACAAGGGTCTTGGGGAGAAGTCCCAACGACTGGAGAAAATCTCACCAATAGCATATGGCTATCAGGGAAACACAAGGGTCTCGGGGAGAAGTCCCAGCGACAATGGAAGGTCTCGCCGATAGGGATACACTTGGGGTCTTCGTCGTGACTCAAAGAATTCGGTATGAAGTCTTAGCGACCAATGGAGAGTCTCGCCAATAGTTGTATGGCTTCAGAGTAACATAAAAGATCTCAGTGAAACCTCTTGGCAAGGGTCAAATATCTTTCTGACTCGATAAGACATGGGTGCTCGATGTGAGGTCTCGGCGAAAGACAAAAGTCTTGCCGACTGGTGATTGGGGCACTCGGTATGACTTAGGACCTAGGGATGAAGTCCTAGCGAAAGCGATGAGTCTTGTCGACTGGTGGATGCTTCAGAACAACATGAAGACTCGGTAGGAGGTCTTGGCGAGAGTGAAATGTCTTGCCAACTCGGTAAGACATGTTTGCTTGGAGTGAAGTCTTGGCGAAAGATGAATGTCTTGCTGACTGTCAGGTGCTTCGGTGAAACTTGAGGAGACTCGGCGATACCTCTTGGCGAACAGTAAAGTCTTGCCGATGGCAAAGTTGAAATCGATGTAACTTGTGAAGCTCGGTAAAATATCTTGCCGATAGGAATGCATTGGATGTCTGCGGTTTTAGTATGACTCATGGCGTTCATTATATCGTCTTGCCGACTATTGGGATTTATGCCGATATCGATATGAAGACTTTGTGGCATCGGGGAGACACTGTTAGTGTCTCACCGATATGCCAACAAAGTTGAATGTTTCCTTTGACCGTTTGACCTTCCTATGTGGCGTCTCATGGACCAATCAGAGGAAGTGAATTTCAAAACGATGACAGTTAGATTTTTGCAACAGTTGCGACACTGGAGCTGAACTGCATGCAAGGAAAAATCTGCAATGGGATGGAAACTTTCTATGATGGGGCAATGGCGGATAAGGATGAACAAAAGATAAAAATCAGAATGTGATAAGATAAAAAGAGATCAATTCTGAGAATGAATATGATCGGATTGTTGAGAGCATTTCTATAAGAGATTGAACAGTGAATGAAGCTAGTGTGAATTGATACTAGAGCATTGTATCTCTGCATTGTATGTAATTGTTGTTACTATAATACAAAGAGATTAAGCTTGGTGTGGTGGGTTTTTTCCCAAAAGGGTTTCCCACGTAAATCTGTTGTTCATTGTCTTTGAGTATCTTCTATGTTTCTGTAAATCTTTCATGTGTGTCTTAATTAGATTGTAATTTGGAAATTAAAAGTACTGTATGCTTACTCCCCTGTGGTTTTGACGTTAGGAAAGTTGTTTCTGCACCTCTGCTTTCCTTACAAGTGGTATAAGAGCCTAGTTAGTTGTGCTATCCTTGTGAGTGGGTTGGGTTTTTTGTGTCAATTATTTTTCAGTGGGAGTTTGGTAGAGGTATGATAGTTTAATTACAAATTAAGATGGCGAGCACATCAGGGAAGATGGAAATAGAGAAATTCAATGGTAGCAATTTTGAGTTGTGGAAACTCAAAATGGAAGATCTGTTAGTGAATCGTGATTTGTGGCTTGTTGTGTCTGGAACGATGCCTCAAGGCATGAAGCAAGAGGATTGGGATCTTGCAAATAGAAATTCTAAGGGGTTGATAAGGCTTTGTTTGGCAGACTCTGTTCTTCTAAACATGCATGAAGAAAATACTGCATCTTCCTTGTGGAAAAGACTGGCATCTATTTATCAAGGCAAGTCCTTGGTGAACAAATTGTTCTTGAGGAAGAAGCTGTACTCTTTAAGAATGCAGGAGGGAGGATCTGTTGCTGATCATTTGAATGCATTCAACGTGCTGATTGCTTAGTTAACATCTATTTTTGTGAAGATTGAAGATGAAGATCGCTGCATGTTGCTGCTATGTTCTTTGCCAGATTCTTGGGATCCTCTGGTGATGGCTATTGGGAGTACGACATCCACTTTCAAGATGGAAGATGTTGTTGCTTCTTTTTTTTTGGAAGAGATGAGAATAAAATCTTCTGAGATGGCAAAGGAGGCTCTGGCTATTAGAGGAAGATCGAAGGAGAAAGGCAAGAAGAAGGACAAGAAATCTAGATCGAAATCAGAAGGGAGATCAAAGTCTCCTGGCAAGAAGTCTAAGGTAAAATGCTGGAATTGTGGGCAACTTGGTCATGTTCGGAGGGATTGTAAGGAGAAAAAGAAGAAGAAGAAGACCTCTTCTGAAAATGATTCTTCTAGGAGTGATGTGGACGCCTTCATTGCAGCCTTGGCTAGGTGGGCATCTGATGATGTCTGACTGATTGATTCTGGAGCATCTTTCCACATGACATCTCATAAAGGATTGGTTCACGAAGTATGAAGAATATAATGGTGGAAAGGTGTACTTGGCAAGTGATTCATCTTTGGAAATTGTTGGCCGTGGAAGAGTCAGAATTCAATTCCCTGATGGATGAGTGAAGGGAATCAATGATGTGATGCATATACCAAGTCTGGCTCGTAATCTACTTTCTGTAAGTAAGCTGAATGATATTGGAGTGCATGTCACGTTCTCTAGAAATGGTTGCAAGATGACTAGAGGCTCTATGGTGCTAGCAAGGGGTGCTCGTATTGGTACCTTATACAAGTTGGATGCACAAGCTATTCAATGCAATAGTGTCTCTGCGAAGTCACTGAAAGCTACTCATGGAGGAATAGAGGGAAACGTTCCTGATGGTGTAAAATCCATGGAGGTTAAACTTCTAGTAGAAAAGAAAATACTCTGGCATCATAGGCTAGGCCACATTGGTGAGAAAGGTTTAAAAACCTTGAAAAATAAAAACTTGGTAGAAGGGCTTGAAGATTGTAACCTTGAGTTTGAATTTTGTGAACATTGCATATATGGTAAACATCACCGTGTTTCATTTTATTCCAGTCCTGACAAATCTTCTAGTTTTCTTGATTATATACATTCTGATGTGTTTGGTCCAGTGAATGTTTCTTCTTTATCTAAATCAAGATACTATGTGTTGTTTATTGATGATTATTCAAGAAGAGCATTTGTATATTTTTTGAAAAGTAAATTAGAAGTGTTCAGTCGGTTTAAGGAATTTAAAAACCTTGTTGAAGATCAGACTGGTAGGAAAATAAAATGTTTAAGGATTGACAATGGTGGTGAGTTTTGTTCAGATGAATTTGCAAGGTACTGTACAGATCATGGGATTAAAAGACATAAGACTACACCTTACAATCCACAGAAAAATGGAGTTGCTGAAAGGTTCAATAGGATAGTAATGGAAAGAGCATGAAGTATGCTGAGTAGTGCTGGCTTGGAGAAGCAGTTCTAGGCTGAAGTAGTCTCTACAGCATTTTACTTGGTAAATCGTTCTCCTAACTCTGCTCTTGTTGAGAAGATGCCTTTGGAAGCATGGTATAGAAAGAAGCCCTCTTTGAGACATATTCGTGTCTTTGGCTATGAGGCATATGCTTATGTGCCATTTGAAAAAAGATCTAAGTTGGAAAACAAAGCTATAAAGTGTATTTTTACTGGCTATAGCACTAGCATAAAAGGATACAAGCTTTGGAATCTTGAGACTGAGAAGGTTTTATATAGCAGAAGTGTTATCTTTCGTGAGCTGAAGCCTTCTACACTGGATCCGTAGTCAGAGAAGAAATCAGAAAATGAAAAGGATGTAGCAAAAATTCCTCTGACACCAGATAAAGAGGAATTGAAAAATAAAAATGTACCTGATACTGAGGAAAGCTCAAGTAGCTCTGAAAGTTCTAAAGAAGATGAAAAAACACCTCAGCCTCAGCTTGTGAGGAGGTCAAATCATGAAAGAAAGCAACTTGATAGGTATGGGTTTTCTTTGATAGAGTCTACTTGTGCCTATGCTTTAATTTCTAGCACTGATGATCCTGGGACTATGAAAGAGGCATTTAAAATGTCTGATTCAAACTCTTGGTTGGAAGCCATGAATGAAGAAATGGCATCATTAGAAAAGAATGACACCTGGAGTTTGGTGCCATTGCCTAAAGGTAGAAAAGCTGTGGGCTACAAATGGGTTTTTAAAAGGAAAATTGGTTTGGAAGGGAGTGTAGAAAAATATAAAGCGAGACTGGTCGCAAAAGGTTATTCCCAGGTAGAGGGAATTGATTATGGAGAAATCTTTTCTCCTATAGCTAAGCTGAAATCTATTAGATTTCTTTTGTCACTTCCATCAGTGTATGACTTAGAGATTGAACAGATGGATGTGAAGACATTGTTTCTTCATGGTGATCTTGAAGAAGAAATTTATATGTCCTAGCCAGAGCACTTTGTGGAAAAAGGTAAAGAAAGACTGGTTTGCAAGTTGAAGAAATCTCTGTATGAGTTAAAACAGTCTCCTAGAATGTGGTACCAAAAGTTTGACACTTTTTTTTTGTCATTAGGATTTGTAAGATCAAAATCTGATCACTGTGTGTATTACAAAGCTGAAAGTGATCAAGTTCTTATTATTGCTCTCTATGTTGATGATATGCTATTCATAGGAAATAGTAAGCTAATGATTTCTGATCTTAAGTCTCAATTGTCTGCAAAGTTCGAAATGAAAGATCTTTGTGTAGCAAGGTATATTCTGGGAATGGAAATAACCAGGGATAGGAAGAATAGAAAACTTTGGCTCAGTCAGAGTAAGTATATCATGACTATTCTAGAGATATTTTGTATGACTGATTGCAAGAAACTAGTTCCAGTTACACAGGGAACGAATCTATCTAATGAAGACTGTCCAAAATCTCCTATTGAGATGGACGACATGACCAGTGTGCCATATGCTAGTGCGGTTGGCAGCCTTATGTATGCAATGGTCTGTACAAGGTCAGACATTTCCCAAGTAGTGGGAGTACTTAGTTGGTTTATGGCTAATCTTAGGACACATTGGGATGCTATGAAGAGAGTGTTTAGATATCTGAAGGGCACTTTGGAATATGCTTTGTGTTACCATGGTAACTTGGTTGAATCACAGAGGACTCTCAGTATTCAAGGTTATGTGGATTTTGATTGGGTAGGGGACATTGACAGCAGAAGATCCACCAGTGGATATGTTTTCATGATGAATGGTGGTGCAATGAGTTGGATGAGCAAGCGGCAAGCTGTAGTCTCTTTGTCCACTATAGAGGAAAATTACATGGTAGCTACACTTGCCTGTAAATAAGCAATCTGGTTAAAACATTTGTGTTCTAACATTGGTTTTGATGCAGGAAAAATTACAATTTATTGTGATAGTCAAAGTGCTATATGTTTGGCGAAAAATCCTACTTTCCATGCCACGATGAAACATATAGATGTACAGTATCATTTTGTATGGGATATGGTGGAGGATGGGAGGGTCTCTTTGGAGAAAGTGGATACTCTGGAGAATGTTGCAGATGCATTGACGAAGCCTGTGAGCACAGAAAAATACAGGTGGTGTGCCAGTTCGATGGGCCTCTTGGCCCATGAGTTTCAGTAGTTTTATTATGCTCTGGAGTTGTCAGTAAGGTCTTCATCAAGTGGGAGATTTTTGGAATATGTGCCTCAATCCATACTGACATGGAGCTCCTGAAGGGAAAAGTCGCTGTCACATTAATCATGTTTGGACGACTAGTTGTTCTGAATTCTCTTGAAATGTTCATGTCACCGAGATAGAGTTGATGTCTTGTCAACAAGTCTATCGCTGTGACCTTTTGTGTTCGGTGTGACCTTTTGTCGAGTGGAGACCTTTGGCTGACATAATGCTCTTATTGGGCATCGGGGAAACACAAGCGTCTCAGGGAGAAGTCCCAGTGACTGGAGAAAGTCTCACCAATAGCATATGGCTATCAGGGAAACACAAGGGTCTCGGGGAGAAGTCCCAGCGACAATGGAAGGTCTCGCCAAAAGGGATACACTTGGGGTCTTTGCGGTGACTCAAAGACTTCGGTATGAAGTCTTGGCGACCAATGGAGAGTCTTGCCGATAGTTGTATGTCTTCAGAGTAACATAAGAGATCTCGATGAAACCTCTTGGTGAAGGTAAAATGTCTTGCTGACTCGGTAAGACATGGGTGCTCGATGTGAGGTCTCAGCGAAAGACAAAAGTCTTGCGGACTGGTGATTGGGGCGCTCAGTATGACATAGGACCTTGGTATGAAGTCCTGGCGAAAGCGATGAGTCTCGCCGACTGGTGGATGCTTCAGAACAATATGAAGACTCGGTAGGAGGTCTTGGCGAGAGCGAAATGTCTTGCCGACTCGGTAAGGCATGTTTGCTCGGAGTGAAGTCTTGGCAAAAGATGAATGTCTTGCCGACTGTAAGGTGCTTTGGTGAAACTTGAGGAGACTCGGCAATACCTCTTGGTGAACGGAAAAGTCTTGCTGATGGCAAAGTTGAAATTGATGTAACTTGTGAAGCTCAGTAAAACGTCTTGCCGATGGAGAAACTCTTGCCGATAGGAATGCATTGGATGTCGGCGGTTTCGGTATGAATCATGGCGTTCGTTATATCGTCTTGCCGACTATTGGGACTTACGCTGATATCGATATGAAGACTTTGTGGCATCGGGGAGACACTGTTAGTGTCTCACCGATATGCCAACAAAGTTGAATGTTTCCTTTGACCGTTTGACCTTCCTATGTGGCATCTCATGGACCAATTAGAGGAAGCGAATTTCAAATGGATGGCAGTTAGATTTTTGCAACAGTTGCGACACTAGAGCTGAACTGCATGTAAGGAAAAATTTGCAATGGGATGAAAACTTTCTACAATGGGGCAATGGCAGATAAGGATGAACAAAAGATAAAAATCAGAATGTGATAAGATAAAAAGAGATCAATTCTAAGAATGAATATGATCAGATTGTTGAGAGCATTTCTGTAAGAGATTGAACAGTGAATGAAGCTACTGTGAACTGATACCAGAGAGTTGTATCTCTACATTGTATGTAATTGTTGTTACTGTAATACAAAGAGATTTAGCTTGGTGTGGTGGGTTTTTTCCCGAAAGGGTTTCCCACGTAAATCTGTTGTTCATTGTCTTTGAGTATCTTCTCTATTTCTGTAAATATTTCATGTGTGTCTTAATTAGATTGTAATTTGGAAATTAAAAGTACTGTATGCTTACTTCCCTATGGTTTTGACATTAGGAAAGTTGTTTCCGCACCTCTACTTTCCTTACACTAAATTAATGCCATTTGGTAGATCCACTAATTTTCTCACAGTCAACTCTAGATAGAATGTTCTCTTCTTCAATGAACCAAAAGAATCGACGAACTATAGAGTACTCACTCAAACCAGGTGCAAATAATATTGTATTACACCAATCCACAATACCACATGCATCTTTAAATTTTACTACATCCTCAAATTTTAATTGTTCTCTAGCAAGAATTCTTTTGACACACGTGCCAACTCCATCATGTTCTCCTTTACCATGCCTAACTTGAAAAAAAATCCATATATGTTGGACATTAAGTTCCTTGTGAACCCTACTTAACCAATAGAACATTCGAGCATTCTTGTATTGCTCTATACAATTATCTGACCATATGAGGTGTTTTGTCATCTGGATTCCTCTTTCTCTTAAATTTCTATAAAATATATTGAATCAATATTGAAAAAACTCTAACAAGTGTAACCGGTTGTCACTCAAATAAAAATGATACTCCCTCAAAACTTTTCTATCATCCTTTTGCTATCATCTGCTTGTCTATAAACAATATGGACAAACATAGCTACTTGCACTGAATTATAATACTGTGATTGGATTTCCTCTTGTGGAGCTAGAGTATAATTTTCTACAAAATCAACCACTAGAAGTATAGTACCAATTGGTTCAAATGTGTTTCTACATGTGTGAAATTGACCATCAAGCCATCGAGCATGTTGAGAGTGCATGACATATTTTGGTACAATCTTATTCTTAAATTCACTCATGAATGCATGTACACTAACTTTTTTTTGTAACTAAATCACAACGCTTTCCTATTTTTCCATCTTTTAAAGAATAGTCAACATTCTTAAATATTTTAACATCTACTAATTGTTGTCCAAAATCATTATCAACACTTTCATGCATACAAATTCTTAAGAATGAAAGATTTCTATAGCTAGTGCATTGTCCAAAAATACAAGAACTTAAATAAAACAATTTACCATTAGATCTTTCACAAAACAAACCTAATATAAACTCCCTTATTGTTTCAGGTGGCATATTAATACCACATTCCTGTATAATCATGTTAGTATGCAAAGTACAATGTATATATCGAAAAACATTGTAAAAATAACAAAATTGAACATGCATTTTACAAGATATTCGTTGTTATTAATTTTTACATGCTAGGGTTTACATTTTTCAAAAGGCCTTTGACTTATTTTAATATTACCAAGTACCACTAAATCACCACAAAATTTTCTATAAAATTCAGTTTATGTTGTATCCAATAGGTGTTTTGTGTGAGGATCGCGAACTTTGGACCCCACCCTTAATTTTAAAACATCTCTAGCATTAGATGATACCCTAGTATTATCATGTCAATATTTTTCAATCAATATTTAATTTCAACATTCAATTTCATATCGGACCTTGGGAGTTGACCACTAAAACTCCAACATTGGTTGATAGGATCATTTTCTATACTTTCTCTTCTTTTTGCCACTCTTAGCAATGTTTTATGATGCATTTTTAAAACTTCACTAATATTGCTTAACATTCTTTTATTCAAAGTTGCTTTATTAACTATAGCAGTTGTTATAGCTCTTCTTGCTGCATTTTTATCTTAAGATCAACTATTTTTCCCAATAGATTGAATGACACTAGCAACAATAGACATAGCATGTTTTAATGATTGATCTTTTCTTCTTGGTTTAACAAAAAAAGCCTAACTTTTTCATTATTTTCCTCATTTTTTGCATTCTCATCAATTGCATCATTAGTTGACATTGAAATGCAAGTTTTTTATGATAAAATAATTTTTTGTATATTCTATTCACATGTGTTCTTGTTTGCCTCAAAGAAATCTTACTAGGAAGATTATCCAAAACATCACTTTCAATTTTAAAAAAAGTTTTTTATTAAATTCAACATCACATTCTAGATTTTCATTTTCATTTTCAAATTTTCATTTTCAACTTCAAAACGATTTACATTTTCATCAACAAAACGGTTTTCATTTTCATTTTCATCAACAAAATAGTTTTCATTTTCATTTTCAACAAAAGGATCATTCTCATTTTCATTTTCAACTAAATATTTTTCATTTTCATTTTATAATTTATTTTGAACAAATTCTATAAACCTTTCATCTCTCTAAATATTATCAATGTCAACATTGTTAAGTTTTGCATCTTGTAAAACTTCTACAAATGAATTTTCCATTTCACTAAAATGTGGATTTGAAGACGTACCTAGATTTTTTCCTATTGAAACATTCTCCATAGCATTGAAAGAAGGGTTTGAAGACATACTAGGACTTGTTTGTATAATCATATTATTTTCCAAATTTACTTCTTGCAAATTAGCTTCGTCCATGGTCACCTCAATGTTTTCATCTTCATTAGTTGTGGAATTGGATGCTCCACCATCATTCATTGATTTAATTCTCATTCCTCTTTCTCTTTGTCTTTGTTTCTCCTTCTCTCTCTTTGCTTCAATTTCTTCAGGATTTAATGTCTTCCTATCTTTCATCTTATTATGATCTTGTGAACCCATGATTATAAAATTCTCAAGTAGAAATGAATGTCAATACTGAAATTCTTCAAAAAATTCAATCCAAATTGCAAGTTGAAGATTTGTAAGGTCAAAATTCTTCCTCATGTGTTCCTCAAAACAAGTAGAAAACTAACACAATTCCACTTAAAAATTAGTTTACTTGATGCCTCCTTTCAAAAATTCAATCCAAATTGCAAGTTGAAGACCTATAAAAAAAGTCTTCCTCTTTTGTTCCTCCAAACGAGTAGAAAACTAACACAATTCCACTTCAAAAATTGTTTACATGATGCTTACTTTGAAAAATTCAATCCAAAATGCAAGTTCAACACATGTAAAGACAAGTTGATGAAAAATAGCCCAATACATCAAAGTCAGCCGTACATGTGAAGTTGCAGACTTCACAGTAAAAATTTGCCAATAAATTAAAAAAAAAATGGTAAAAAAGAAATGAGATCCCGTTTATTAAAAACAGGATCCCGTTTCATAATTGGGATCCCATTTTCCAATATTAAATGTGGGGACCATTGACATGGGAATGAGATCCTGTTTCCATGTCAACAGTCCCCACATTTAATATTGGGAAACGAGATCCTGTTTCTAAAAAAATGAATTTCGCCTTGCTTTGTGATCGGGTTTTTGGCTTGTATTCTAGTTCGGGAAAAGCATTGGGAATCCAAACCTAGGCCTTCAACCTAGTTTGACCTGCAAGTTGAAGGTCCTAACAATGTCAGAGAAAAATAGTGAGTTTGGACATATGGCTGATGACTTTTCTTGCAATTTTTTTTGACAAAATTAAAACCCATTATAGATGAGACAACAGAGGTTCCAAATATGTAATTTTTTTATAATTGGATTATATTTTCTATTTTTCAATTAATTTCTGATGAAACTGGTCCATAAAGTTTAAATATCAGGGTTTTTTACTTTTTAAATAACTTTTTATTAAACTATTGTTTTGTAAAATGAATTGCACGAGAACGCACTCCAAAAAAATATTTTCAATTAAAAAAAAATCAAAAAATGATAAGTTTAGGTCATCTTATGCATGATGTACATGACGATTTTTTAAAATGACAAATATGGCTAATAAAAATTTAACAAAAAAATATTCAATAAAAAATTACAAAAAATGTAGAAAACATGCTTTAGTGAGTTACAAATATTTTCCCAAAAGGATTTAGAAAAATACGATAATTTAGGTCAAAATATGGATGATGTACACGTGCATGGTATAGTACAAAAAAATGACTTTTAAATAGTGGTTTTTAGAAACGCCTATTGAAACTCAATTTGTACCATCTGGGTATTGAAATAAATTACATATTTGGAAACTAGACTTCGAGTACTACATTTTATGATCCTTGACTTTTTTGAAGATTCTATCTCTAAGTGCTTCAAATTTTAAGGCCAAATGTGTCAAATTCTAAAAATCAGGGAAAACACTTCCACTTTTTGGCCAAAAGTGGACTCAACTTCTTGCCAGCAGCCTTCTCTCCATACCATATTTCTTAATTACTTTACATCTAGTACATACATTCTACCCTTATATCTAAATATTCCACTAGGTTCAAATTGAAAACCTTCATACCTAGAATCTTGTGGATTATCTGTGAGTGCTTGCTTAACTTGCAGGTAATACCCATCTTCCTTGCACTTTTGGAGTACTTGCCCCTTAAAATCGGTTTGAATTGTTACTATAGAAGAAATGTGTCATCTTTGACTTAATGCGTTAGCAACCTGATTTTCTTTTCCCTTACTATGACTGATATTAAAATCATAGTTAGCTATTAACTCTAACCATCTTCTTTGCCTAACATTCAAATTAGGTTGAGTAAAAAGGTACTCTAACCCATTATGGTTAGTTTTCAACTCAAAGGGTTTTCCTAGCAAATAGTGCCTCCAAATTTGCAATGCGTGAATGAAAACTGCCAACTCTAAATCATGTGATGCATAATTCATCTCATATGGTTTTAGCTTTCTAGATTCATAAGAAATTACTTTCCCATCTTGCATCAACACACCTCCAAACCCTTCTCCACATGCATTTGTAATAACCGTAAAGTTACCTTTAGGATTTGGTAATTTTAAGATTGGTTCAGTGGTTAATTTCTGCTTGAGTAGGTCAAAAGCCTCTTTCCATTTCTCAGTCCATTCAAATCTCTTTCCCTTCTTTTGTAGAGAAGTAATTGGAAAAGTGATCTTAGAAAAGTTTGCAACAAACTTCCTATAATATCCTGCCAAACCCATGAAATTTTTTACCTCCGATACGTTCTTAGGTATAGGCCACTCAATTACTACCTTGATCTTAGCTGGATCTACATTAATTCACTTTGCTAAAATCACATGACCTAAATAATATACCCTCTTTTGGAAGAATGTACACTTGGAAAGTTTACCATACAACCTATGTTCTCTCAAATTTTGTAGGACCATTTCTAAATGCTTGCAATGTTCTTCCACATTTCTAGAATAAATCAATATATCATCTAGAAAAAACTAGTGATTTTTTTTCAAGGTAATCCCTAAACACACTATTCATCAAGTTCATGAATGCTACAAGTGCATTTGTTAAACCAAGAGGTAAAATAGTGAACTCATAGTGACCATATCTGGTTCTGAATGCAGTTTTAAAGATATCTTCATCCTTAACCCTCAATTGGTGATATCTAGATCTCATATCCATTTTAGAGAATATGGCGGCTCCCTTCATTTGATCAAAAGGTCATCAATGCATGGCAATGAATACTTATTCTTAACTGTAGCTTTGTTAGGAATACGATAGTCAATGCACAAATGCAAGGTACCATCCTTCTTCTTAAAAGAGATGACTTGCACTCCCCAAGATGATACACTTGGTCTTATCAATCCTTTTGACAACAATTCATCTAATCGTGTCTTAAGTTCCATAAGTTTAGTGGTTGTCATCCTATAGGGTACCTTAGAAATAGGTTCTGACCTTGGAACTATATCTATAGAGAAGTCAAATATTCTTTTCAGAGGCAACCTTGGTAACTCCTAGAAACACATCCAAAAATTTCCTTAATATTGGATACTTCTCCATATCTTATTTTATAGTTTCATCTATTTCACCATCTTCTAGTTCTTGTAAAATTTGGAACTTCGAATCATTTCTATCCTTCCCAAGTTCTTCAATCTTTATGGCGAAGAGTTTGCACCCTTTATTCTTAGCTCTTATAAGTTGCATTGTTGTAATTTTTCGAACCTTAACCTCCCTAGGTATCCTTTGGGATTTAACTTGATTTTTGAAATCATCTAGGCATTCTATAGTCTTAGCATGGTAGTCTATCTTAGCCTTCTGTTTCCACAACCAATTCATACCTAGGATAACATCATATGATCCTAGAGGTGTGACATAAAGGTTAACTTCAGTAGTAAAACTAGGTAGTTCTATCCTAGCCTCAAGTAGACATTGATCCACCTTTGCTCCTGTCTGGTTTGCATACTCTACATTCCAAGACATTTCCATGTGTCCCACCTTTCTAGATAATTTTTTAGCTATTCTAGGTGAAATGAAATTGTCAATTGCACTAGTATCAATAAGAATAGAAATAGGTAATCCAAACAAAATACTCAGAGTTTTGATTGGAGTTACTTGGTACTTTTCCTGACGATCATCCACTGCTGCATGTATCTTATGCTGAAACATTGCTTGTTGAGTGGGTAATGGATTACCATATGGTCATGATCTAGAAGTTATATTCAAGGGGCACTCACTAGCATAGTGATCCTCTCTGCATATAAAACATCTTGTACGGGGTCCTCTTTTCCCTATGGTTTCTCCAGACTTGTTGAGATTATCACTAGCCTTATTGGTATTACCCATGCTAGAATCATTCCTCTTTTGCTCTCTCCTAATCTCTTTTCCATTATTGCAGAATCTTTTCCCCTTTTTCCTTGGAAATTTTTGCATAGTTTCTTCCTTCTTAGGAGCTATCTTGCTAGGCACTTCCACATCCTTCTTTTGTTCTTTCCTCTCATGACAAGTGGAATTAACCCTAAGCTTTTACTCTTGCTTGATTTCTTTCTCATATACAATATCCATTGTTGTTGGACCATGCATATCCACTTCTCCTCCAATTTTACTAGTGAGTCCCATTATAAATTCCTAATACGTAAGCGCTCATCCTTATGATATATGGGAATATAGCACAAAAGTTAGGTGAAGTTCTCTCAATATTCGTTAACCGTCATGCTACCTTTCCTCAAACCTTGGAAATCCAAATTTTTTTGGTAATAGTAAACCTCTGGTAACCATCTTTTACAAAAAATCTCCACAAATTCTCCCCATGGAAGCTTCCATGAGTTGATGTTAAGTTCCAATTTCTTGTTCATCCACTAGTTAGAGGCTTCCTCTGGTAACTGATATCCACCCCATGCGGATTTAGTAACTTCATCATAGTTTCATATTTCAAAATAATTTTCCATTTGAACAAGACACACCTCAACTTCATCACCTCCAACACTACCATAAAACTTAGGTGGAATAACCTTCTTCATGTCCCTAGAAAGTTCAAAAGCTACAAGCTTCTTACTCCTTTCCATAGATGGCATAGGTGATTTTTCCTTTTCATGATTATGGTTTTCACCATGCCCATGGAAATAATTTTCTTCCTCATGATCATTAATGGTTACTTCCTTTTCTACCCTATCCTTAACTCTTTCTTGTTCAAGGTCAGCCAACCTTGCCAAGATTTGGTCAAGCCTAGCCTCTACTCTAGTGGTTCCTTGTCCATCCTCCTGAATTCCACAGGGATTAGTTCGTTTCCTCACCATGGTTATGTGATTGGTTTTTACCTAAATGTTTTATGCATGTTAGACTAAATTATTTTATAAATTACCTTATGGAAAACATAAAAGTAAACATTCATATGTACACAAGAATTCCACATAAGATTAAGCATACACTTCTTTTGATAAACACATAATTTTATTCATTTATTGAGGATTTGAATATCCTTTTGATTACATGGAGTGACTATTTAGATCATTGAGTGGAGAGTATCCTTTGGATTCACTCTTAGACACATAACTTAGAGGAGTATAACCTATAGATTGAGACAATTGTTGTTCCCTATCTTTCTGTTCATCTCTCATTTGTTCGTACCTATCCCAAAAAGGATAATAACCTTTGGATTTATCATCTGATACATAATTTCAAGAGGCAATGTCAATATGGTGTTCATCAACAATGTAGTCTACACTTTTCGCAAACATTTGTTCATGAGACCATTTCTCATTTGGCAGTGTCCATGGTACATATCCCTCAAACTCATTACTCGAAGAAATTTCTATTGCCTTAGTGAGTGGTAGAACTCTAGGATCCCTAAATCTATGAATGCCAGACTAACACTTTCTTCTGAAGGCATATCCCTGGAAAGTGGTAATGACTCAAACTTTTTTGGTGAGATGGTTGGAAGGTAATTGTACATAGACTCCATCTTCATCTTCCTCTTTGAATCACTGAATCAAGAAAGTGCATGACTAAAGGTTTTGGTGTCACTCAACTAGATAAAATTATCGTAGTTGGTTCCCTCTATGGTTCTAATGATGGATTCTTTTTCCTTCTTCACCTTGAGGAAGCATCCATTTTTTATTACTAACTTTTGAGCCATTAATCTAATACGCACCATCCTGACACAAGAATTCACAACATTAGATAACATTGGGTGGAAAAATGATGAGCTCATAGGTTCTAGAGCTAAACTTGGTAGCTCTAATACCACATGTAAAGTAATAACCCTTCTATGAAGTAAAAATTTCTAAATTTACACTTTACGAGTAATTAAACAAGTAACAAACCATTGCAATAATTTTTTTTCTTTTCTTTATTGATAATTTCCAAACAAAATGCATAACATATTACAACAAGAATTCCTTTTCATTTCATATAATACATCAATTCAAGAAAGCATACAATTACATACATAGCTCAAAGAGCTTTATAACTAATAGCTATAAGATGGTCTAGAGGATCCTTCCTTTCAAATCTTGGTTCTTCTGTCACCTTACTGTGGAGGAGAAGCATCACTCAGGCAATTTTTTGGAGCCAACCACTGACTCTTAATGTGGTCCCCCACACATTTGTCATTCGATAGATGGCCCTTCCCATCGATGAAGAGATTGGTAGAGTAACCAATAACAACAACCAACTAAGCATAGTGCTATGTCCTACATAACTAGATCTTATAACCCTACAAAACTTGTCTAGCATGTAATACTGGATCACGGTGAACTGATAGTGTTAGTCTCAGTACTCACACAATCTAGAGTGGAGTCTTGGAAATTCACACTACTTTGGCCAAAGTGTTCTCATTTAGTACTTTGAATGAAGTCATCTATCACATACACTACTCAGGGCCAATTTGACTTAAGAATTCAATACTTTGAATGAAGTCATCTATCACATACACTACTCAGGGCCGAATTGACCTAAGACTATCTTATGTTACGCATAGGTATTTCCTTCAATGGATAGTCCTTCATCCCAAATAACTTACAACCATATTAATATACTTGGAACAAACCTACTTAACTAGTAAGTACACAAGTTAGGTATTTCCTTCTATGGGTAGTCCATCATTCCAAAGATAACCTATAAACTTGGATTTCCATACTTGTATGTATGTAAAACTCCCTCCCATACTAGATGATCTCTCCTAGGAGTAAACTCAAGCTATACTAGTTAAATAAATAACTTAGCTAAATACACATATGTGCTTTATGTGTTCAATCATACCTAGTATATAATACCTATGATAAACACTCATCTCCTACTATGGAGTACTTAAAAAAACAATATGAAAACAACATAATAGCTTCAACTTTCCTTTTCAAAACAACCTAAATTATCTAATGCATATATTGGAAAAGACATCTCAACCATGCATGCAAAACACATCATTCAAAGTAAAATAACAAAGAAGAAGAGATCCTCATGCCTATTATCGCTTATCCAACTAAAGACAACAATGAAACCCTCTCCAAACATCAAATATCTTGAAAATAAACTTCTCACAAACAACAATGATACTTCTTACTTACAAAATAATACTCTCTATAACTCACTCATAAAATAAGACAATAATGGATGGTTATAACTTAGAGATAATGAACTACAAAAGATGTATATCTCTTGGGGAAAGAATGCGTTCCTCACAATTAAATGGTTAAGCTATTTATAGAGCAACCAAGCAACCAAAAAGTCTATAGTTTAGGAATGTATAAATACAACAAGCTTCATGCAAAGAAACTCAACAATAAGGTGGTGATCAAATAAGCTCAGACTCAACAAAACCTCCTACAAATAGACTAGTTTCCATGACAACAATTCAAAGACTTATTCCAAATGCACATGGAGAATTCAATTTGTTATAATGAGAGAAGACATCTACAACAAAACAAAAAAGAGGTGGCACCATTTCCTATTCTATTTCCTTCACATTTGGCACCATAAAACTCAGTCAACTTCCATTATATGACAATAGATTTCAATCGTTCCAAATAGTGAATGAATCGACATAAATAATTTAATATGTGAGACAAAGTCAAGCATGGTCTCATTAAACACATCGACCAAGTCAAGCATTCTACATCTAGGAATATCAATTGCATTGCTACACTGTATATCGTGTGCCATTCACTATGATAATCGGTTTCCACTAGCAATCAAAATCTTTTAAATCAGCTTTCATAAACATGGTCAATATCGACCTTCATTCCATAGTCTATATCGACTATAAAAAAACCTTAAGAATCAACTTTAATGAATAAGAGATAGTCGATCTCAATTGACATATATAATATGTTTAATATATAAATATATAAATATATATATAATACATATTATATACATATATGGGTGATCCCACAAAGTTGGTTTACAATTTTTGGGAGATTCTGATTTTTGCTAAAATCACATATTTTTAGAAAATAAAATGATTTAAGCATTAAAAAGTTCCATTTAAAGCATTCTAATTGAAGGGGGTTTGATCAAACTACCTTAGATCAAACCACCTTGGATAGAACCCCACTAGTTTTAAACCATACCTATAACAAAGTCTCCTTTACACCTATCAAAATGATGATAAAAAACCACTTTTGATTTAACTTTTGGGGGATCAAATGAATTCATTTAAAATTTATTTTTTGTAAGTATGTAGTCCTTATTATAAGCTTCCAAAAAAGTATAATTTTAAATAAATATAATTTTATTATTATATTTGTTTTTTATTTCTTGTGAATGTAGGTTTTTCACCAAAAATCAAGCTCTTTGTTCTGCACATATGGAAAAATAGAATATTATAAAAATAAAATAAAAAATGAGTGCACCAGATATTGAAGTCCTTGATCCAACAAAATAAAATAAAATTGAATTTCGACACATACAAAAAAAGTTGTGTTATACAGTCCGCCTATGTCTAAATTGTAATTGGTTTGACTTCGAAACTTGATTAAGGAAAAAAATATTCAATAAAATACTATGAAACCAATTGGAAGCACTAGATATCATAGTTACAAATCTAAATTCGAAAAAATTAGAATTTTATCCTTCATGGAAAAAAAATTTATGTGCTATACGATGAGCGTCACTCCTTAAAAATGGTGTTTACTGAAAACACTAGTTTTGAAAGGAGATGGAAAAAGAAGTGCAATCTGATTCCAAAACAATTGAAAAAAGTATATTTAGAATCTATAGACAAAATTTCACAAATCACTAGTTTTCATAATCTTCAAATTTCACATGGTTTAGCCGCTATATGTTCCTGCAAGTGAAGATTTAGTTAGAAAAAAACAATTCAGTGTCTAGTTTGGCCAAAAATTATAAACTAGTATTGTGGGATCACCCATATATATATATAATTAAATACTTAACATGTATTTATATATATATATATATATTTATATTGTAAGTCTATAATGTAAGCATACATTCGATATATACATATATATACATATATATACACATATATATACATATATATTGTTGGCAATACAAGGGAAGACAAATGAAAGGGGGGGTGAATCAGTTGTCACATAAATTCAAACTTATTCAACTTATTAACCTTAATCTTAGATCTGATAATTAATCATGAAAACATAAATGAACAACACATCAGAAGCCCACATAACACCAAGATTTTTCACGTGGAAACCTTATTAGGGGAAAAACCACGGTGGAGGTTAGTCTACAAGATTATACCCTATTAAAATTATAAGAGAATGAAATATGGGGAATGCACTTGCATTTAGGCGCATTGCCTAGCGCTCACTACTCAATTACAAAGGAAGACACACTGTCTTATAAATAGATTTAGATTATAGCCATCCTCAGGGATTTGAATTGATAAAATAACATCTGCTAATGCCTGATCAAAGTTCTGTTTAAGCACATGAACAAATCTTCAGTCTTCTTCAGTCTTCTTCAAACTCTACACTACCTTTGAATGATTAGGAAATTATTTGCACACACACACATTCAACACACTTCAATTTGAACAAACAACAACTCTTATATATATCCGCAACAAGAAATTTCACCACTACAAGTTAGCCATAAAGAAATAATAAAATGAATATAATTGTCGGCCCAAAACAATAGATAATATTTAAGGCGAATCAAACAAGGTTGACCACAACTTAGTGAGGACCTAAATCAACATCTTCAACATGAAAACTCTTCAATTAATTTCTCCTCGAAGATCCACAACACGCTTCAACACCATGTCGGCTAGGAACAGGAAAAATATGAACACGTAAGAGAAAATAACCAACTACGATCACAACGATCAATGTAGACGTGCAAAAAAGATAGAGCACAATCTAGAAGCATCCAAAAAAATTAATAACCAACAAAGAAGCATATGCAGTAACTAAACTAACTAAAATAACATCATCTTCAATCAGGAACACTAACTGAGGAAACAAAAAAACTGCCAGAAAGAAAATCTTCATAACTTGATCAAATCTTCATGTAGATCTCTAAAACTCAGTCGACATGGATAAAATAGATACACTCAACAACAAACCCTTTATTCCACAACCTCTGATTACCAACGTACAAAACATACCATCATACTAAACATCACTTCACCACTGACAACCTGCAACTCATTTATTTACAATTTTCTCAATATCCTCGACATATACAACTTCAAATGCATTAATGCTAATAGTGTTGACATCAATGACAACCACATATGAACAACACAACCACAACATCCAACAATCTCCCCATTTGGAATTTATGGCAACACATGATGTGAAAAACACCATCAACACAACTAACTCTTGACACTTACCGTCCCTTAGAATCTGACTCATTCTCTCCTTAATTCATTCACATGACTCTTATCCCACATAACTCTTCTCCCCGGATAATCACTAGTTTTTCACATGACTCTTCTCCCCCTTTGACATCAATGACAAAGATCACTAAGCTCTAAACCACATATCTAAATTTATTTACCATCTAACTACTCCCCCTGAGTAGCACCCACCACAAAATTAATCTGAAACAAGATATGACCATGAAATGCACAGACTGATGCAATGCATTTCTTTGCATCTTAGTTCTGATTAGGGGGGGTAATTACCCCTAACTTCCCTCTGAGATACTCAAAATTATCCTTCAACATCTACTTCATCCATAAGACTTGAGTACAATTGTTAGCAACAACAATGTATTCAGCCTCAATAGTAAACAAGGAAATGGCATTTTGCTTCTTGCTTAACCATGAAATTAGATTTTTACCCAAGAAAAATGCTCTGCCACTAGTAATTTTCCTATCATTCACATCTCCTACCCAGCCAACATCAGTAAAGGAACTCAAAGTAAGATCATCATCTTTAGGATACCAGAGGCCAAGATCAACAATTCCCTTCAAATATTCAAAAATTCTCTTCACAACAGTCACATGAGATTCCTTTGGATCAGCTTGAAGTCTTGCAACAATACATACAACATTCATGATATCAGGCCTAGTTTGAGTTAAATACATCAATCCACCAACCATTGATCGATATCTTGTCTGATTTTCTTTTGGAGAATCATCTTCTATAGTCAACTTGCATTTGGTCACCATGGGTGTACCAACTGGCTTTGAATCTTCCATACCAAACTTCTTCAACAATTCCTTCACATACTTGGACTGAGATATAAATATCCCTTTATCTAACTGAGTAATTTGCAATGCCAAAAATAATTTCATGTCACCAATCATTGACATCTCAAATTCATTCTACATCTCATTAGCAAACTTCATGCATAAAGCATCATCTCCTCCAAAAATAATATCATCAACAAAGACTTCAATAAGATCAGATCTTTATCATCATTCTTGAAATACAAATTACTATCAGTAGTACCTTTGTTAAATCCAAGCTTCAACAAATACTTATCCAATCTTGCATACCATGCTCTAGGGGCTTGCTTGAGTCCATACAATGCTTTCTTCAACCGAAACACCATATCTTCTTTATCAGTTAACTGGAATCCATCAGGTTTCTCAACGTATACTTCTTCTTCCAATTTTCCATTTAGAAAAGCTGATTTGACATCCATCTGATAAACTTTGTAGTCCTTGTGAGCAGCATAGGAAAGAAATAATCTTATAGCTTCAATTCTAGAAACATGGGAAAAGTTCTCTTAAAAATAAATTCCTTCCATTTGTGAATATCCTTTACATACCAGTCTTGCTTTATTTCTAATCACTTCACCTTGCTCATTCAATTTTTTTTCTAAAAACCCATTTAGTTCTAATAACATTCTTATCCTTAGGTCTAGGAACAAGAATCCATGTATCATTCTTTTCAATATGTTTTAGCTCTTCTTTCATTGCTTCAACCTAATGCTCATCTTTACATGCTTCACTCACACTAGTAGGCTCAATCTTAGAAATCAAGCAATATTCTTCTGTAATCTTTCTCCTAGTCTGGACACCTTTATTCTTATCACCTATAATTTGATCTTCTAAATGATTCAATCTTACATACCTCAGAGTCTTCTTAGAATGTTCAACTTTAGGTTCCTCTGATCTCTCTTTTGTGTTTCCACAAGTTTCTCCTTCTTATTCATTCTCCTAATTTACTAGATTTATTTGCACTTGATTTGTAGTCTAATCTTGCTTTCCTTGATTTGTACTGTCATCCTGACCATTAGAGTCATATCCACAGGTTCTGGACGGTGTACCTAAGTCTTCATCAACTTTGACATTTGCACTTTCAACCATTTTCTTCAATATTTTATTGTAACACCGGTAGGCCTTACTATTAGTAGCATAACCCAGAAAGATACCTTTGTCACTCCTAGCATCAAACTTTCCTATGTCTTCATCTCTCTTAATGTAACTACTTCCAAATATCTTGAAGTATTTAATAGCAGGATTTTGACCAGTCCATAGCTCAAAAGGGGTCTTATCAGTATCACCTTTGATTTGTACCTAGTTGAGTGTGTACACAACATTACTCACAACTTCTCTCCAATAGATATGAGGGACATTTCCTTCTTGCATCATTGTTCTAGCAGCATCTTCAACTATTCTATTCTTCCTTTCCACAACTCCATTTTGTTGAGGGGTCCACGGTGTAGATAATTGTCTCCTTATTCCATGTTCTTCACAAAAAGAATTAAATTCATCGGAAGTGAATTCACCACCTCTATCGTATTTTAGACACTTAATTTTCAAACATGTCTCATTCTCAACCATAGCTTTAAAGATCTTGACCTTTTCCAGTGCTTCATATTTCTCTCTTAAGAAGGTAACCCATACCATTCTAGAATAATCATCAATGAGTAACCTTGTAAATTTCTAACCTTAGAGGGACGACACAGATCAGCATGCACTAGCTCTAACAATTCATTTGAACAATGCTTTTTACTCCGAAATGAAATCCTGGTTTGTTTTCCCAATTGAAATTCCTTGCATATTGTATTAGTAGGTTTCACCAACTTAGGTAGATCTCTCATAGCCTTTGTAGAACTTATCTTGACAATATTATCAAAGTTAACATGACACATTCTCCTATGCCATAACCAACTTTCATCAACTTGAGAAATCAAACAACTTTTACTATTACTCAAGTGAAAGATATTACCTTTTGTCTTTTTACCTGAGGAAATTTCATTTCCAGAACTCAATATTCTGCACTTGCCATCCTTGAATTGAAGATTGTATCCCTTATCAACCATTTGACCAACACTCAAAAGATTATGCTTCAATCCTTCCACATACAAAACATCATCAGTATTATGCTTACCATCAAGAGAAATACATCCTCTTCCATGGATCATAGTAGCTGTATTATCCCCAAATATCACAACACCACCATCATAATTTTCCAAGCTTACAAACTTACTTTTGTCTCTTGTCATATGATGTGAACATCCACTATCAATTACCCATTCATCTTTTTCTTCAATTCGAGCAACTAGGGATTTCTCCACACTTGTACACCTAGCAGATTTAGTAGACACAAGACTATTTTCTCTGACAACAATAAATACCCATTCATCATCGGATATACCTTCATCAACAACATAGTAACATTTATTTTGAAATCTAGGCTTGAACATCTTGGTTTAGCAACTCTTTCTAGACACCTTGATGCAAAATGACCTATCTTAAATTGCAAGAAAAAACTTTTAAGATACAAATTTCCTTCATACTCACCTTTTCCTCTTGGTACTCTTTTGAAAATAAGTGCTTCCAGTTCTTCCATTTCTCTTTCTTCTTCTTTAATCTATCTGATTTCATCCTCATACTTGAATGTCTTTCTAAATGAGCTTTCACCTTGATCATATCTCTGTCTATCTCTTCTGGAAGTAGTAGCCTTAAATGCAGATTCAACCTTAGGAAGGGCATCACCAAATTTTCTCAACTTAAAAGCAGTCAACTTTCCAACCAATGTATCTCTGGTTATGTTTGTTATGGTCTAGAGTTCTTCAATAGCACTAGCTTTGACTTTGTAAGAATCAGGTAGGGATCTAAGTACTTTAGCAACAATCTCAAATTCTTCTATCTTTCCACCAGCACATCGAATACCACACATAAGTTCATTCACTCTTTGCATGAAAGTATTAATATTCTCATCATCACCCATTCTCAACCTTTCATATTTCCCTTTTAAACTTTGCAACTTAGCAATCTTCACATTAGCATCACCTTCATACAAGGTTTCCAAATTTTTCCAAATCTCATAAGCAGTCTTCAGATCCATAACATTTGTAATCTTAGAATCAGTCAAAGCACTCAACAAAGCTTCCTTAGCCTGGATATTATACTCAACATCTCTAATCTCAGCAGAAGTAGTAGGACCATTCTATGGAATAACATACATATTACTTGTAATGATCTAGTAGGGTTCACTAATGCATCTTAGATGACACTCCATTTGAGTCTTCCACAAAGAGTAATTTGTTCCATCAAATCTTAGACTATCCTTCTTGTAACTTTCCATTGCAGATCACCTTAATATATTAAACTTCTTCCAATGAACTTAGCTCTGATACCAATTGTTGGCAATACAAGTGTAGACAACTAAGAGGGGGGTGAATCAGTTTTCACCGAAATTCAAACTTATTCAACTTATTAACCTTAATCTCAAATCTGATAATTAATCATGAAAGAATAAATGAATAACACATCAGAAGCACACATAACACCAAGATTTTTTACGTGGAAACCCTATTAGGGGAAAAACCACAGTCGAGGTTAGTCCACAAGATTATACCCTGTTAAAAGTATAAAATAATGAAATATGGGGAATGCACTTGCATTTAAGGGCACTACCTAGAGCTCACTACTCAATTACAAAGGAAGACACATTATCTTACAAATAGATTCATATTATAGCCATCAATGGGGATTTTAACTGATAAAATAGCATCTGCTAATGCCTAATCACAGTTCTGGTTAAGAGCATGAACAACTCTTCACTCTTCTTCACTCTTCTTCACTCTTCTTCACTTTTCTTCACTTTTCTTCACACTCTGCTTTTCCTTTGAATGATTAGGACATTATTCACACACACACATTCGGCACACTTCAATTCCAAAAAACAACCACTCTTATATATCCACAACAAGAAATATCATTACTACAAGTCGGCCACAAAGAAATAATAAAATGAATATAATTGTCGGCCCAAAACAATAGATAATATTTAATACGAATCAACCAAAGTTGGCCACAACTTAGTGAGGACCTAAATCAACATCTTCAACATGAAAAATCTTCAATTAATTTCTCCTCAAAGATCCACAACATTCTTCAACACCATGTCGGCCAGGAACAAGAAACATATGAACACACAAGAGAAAATAACCAACTACGATCACAACAATCAATGTAGACATGCAACAAAGATAGAGCACGATCTAGAAGCATCCAAAAAAATTAAGAACCAATAGAGAAGCATCCACAACAACTGAACTAACTGAAATAGCCTCATCTTCAATCAGGAACACTAACTGAAGAAACAAAAAAACTGTCAAAAAGAAAATCTTCATAAGTCGATCAAATCTTCATGCGGATCTCTGAAACTCAACATGGATAAACTAGATACACTAAAAAAAACCCCTTTAGTCCACAACCTCTGATCACCAATGTACATAACATACCATCATATTGAACATCACTTCGCCACTAACAACCTGCAACTCATTTCTTTACAATTTTCTCAATATCCTCGACATATACAGCTTCAAATGCATTAATGTTAATAGTGTTGACATCAATGACAACCACATATCAACAACACAACCACAACATCCAACAATATATATATATATACATAAATATACATACATATATATACATATATATATACATACATATACATACATATATATATATATACATACATATATATACATACATATATATATGTGTGTGTGTGTATATATATGTGAGTATAGGCAATAATATATTTAATAAACACATTATACTAAATTTGTGCATATATATATATGTATAAATGTATATACCTCTATGTACATGTATGTGTAGGTATATCTATATCAATGCATCCGTATGAGCATGCCCATTCACCAACATACACATGTATCAATATACATATACATATACATATGGATATGTGTATATACTATACACACATATATATATGTTCACATTCATTTTACATATAGCCATTCATGTTTACTATCATATTGATAAGTGTGTACGTGTGGTATATCTATACATGTATGCATATATGTGTTGTTAGATCCCATTGGAATGCATGTGCATATATATATAAACATACTTCCATGTACATCCCACTTGTGCATATAATCATAATCGTACAAGAATGATCTCAAAAGCTCAAACAGATAAACATCACCCAATGCATGCAAAAGTAAAAAAGACTCTCAAATGCAGACATATTGGCTAAGGATGACTTACCTATTACCCTCAAATTGACTCAACTCAATCTTTCTAATGTGGTGTGTGTATATGCTTAGATAGTTTACTTTTACAGGTTACCCGACCAAGATCTTCTCCTGAGTGATACTTCCCCTCCACCTGGAGGAATGGAACACATACCTGCATCCACTAACACATGCACATGATAATCAATTATTCATAACAAAATGCAGTATACATAATCATCTCCAAAGTTAGAATAATAATAATTCAATAACCTTTCATTCACTTATATGTAGTATTTCACCATGAATAACATGAATAGAGATAATATCAAATCAGACAACATCAAATGAGATAACATTCATATTGATAATAGGGTACAATCATATTTTATTCATCTCCAAAATTCACATTACATTCATATTTAGCCTATCTAGTAATAGTAAATAGTAACTCTACAATTGGGGTGTAACATGAATGATCCATTGCTCCAATAGCTGTTACAATTTCCTCTTAACCTCATTACCCTATATTAGTGACCTAGTACAATCTAAATATAGGTTGAGGAGCTTATGATAAGAGTTGCTTCTATAAAGCGTTCCTAAAATGATGAAAATACTTAATCCAAGCTATCAACTTAGACTTATTCATGGTATAAATTCCTTAGCCAAATTCTTCCTTATCTTTAAGAAAAATAAATAATATTTTTTGCTTTCTTAAATAAATTTAATTACCTAATTAGCACTTATCGTGGCTACCTTATACTTGTTTTGGTGCCATCAGATTATGTATTTAATTCTATCCTTGACCAATCTATTTTAAAATCTTATTTATACAATATAAGCTTCAATAAGAATAAATCATAATTCAAAATAATTGAAGAGAGAATCTATGCATTCTTTCTTCAATTATTAAATTATCTACAGTTTGTGAATGCCATGGTGATATGTAGTTGCCTTACAACTATAAAATTTCAGAAGAATGCATTCCCATCAACTTCAAGAGGCATCCTTACCCTCTTGCCAAGCTCTGGAATTTGAATGGAGATAGGTAGGATGTGGTTTTATTTTTAATTGAAAGTTTCTAAAAACTTCAACAAAGCCATTTTCAACATTATTTTGCTACCAAGGCAATTTGTGAGGCCATGTTTCTTTGAGGCATTTTTTCAAACAACCCCCCCTTTTTATATTTCCACATTTTTCACATATGGTAACCCTATGGGTGCATATAGAGTGTGTGCATGTTATTTTATTAGTTAAACCGACATTAATAATTTTATTGCTTACAATAGTTAAATCCTTATGTATAGGTCTCATAGTTTCTATGTTGATCAATAATTTTTTAAGTACTAGGGGTAGTAATGTGATTCACCTATGAATAAAAATGTATACCGACTAGAATAATAGTTATAACAAAGGTGGTTACATAATTGTGTAGCTAGTTTTGTTGTTCCTTCTCTCTAAATTCTTTTGAACCTACACTCCTTCACCTCTTCTCTCTCTTTCCTTCCTTCCTAGCTATTATCCTATTAAACTTTTGCTCCAAAATTATTTCTGCACCTTCTCTTTTCATGCCATTCCCTACAACCGTGTTTTGTAAATTTTAATTGCCGTGGAGAAGGGGCACCATGCCTTAATAATGACATGAAAGGTGACCCTCTTTCCTCATGGCACCCATGCCCTCACTATTACTTTGTCTCCCTTCCATGAAAGACAACTCTTCTCCTTTCTAATATATATATTTTTAAAAAAAAATTCAACCCCTTTATTTTTTTGATTTTTGATTTATCCTTATATTATCACACTTCCTTTATTTTAATTTTAGCTCTATTTTTTCTGTTTTCTTTATTATTATTAACATTATTATCAAGCCCAAAGCAAAGGAATCAATTTCAGCTCTATTTTTTCTGTTTTCTTTGTTATTATTAGCATTATTATCAAGCCCAAAGTAAAGGAATCAATAAGTTTGGTTATGGTAATTGACATTGAACTACTAGGACCAAATTATTTAATTATTAGTCAAAATAACCCTTATTGGAACATTTGGAGTCTGAGTTCGTTCTTATCACACTCCTATCTACAATGACCAAACATGACCATTGTAACAACTGCAAGTGTTTAAGGCTACAATCAATCGATCTTCTAAATTTGGCATCAGAATCAATCTTATAACATAATTATTGAGTCCATGTGTACCTACAAGACCAATTGAATTCCTCAACAAAAAATCATTCATATACTTGTGGTTGAATTATAATCATTACCACTCTTTTTTAATAAAAGAAAACAGTAATTTTTTTTATGATACAAATAATTGAATTATAATATTATAAAAGGGCATGCACCTACACTAAAAAATGATCTTTGATTAAATTGTTGGGAATGAACAAATCTAATTTTTTTAATGAAAATATTGACTAAAATGTCTCGGAAGGGAACATCAACAAATCACCAGTCTTCACAGAGAATAGAAAGTTTCCGGTTAACGACTTTTATGCCATTCTTGGCAATGTTAAGATGCTGAATACTTTATCATCTCTTCACGTTTCCTTTTGAGAGCTTAGCAGTTAGTCAAATGTGCATCCATCACTGTGAATAGACACCACAAGTCTGGAGAGTATGACATAACGAGTAATACAAGTCTGAAGAGTGTGACATCACGAGTAATACAAGTCTGAAGAGTGTGACATCACGAGTATTACATCATCATCACGTTAATGTAGAAGACTTAAAAAAAAATCATGACAGTTTTCAAGAGTCAAATTAAGACAATCTTACAATTTACAGTTCACACTTATATTATATATAAATACATTTGGTAGACAAGCAATAGAAATCTGTGTAAGAGAGGAAATTCTACAGTTAATTATATTATAATAATTCATTTTATATATGAATTCACATTAATACATTTGAAGTGTCTAAAATATAAAAGTATTTAGTTTGGAGAGTATAGATTGAAGATTTGAAGGTCACATGTTCAATCCATGCTCACTGCATTGCATACTATCTCTTAGCATTGTGTGTATAGAAAAATGTTTTTGTGATTGTTTAAGTTTGTTAAGTTTATTTTTTTTAATGCTGTAATAAGTTGGGCGCGGGTGAGATTTGCATTGATATTTTGTGGAAAATAACACTTACATTTGAAGTTGTTTTGTGTGACTTCTTTCATCAAGAAAATATGATAACATGATAAACATATGTCTAATACATAGAAGCAATATTGGATAATAAATTGCATATGAAGAATAATTAGCAAAGAAATGCTTATAGGAAAGACAGTAGAACCAATTCATACAAAACCATGATAATAATAGGAAAGATAGTAGAACCAATGCATAATTTAGGTAATTAGAAGCTTAATTAAGTCTAATTAATTAAGGGACCCAAAAAAAGTGTGAAATTGTAAAGGGTATACAATTTCCTACACTACATTTAGCCCCCACTTTAGTGAGAATATGAACTTACGATTAGATTCACACTAAAGTAGACAAATATGTGTCAGGAGAGGTCTAAGTATACAAATGTTGATGGGATATGATGACAAAGGTCAAAGAGGTGGCCAAGCCCCCAGGATCAAAGATCCCATGGAAAAAAAACATAAGGATAAAGGGACACATAAGATATGTATCTATACGAGCAACAAAAGGAGATACACAAACATACAATGTCAAAGTTAATGCAAAAGGGGATGGACTAGCCACAATTGTGTTATTGTCCATCAAATACACTCACAAGGGCTAGTGCAATCTAATATACACTAGGTGAGCCCCAAAGGTTGAGAAACACACACTAGCTTTACAAGGTGTGAACTTGCAACAAGGTGGCAGATGGAAAAGTCACACTAGGCATATAGGCCTTCCATATGTTAACCATACCAAAAGTTATACTCCTTGATAAATTTGATAAGGTGTCACAATATGATCTATGAACAAAATTGAAGCAACAATGTCAATGCCAATCTCAATGTTAAGATAATGCTAATGTATGCCCCCAATTTAAAGGAATTGCTAAACACCATGCTATGAGAAATTAATTTAAAGTAGAAATGATATATGCCAATTGTCAAAAGGGCCATGATAGCTTATTTGGAAAGCCCTATTCCAACCACATGTTTCCAAATAAATCTGTCATGAAAAGAAGGTTGTACCCCATATGCAATCCAAAGATAACACATAAGGGATCCATAGATTCAGGGTCAATGCATGTCTTTGCTATAGTGATATAATAGAGCTTGGAACCATCATCATTCCCCAATACCTCATGGAACAATGAACATAAAGGAGGAATGACACATATAGAGAGAAGACAAATAATCCTTTTGGGTCAACATGGAGGATACCTAAATGTCTCGACACTTTGCGTCATCCCCAAAAGGAAAACACAAGACAAGGGAAGTTATAATGTTTACGAAAAATTGAAGAATCAAGATACAAATAAAAGAATCTCACAACATATTTTGCTTCCTTTGTATCCTTGCACCAAAAGAGTAACAAGGGTCATCCAAACAAAACTCACAAACATAAAGACACTCTGACCAACACAACACGAGGGATCACATTACGCACATGCAATCACAAAAAAACATAGAAAGGATAAATCTAGTATAACACATGAGCCAATTTATAGCAAGTCATCCTCATCCCAATCGTGTTCATCATATGTAGAAGGAAAATAACTAGCCAAAGGGGCAATGAAAAGTGCCATACTAGGACAAGGCTATCAAACCCCTTGCGCCCCAAAATGTAGGACAAGGATGAACTGAGATAAGTGGTGATATGATACTTTTTGAAATATTGAAAAATGATTTACATAAATTATAATACATGTAATAGTGAGTATGCTATGATTCTACAACTATCATATGGCAAGGAGTGAAGTGTGTGCATGCTAGCCAATTATATCAATAACACCGTTTTCACATATCAGCTTCTTAAAAGTATGACACTCATTAGTAAGATACCCAAGAGTTCTATGAAATGCATTGTAAGACATGTTTGTACATTTTCCCTTTTTGTTTTTGCAAATAGGTGGTAATGTAATCAATCCTAGAAGGAGAATTTTATTCATTTTTTGTTTAGTCTTGGTTATAGTATGTAAAAATGGTAGCTTCCTAAGTTTATAGGGCTTGGGTTTCTTAGTTGATTGGGAAATTGGTTGATATGGAGGGGGAGGATCTTGATATCCTAATCCATTGGTATCTTCTAATGATTGTTGCTCTAATTGATGGATTTCATGCTCATTTGTTATAACATCTTTATTTATATAAGATTCTAAAGCCTTCACCATATCTCTCTTCTAAGTTGATGGGTGTACATCAGTAACTCGGTGGGCATAGGATAGAAGAGGATCAATGTTGTCATTGTGAATAGGTTCCTTCATGCTTGATGATTGAGGCTTGCTTTGTGATTCAATTTTAGGATGCAAAAGGTTGAACATGTCAAGTGGTGGGATGATAGGAGGTGTTGGTTGTTGCATGGAGGGATAGAAGGATGCATTGTTCTCAAGGTTACGTAAAGAATTTTGTATGAATTCTTGCATGTTGTCTTCATCTTGGCCTAAGATATCTATCTCATGAGGACACTCATTAGGAGGTGAAGGTTCATGAATGTTTTCAATTGTATTATGATCATCACCAAACAAACAACTTGAAAAATCAACCAAAGACATTAAAGACATCCATATTTTACCAAAACACATGTCCATGATGATACTTTTCTTTGAATATGAAATGTATGGATATTTAATGCAAATTTTAAATCTATAATATGATAATTGACTAATTTTAGATGCAAAAAATTGAAAGTGATTACTTTTGAATGCCAATTTTAATTTCAAACAATGTAGTGTTTTTCACCAATTGAACTAGATGCAAACAAATAAAAAAATATGTAATTTCTGAAACTGAAATAGTGATCTACAAGTTGGAACAGACTGATAACACAGATACAAAATAGTGTGCAAAAATTTAGAAAAGCACCTATACTAAGATAGGTTCGCCCTAGGGCGAATAAGTCCTAGGATAGGGGTCTAAAAAAATTAAATTTGAGTTTTTAACTTGATGTTTAAGTTCATTGTTCCTAACATCAAATAGATTCTTCAATGACAATTTTTCTAGAATTATGATGAAAATGTAAATGCAATTTAAATGACAATGTATGAACAAAATGACAACTTTTTTGAATGCAATTTGAATGAAAATTTGACCTAAATGACTGAAACACACTTTTATGCAATCTACTATACAAAAAGTATGCAATATTTTTAGATTTTTATGAGTTTTAAATGATGCAAGTATGTAAGGTCTAACCCTAAATGAAGAATGCAAACACAATGATGCAAGATCTAGGGTTTCAAGGATCTCCAAATCACATAAGTATGATGTACAATGTCAAGTTCATCAAAATGAAATGTTGGGGGAAAGGAGAGGGGGTCCTAACAAGGTGTCCTTTGAATTCCACAATGGGATCTAAAGGGAGTTTTGAGGATGCTCTCTTTCTCCTATGGGAATTCCATTAGGAAAGAGATCACAAGGTGTAATGATTGACTTTCAACCTCAATGGTGATTCAATCAAACCTAGACCTCAATCCTTTAAGACAATTGGGTAGATCTAAAATTTAATTAAATTATTTGAAATGTCCAAACTAAATGCACAATAAGACCTAGATGAGATAATGCAAGATTCTGAAGATACAAAAGTCAAATTAACAATTTGCAGGAAGATCTGAGAAGGGTCTGGACACATGTACTCGGCATAAAAAAGTTTATTTTGAGCACTGTTGAAGGATAGGTTCACCCAAGGGTGAATGGGTCCTAGTTAGGGCTTCCAAAATTACTTTTTGTAGTCCTTTGAAGTAAGATCTGAGATGTTTTGTCTAGGTTTCATTGTCAGAAAGTCAGAAATAAATTTTGCACTTGAGGGTAAATGCAAGAAGATGAGTCCACGAAACATGGAAGTTTTTGCCTTAGGCAAAAAAAATGAAATTGGCTTGCAAAAAATGGGAAGTGGGATCCCGTTTATTAAAAGTGACATCTCGTTTATTAAAAATGGGATCCTGCTTTTTAAAAAAAGGGATCCCATTTATTAAAAATGGGATCTTGCTTTTTAATAAACGGGATCCCTTTTGTCTTCGAGGATATTTTTGAAAAAGATCAGCATTTGGCAAGAATTGATTTAAAGGATAGCCCAGAAAACAAAAAAAACATTTTAAAAGTTTGATCCATTTACCCTTATCACAAGTACTTAGAATTAAATCTTAAAAAAGTCAAAATCATAAAAAGTAGTAGTAATCAGGTCTAGTTTCCAAACATCGTTTCGCTTCAAAATAAATACCCTTGATTTTCAATAGGTTTTCTAAAATCACTTTTTTATTTGGAAACTTTCCGATTTTTTTAGGGCGGATCCCATTTCATAAAACCATAAAAATGTTTTTTTATGAAACGGGATCCCATTTTTTAAATTGTGAATTTTTGGGTGGGTTTTTGGCTTACTTTTTGGTTCGGGAAATGGCTTAGGGACCCAAACCTAAGCTTTGGACCTGGTTTGACTTGCAACTTGAAGGTCCTATTAATGTCACAGGAAAATAGTGACTTTGGACATATCTCTGAAGACCTATTTTGTAGATTTTTTTTACGAAATTAAAACCCATTATAGATGAGATAGTGAAGATTCCAAATATGTAATTTTTTTTATAATTTGATTATTTTTCAATTAATTTCTAATGAAACTATTCAATAAACTTGTATTATTAGGTTTTTTTTAGTATTTTAATAACTTTTGATCAACATAACATTTTGACGAATGGATTGCACGAGAACAAACTTCAGACAATTCTTTTCAATTTAATTTTTTTCAAAAATGATAAGTTTAGGTCATCTTATGTGTCGTATTATGACGATTTTCAAAATGACAAATATGCCTAATAAAAATTTAACAAAAAAAAAATCAATAAAAAATTACAAAAAAAATATCGAAAACAAACTTTAGTGAGTCACAAATCTTTTCCCAAAAGGATTTAGAAAAATATGATAATTTAGGTCAAAATATGGATGTCGTACACATGCATGGCATGGTATAAAAAAGTGACATTTAAACAGTGGTTTTTAGAAACGCCTATTGAAACTCAATTTGTACAATCTGGGTATTGAAATAAATTACATATTTGGAAACTAGACTCTGAGTGCTACATTTTATGATTAGTGAATTTTTTGAAGATACCATCTCTAAGTGCTTTAAATTTTAAGGTCAAATGTGTCAAATTCTGAAAATCAGGGAAAATAATTCCACTTTTTGGCCAAAAAGTGGACTCAACTTCTTGCTAGCACCCTTGAGTTTCTGTGATTTGACAACAATGAATGCAACAAATGCAACAATGTAAAATTTATTTTCAAGATCTTCAATCCTTCTTCAACTTATAATTTGCACATACACAAAGAGGAAGAATTCATTTTTTTTGTTTGGGGGTTTCCCTTGGTCAAACCCCATGTTTGGTAATTAAACCTTGATAAACAAATAATGACAATGGAAGGAAATGATGAATGAAACAATACTTTCTTACAACTCACCAAACCTTTAATGGATGTCCTTAGAGGATAGAATTAAAAAAAAATCACTCCAAGGATTGATCTTGCTTTGCTTGATTGATTGGACACTTGAAAATGCTTGGATGCTTTAGGATCAACAATGCATAGTAGCCTTCACAAGATGACATGAATGCACATGAATTTTGACATGATGATAGGATCTTGATTGCTACAACAAATGACTGATAATTCTTCTCTTGAATGCTCTTGACAATAATATTTTATCATATGAAGTCTCCAAAAAGTTGCTCATTAATTGTTCTTGCTAGTTAGATTTCAAATGATCAAAGGACTATGTATTTGTAGGTGTTTGTCTAATTTCCTAAAAATTAGATTTCAAAAGCTGACAATTGAATATGAAATTTGAATCTTTAAAATACTGCCAAAAACATACTTAAAAATGGATCATGGCACTTAAGGGTCCTAGCCTAAAATTCAAGGACACTCATTCTCCAATGTAATTTAATTATTAGAAGCTTAATTAAGGGACCCAAACAAAGTGTGAAATTGTAAAGGGTACAAAATTTCCTACACTTCACTAACATCCACTACAAAACCATAAGCATTCCTATTAAGCCCACATAACTCCAACTCACAAACACCATATATAGAGAGACACCTTACAACATGAAATTGCACTTCAGAAAATTCTAAGCTCAGAAATGATTTACTTTTAAGTTGTAAGGCAATGGGACATGGTATTGTGTAGCCATTCCAAATCAACCATTTTCCTAGGTGCTTCTCTAATTTTTTATTCTCCACACCTCCTATCATCCATTTTTCATTATTCTTTTCTCCCATTTGTCCTACTCTTCTCTCTATGATGCACCATCATTCCTCATAATAACTATAGGAAAGAGATAAATCAAGTAGGGATATATTTTGAGAGCTAGTGAGAAGGGTGATAAATCCAACATCAATGATTTCTTTCCTTCTGTCGATGCCAACCAACACATTGATAGATCTCCCCCACTCTCCATATTCATTATTAACACCATTTTGAAAATATTCTTGACTCTCTCTCTTAGTATCCCACTAAGTCTTTACATCCCCCTTCTATTAATTTGGTTATTTTTAGTCTCTTCTAAAAAATATGCGTGTTAAGATAAATCTTGTAACTCCTTTTGAATTAAATTAGAAATAATTGCATTTATATCAATTATTATTAATTATTATATAAATAATTATTCTAGAAAGAATAGAAAAAAGAGAGGGTTATAACACTATCAAAACATAGATGTCTCTTAACAATTTTCACCTCCATACTACCAGCAACAACTAACTAGATCCTATAATAAAATAGTTATCTCTTATTATTTATTGATCACCTCCATGTTACTAGTGATAATTGGCTAACCCATGCCTACATCATATCATGGATAGCTTCTAACATCTTTCGCCTCTATGCTATTGGTGAAAGTTAATTAATCTTTAAGATATGATGGATAACACCTAGCATCTATCTCACCTATCTAGTGCGAGTGAAAATTTGCTATCCACACCTATATCAAACTTGACTCTAACATATGGGGTCATTTTATAACCAAGTTCGCATAATCTAAACATCACAAAGATTCAAAGATATTGGTCAACTTGACCTATATATCACATAAAATAATCCATGAACTTATGCATATGGTATATTAGTCTAGAGGTTAAATTACCAACACACAAGTAACGCATTGGAACCCACATGAATTGACCTTTATTAAAACACATGTACATAAAAAATATAAAGTCATAAAGAAATCAAAATCCATTCACTTCATTCAAATTTATTGAAAAATACTTAATAGCTTAGAAATAAATTAATTGACAATAATATATTAAAATATATCTTACTTTTAAATTCTTTAATTTACCAGTCATAAAGCTTAGCATACCATTATCCACCCAACAAATATATGGGTAAAACACCATAGCATATTTGGTAATACTTATTATTAGTTTTCCACTAATGCAGGGGCTTTTGAAGGTCATAACTTCTGATCCAAGGGTTTGTTTGAGCCAAAATTTTACATGGAGAAGCATCTCATAGAGTTGAATCCAACCCCAAATGAACTTGGTCTTAACACTTTTTAGGGTTGTTTTCAACCATCTAAGGCCTCAAATTGAGGTTTTAATGATTTTTCCATGTTTTCTAAGATTGGATATTTTTAGTTATTTTTAATTTTCTACATGTAATTAGAAATTTCCAGTTGGAAATTATTCCTAGTTTAGTTAAAATTGAATAAATGGTAAGTTTCATAGCCAAACAAGTAAGTGTGTAAATTAACTAAAATAGGTGGATTTTGGGAGCGTATTCTAGTAGTTAAAAATGGGAATCTTTAATTTGAAAAGTTTTGAATGGAGATTCAAAGGAGAATTATTCAGTAAACATTTTTGTTTTGATTTCATCAATGGGAATTAATTTATGGTATGAAAATTTGGTTACTTCACCCACATTCAACAAAGACAATCAATTGAATTGTATTTTAAACTTAACATAGATCTAAATACATAATTAGAGTAGGTAGATCATTCATACCTATTAAGAGTTGCTAACACCATCATATGATAATGACTAAATTTGACATCACTACTAAATACTAGGCTAGTAGGTTTCATTAACTTATTCATAGTCATGTTATGACCAAGTTTATCATGCCCTTATTTCTTTGAAGGATAAACTTCCCTACTGTGTAAAGACTACATATGCCTTCAATACATATCATTAAGTTGACAAATATAGTCATGATGTCGAACACAAGAGCTTTGATAGTTTTTATTCCATCAAGTCTAAAGGCATTCTCATATATTCACATATAGACACACCATGATGATAGTGACTCTAAAATTTTAACCAATATTGAAGTAGAATTTGGAAATCCCAAACACTGCAAATCTCAGAGTAGATAATCTTACTTGGATGATCGAGTTCCTTTATTGGCTTAGGGCTATTTAGTGGGGATATATTATTTTGAAGGACGAGTTCACAACTACTTGCTACAAATTTTAGCTTCAAGATGAAGCATACTAAAGAGGGAGGAATGATCAAGCTTAAGAACAACCCTAAAATTTAGAGCTATCCCCTAAACCTTATCCTATGGACTTGGTTCACAAAGGTATCCTTCACCCAAGGATTGAAGTCCCATGTAGTTCTAATATTTTTATCTATCAAGATGAGAACTTGCACTTTCTTAGGTTAAGATAACCTATATAGATACTAATTAGTGCCACCATTTTATCTCCTAGATCTACAAGGTATAGCCTTCTACAATTCTAGATTTTGATATATATAAATTCCCTAAAGAAATCAAGGACTAACTTAACAAAGGAAGAACATGAAGATGATACAAAATATATTTGTATATGATTTTACACATTTTACTAAGAATAGGATTTCTAATCTACCTCTACATATAAGGACCCCAATAATCAATCATCTTTATACATAGCTAAGCATTCAATCACACTCCTATCTATAATGACCAAACATGACCATCATAAGAATGCAAGTGTTTAAGGATACAATTTATCGATCCTCTAATTTTGACTTAGACATTTAAAGATAGAAGAGCAAGGTTGGTTTGGCACCAGAAATCAATCTTACAACAGAACTATTGAGTTCATGTTGTTTGCATCTGTGTACCTACAAGATTAATCGAGCTCCTTATAAACATTTCACAACAAAAACATTAGTATTCAGTTAGTCCAAAGTTGTAGACATGTATTTTAACTACTTCCAACCATCAACGAATCAATTAGTACACCTATCCTCGATAAGATCAGTTTCACTAAGGTATTTTGTCAAACGGTTCATACATCTCGAGCAGGAGTTTATTCTCACATACATGTCTACTAGGGCAGAAGCAACTTCAATATCTGACAAGAATTAGTCTATCCTTTGAGCTTTGATGGACTTCCTATACCTAGCCATCGCGTCATTTCATGAGACCACTTTTCTTTGAGGCATTTTTCCAAACAACACATCTCTTGTCAACATTTCAAGAACTTCGAAAACAAGTTAACAAATCATGCCAGTGAAAACAAATTCGATTGAGAGAATGTGTTAGGAGAAAACCCGAAAAACACAGTGATTTTTCATCCAGTTCTAAATTTGTAGCGGAAAGGCAGAAAGTAAAAGGCATTCAGACATGTCATACACAATAAAATCAAGTTCAATTATAAAACCATCTTCATGATTATCACCAGGACAATCATAAAAATAACATGGCTTATGAGCATCTACCATCCACTAAGCACGCCAATTAAGCCCTCATAACTAAAACTCACAAACACCATATATAGATAGAGACCTTACAACACGAATTGCGCCATCGCCAAATCCTAAGCTCAGAAAGGACGTACTTTCGAATTATAAGAAAATGGGAAATGGGATTCGCCTTCATACAGCAGAAAATCCCCACCACCACCACTACTAAAGATGACCAGACAAGGGGCCATGGGAGTGGCCTTGATACAGCAGACAATGTCGGAGAGGGCAGTAGCCACTGCACCAAGAAAAGAAGAAAATATTTCCCTTTTAATATTCCCACGCTTTGGGGGAAGTCTCGTTACCTCGGTGATGCGCACTCTGGGAGTGTGATGATTTCTCATAGTCGCGTAACTATCCATATGTTTTTGCTCCATTTCCAAAATGCACAACCAGCTCTCAGTCTAATTGGAAAAATTTCTGGGCACTGTCTTATGTAGAATTGTACAGAGGCCGTCAGTCTACGCCATTTTATGAAAGCTCGCTTTGAGTAAAAACACGTTGGTTTTCCTTGATGACGTAGACGATTTGAATTGGAAACCCTATAAATTTCCTGCGATTTCTAAGTGGAGAAGAGGTCCCGCCGTCTGTGACAATTACTTTTTTCCGAATCCTACCTGAATCCCCATTTTAAAAATGAAAACAGTATATTTTTATGATTAAAATAACTGAATTGTAATATTTTAAAAGAGCATACACCGACACTAAAAGATCGTTCTCTTTGATTAAATTGTTGGGAATGAACAAATCTAATTTACTGAAACCACCAAACTTTTGGAAAATTGAAGGTAGAGTACGAAATATTGACTAGAATTCCTCCGACGGAAACATTAACTAATTGTCAGTCTTCATGAGAAGTAGAAAGTTTTCCAGTTTCCATTTCAACGATTTTTATGTCATTTTTGGCATGTGTTCTTTTGAAAGTGTACCACTTCATCAAATTCTTTTTACGGTTTTGATGGAAACTCCAAATATTGACTAAAATCCCTCCATGGAAACATTAACTAATTGTCAGTCTGCATGGGAAGTCCAAAGTTTTCCAGTTTCTACTTCAACAACTTTTATGTCATTTCTGACATGTGTTCTTTTGAGAGTGTACCATTTCATCAAATTCTTTTACTGGTTTTGATGGAAACTTCTATGCCACAATGCACAAAATTCCCTTGTATTCTAATCTTTAATTAATTAATAAATATGGTCAACAGTGGTTTTCATTTATGAAAGTTTGGTGGCAGTCTCTTTTGACTGTATTTATTAATTAACTGAAATTTAAATCATATTATATATGAAATTTCAGGTCACGTGTATCTAGTATTCTGGATAAACAATACAAGTCTAAAGAGAATGATATCATGAGTATAACATCACCATTATTTTAATATAGAAGGCTAAAAATCCATTGCATTCTGGCAGTTGGATAGACAATAATGGTTTTCATTGAGGGGAGTTTGGTGGCAACTTCTGTCTAGGATATATATTTGACTGCATTTATTAATTAATTGAAATTTAAATTGTATTATCTCCAAAATTTCAAATCATGTGTATCAAGTATTCTGGATAGACAATGCAAGTCTAAAGAGAATGATATCATGAGTATAACATCAACATTATGATTATGTAGAATACTAAAAATATTTCACATGGTAAATTGTAAGAGTCAAATTAAGACAATCTTACAATTTGTGCTTCACATTAATAGTATATATAAAATAATATAAACAAGAGGTGAAATTTTGCATCAATTGAATTAGAATAATTCATTTTAATATAACATAGTTCACACTTGTTTTATATGATGTGGGCATAGTTTGGTTTGGAGAGTATCTCTTAGCATTGTGCATATAGAAAAAAGTGTTCCTATGATTTTTTTAAGTTTGTGAAGATGTTTTTTTAATGTTCTAATAAGTTGGGTGTGGCTGAGATATGAAGTGTTATTTTGTAGAGAATGACACCTACATTTGAACTTGTTTTGCATGATTTCTTTCATAAATAAAATATGATAGCATGGTAAATAACAATTTTGATTCTTAAATAGGTTATTTACATAAAGTTGTGAAGTGAAATGTAATAATTTTTTGATGACATGGAATTTTGTCTATCATGGTTTTTGTTTACTAAAAGAAGTTTGACAATAATATCATACAAAATCATCAATTTTCAAATATCTTACAAAATTATGAATTTTTTGTAAGAATTACTCAATCTATGTAATGTTGTATGTCATGCACATAATTATTACATTAGATCAATGTTGAAAACTATCTTTATTTGTACATGAACACCATCTAAGAGAAGATGGATAAGTACATAAAATTTTAAGTTGTTAGGGGATTTATATAATTTATTTTTTATAACGCTATCATTTTCTCAATAGAATTAGAACATGTGGACAACATAAGTGAAATAGTTTATCTAGATCTCATAAGTCTTATATGTAAAAGGGTGAAAGTACAAACCTGCATCACATTTTCGACCAACTAAATAGTTTATACCAAAATTCTTTCGATTGGAAACTACTTGGTCAAAGGGGTCTCACCTGAAACTAAGTGGTGATGACATGTAGCCTACATGGAATAAACCAATTGGTTGGAAAGGTTTCAAGCGAATACCTTTCATCCAAAACCATTAATTATAAATTTAAAATATTAGTGGGGCCCAAGCATTTTGCTCAAAACCCACTCACTCATTATGCATTTAGTTGAAACCCTGATGAATAATCCATACTCCCAATGACCTTGCAAGGTGACCAAGTTAGTAAATTTGTCTCATGCACCTGATTTTCTTGATGTTTCCTTCATTTGAGTGATGCAATTTTTTCTATTTCTATAGTAGTAGAACTTATTGAAGAGTAAAAGGTAAAACCATAAAACCATGAAACTCCCTCACTAGTTAGTCAAGCCTTTTCATTTGAACCCATGAATTTTTTTTGAATCCTCAAATTTGATCTCCGCCACAACATAGAGCTCCCTTTACAATCAAAAAAGAAAAACTAGGAAAGGTATCTCTTTCTTCATAGAGCACAATCAATGATTATAATGAGCAAACTAAAATGGTGTTCAAATATTAAATTTACATAAAAAAATGAAATCGTGTTCAAGAAAAAATAAGGTCTATAAGAAACCATGTTCACTATAAAGATTGTATGTTTGTAGTCAATGGATTCAAGCCCAACCCAACCATGTCTTTACTTAAACTTTCACTACATGTGATCTAAAGCTTACATGGCAATATTTTTCATGTCTCGACATCCTTGGGTCATGAAAGAATGATCAAGGATATTAGGGAGTACAAAACCCTACAAGGAAAAGACAAACAACACTTCTTACCTTATAACCATTCACACTCCAATCTATATATATGACATAATATCTCAAATGATCTACAAGTATAATTATTATATTAAAAGAAAAAATAGACACAAATGCTACAAAAAACACACTCATCAAAATAATCCCATGCATATTTTTAGTATAATGGAAGTGGTCCTTACCTACACATTCTCAATTTAAAAAAAGTATGTCTTGCATGTAGCAGCAAACCACACATAACCGCATGACAATATACATCCATTTCTTATTAAAAAATCCCACAAGTATGAAACCATCAAATTTATAAATCAAAATGAAATATCACAAATCTACATCATACAATCATGAAAAAAACACTTTAAAGAGTTTAAATATCTGATGCTTTTTCGTGTGAATATAGGCTAAATCCTATTAGAATGTATTAATGTTTATGCATATTTATGTTATTATTATAGGTTTAGTATACACATCAAATAAGATTACTTAAGTGTATCATTATTAAAATCAAATTCTCAATCTATCTATCATAATTTTAAGACAACAAACAACAAAATAATGCAACAAAATGATTCCCCTATAAATATTAGAATGTTTCTTCTCCTAATAATGGTTTTTATGATATTTTATACATTGTCCAATGAAAGACATTATAAATGAGATGTATTTAAAAGTATATTTACTTTATGAATTAATTGTGTTGTGATTAGCCTAGTGTGATGTCCCACTTTCATTCTTTACATGATAACATATTCTAGTCAATTAAATGAAAATTATACTCTAACTCAATCATGTGTGACTTGGAAAAGTGATTATCTTCTTATTCTTTCTCATAACCATGCTATCAAACACATGCTTAAAGAAGTTGATGGAAAAATTAGATAGCTTTCTAATTGGATTACTAGTGTTTCTATCTCTCTTCTTCCATCCATACCTATATTGGTAGTATATAGATTAAGAAATTAAGCATATGGGACAAAGGAAGTCTAGGTAGCTCATCTTGAATTTTTGTAAAACTATTTGTAATATTTTGGAAATGAAAAATGTTTACAAGAAACATCTAAATCCTTGATAGTAACTAAAATAAATAAGAAAATCTTCCATGATTCCATCTATAATTTCATGGCACCTTCCACACAAGGGATCTGCAAAACAATATATGTAATATTCCTCAACAAGAAAAAGCTACAGAAGCAAGAGACTATCAAAATATATGAAAGATCAAGAGATAATACAATGAGGGTTGAGTACTATATAGGAGAAAAACCCTAAAAGCATAAAAGCATTCCTAAATTTATCTTAAGTGCATGAGAATAAATTAGACTAATAATTAATTAAAGAGTAAGTAATTATTAGCAAATGCATGATTACTCTAACACTCCCCTTAAAATGAACTTAGGGAGTGGCTAAAAACCCTAAAAAAGAGAATCCATGATGGGTCACGACAAACAAGGCCTAGTGAGGTACCCATGCACAAAAAAAATATCTCTCACAACTGGAGAAAAGGAGAAAACTATAGTGGGAGAAAACTCCTCTCCAAAAGAGAGAAAGGCGATTGAAGGACTGAAAAAGCCTCCAAATCAAGGTGTGAAGGATTGAGAAGCCTCAAACCAAAACAAAGTCCCAAAAAGAGAGGAACATACATAGAACATAATAAAAGCATGAAGAAGTTGTAGATTACTATCAAATGATGACTGATATAGTGATGAAATGAAGAACCTCTTGAAACAAATGATGATCAGGATCATGATAACAAGAATCTGCTTGAGTGCCCACAATGACACTACTCAAATTAGATGACAAAAAAGGAAAACATCTAAAAATTGAAGATACAAATGTCAAGATCCAAGGAGACTACAATCTGCATGAGTTCCCCCAATGGCACTACTCGAATCAGATGGAAAGCATCTGTGAGTTAAAGATATAGGTGGTACATGAATCTACATGAGTGACCCCAACAACACTACTTAACATGCAAGATGCAAGTCAAAAAATATAGGTACAAATAGTTTGAAGAACACTGGTCATGAGAGAGACAATAATTGCATGAGTATCTCCAATGACACTACTCGAATTAGATGGAAAACAAAGGAAAACATTTGGAACTCAAAGTTACAAATGGTACATGAATTTGCATGAGTGACCCCAACAACACTACTCAACATGCATGAAAAATTGTAAGTAAAAAATACAAGTACCAATAGTCTCTGATCAAATGAAAATGAAAGGTCGCCTCCAAAAAATAGGAATACAAGAGTTCCCATATGGTAAATGCTCCAACTCATTGAAATGCATGTAACCAACCACTACTACATATGTTGCATTTGAAAGTACATAGGAACAAGAGCTAGATAGAAAGATCACTCCAAACTATGAAACCAAGGAAGCATCAACACCAATAGTAGAAACCCCCCCATAATGCTAAAAATGGAGAGCCAAGATAGGTACACTATAGATGTGTGAAACCAAGAAGTGCATGTAGGAGAAACAGCCTGCATATAAAAGGGTGTGCAAACTAAGGCACACATGCATGAGGCAAGAATCACTGAGATTCATTGTTGTCGTGGAAGGGACACTCACTTGAAAAAGGTATGATGGAAAACCAAAGGAAAACAGCAACCCCCCTTGGCACTTTATATTATAGTGTGAATACAAAAGGCACAACAAGATGTGTAAAATCCCTAAAAAGGATACACTAGAATGGCACTTTATCTTAGTGCATCTACAAAAAGAGAATGTGCATGAAAAAAGATGTCTACATTGCCTAAATAGGATAGAATATTGAAAATACATAAAGAACAACCAAAAAAGAGTCATCCGACACAAACGAAAAGGTTCCCAAGAGCTAAAATTTCCAAGTAATTCAACAAAACGTGAAAAAAAAAATTGTAAATAAAATGTACTTGAAGAGCAATCTAGAAAAAGTGCATGGATGGTTTTGAAGAGCTCTAAAAGATGGTTCCAACATTGCTAGAATCATGAAAAACAATAATTTTTTTCAAAAGTTACGAGCTTGAGAGTAAAAAAGAACCTTTGAATTCAATAGGATGTAGAATGCACTAACAACAATAATAGGAGATGAGACCAACACCATTGGAAAGTTGGTGCCAGTTTTTTGACAATATCTTGTTTGCTAAAAAATGATATCATATGCCCAAGTTATGGCCAAAAGAAAAAAACTACTCCTTTAGGGCCAAAGAGGGGACTTGGGGACCTAGGAGACAGGCCATACAACTGACATCAACATGATGTCATGTGGATGTCAGCAAAATATTCATAGAATATTCCCTGCTAACAAAAAAATTGGGTCCCCCCTAAGAAAATTTGGTGAATAGAATAAGCTTTAAAAATGGAATATTCCAATGGAATCGCCGTCCGCTTATCGCCGAGAATTTTTTTTCGGTTATCGGGAAATTTAGAAAAATGATCGCTTTTTTAATTTGGCAGACTTTTGTTGGGTGGTCGCTCCACTGAGTGGCACAACTACTAGGGTGGTGCTCTATACGCAGTACTCCAAATATTAGTGCCCAACGCTTTAAAAAAAAATAAATTTTATTTTATTTTTCAGTTTTCATGCCCTAGGGGCTGTATGAAGGCTATATGGCCCTTGGGGAAAAAAAAAATTGCCTCAAAAGATCTTGATGGCCAAATTGGACAAATTTATAGTCAAAATTTGTGGAATCGGCCTCCTAAATGCAACTGTGAGGTCGTTTTCATCCCAAAATGCATTGAAAAAATAGTTGTCGTCCAGATCTAGAGAAAAAAAGCAACCGCTTCAAACCCTCGTAGATCTAACCTCAAGAGTCCAAATCAAGCCAAAAAAAGCCAAATATGACTTTCTCGATAGCTTTGGATCCAATGGTGAGGTCCTTTTGCACCAAAATGCACTTAAAAATCACCCACCTCCAAAATTTGGAAAAAATGAACTTAAGGAGAATCTAGATCTATTCCTATAACCCTTGTTGAAGAAAAAACCTTATAAATCGAGAAGGGGTTCACTGAATCGAGGCTTTGACACCAGGTTAGAATTGTGAAAAACCACAAAACCACTTGCCATGTATGATCAAATAATGAAAAAAGACACCTTTCATGCAAGAGATCCGCAAAACAATATGTGATCATAGTCATAGTATGAATTAAATACACCAAATCCAAATGAATTTAAACTATATTTTTAATCCACTAAGCCATGATCCCAATGAGATGTTTGAAAGTATCAAAAACTAAGAAACCATTGAACTAAACATGAAATAACCACAAAAGCATAAAATAAACCTATTATAAGACTTCAAACCTTCTCCCATTGGGGGAGTGATGTCACATTGATGTGGAATGGTAACCTTTTCCCAATCCCCTTGATGAGATGAATGTTTAACCAAACTCCATTGTTGAAAAACTAAGCTAAATGTGATAAAACGATGCTATGGGTGGATGAAAAGGATGAAAAAGCTTGATAATGGTGCAAGTATGAATATAGATAGTATTCAAATGGGCAACATTAATTTTTCTTTTATGGAAGTGGATCCACTTCTCTTCAAATGGTGAAGTATTTATAGGAAAGAAAATGAAGAATCAATGGTCAAGATGAAAAGGATGAGAATCAAAGATCACATGGATCAAAGAAAGCATGGCTCACAATGATTCAAACAAACACACTTTGTAACAACTTTGAAAGTTTGTTACAAAGTTTGTTAGGAAAGAATATTCCATTTTTGGAGCCAAATATAAGAATATTCCTTTGGAGTATTCCATATGCAAGTGGATGTGCGAGGAAAACTTAGTAATTTGCTAAATTAAACTAAGTTTTAATTGTGCAAGTTGATGGGAAATAGGATGCTCAATAAATAATTAGTTTATTTAATGAAAAGAGGTTCAAATGACATTTAATTAAATAATTTAAGATTATTTAATTAAATGAGAGGATTCAGGGTGTTTAAATTAAATAATTTGTATTATTCAATTAAATAGGATGAGAGGTGAAGGTGAAAGGGGGTGAATTAACCTAATTAAATTAATTAGATTAGTAGATGAAAATGATGCATTTAATAAAATAACTAGGCCAATTTAATCAAACAGGTGAAAAGAGGATGAATTTTAGGATGAAACGATGTTAGTATATCGGATTCAAGTGTGTAATACCATTTAGGAAAATTTTAAGTGTCTACATTTTTCCCCTCTTTGAAGCGAGGTACCTGTTACATTGGTTCAAAGACTAACACTTTTCTAATTAATACTATTGCTTAGATAATTTTTTTTTAAAATTCCTAATTTTGCGGATTCCCCACTATTGCCCCAATGGAAGGAATTAAGCTGGTACCCTACCCTCTTGCAAGATTGGGTAGAAATTTGAAAATTTTGGTTGATCTCTTGACAAAGATGGAACATTGATGCAAGTGCAAAAACATGCTCATGGACATGAAAACAAGCTTAGAAACACAAAAAACATCTCAAAATATGCCCCATAGCTTAGGAATTGGTGAAACAAGCTAAAAACCCTAGCTTCCCTCTCAAATTAGGGCCAAAAACCCAAATTTTTAGGCATATATATATTTTAAAGGGTCACATTCAATTCATTTGTGCATTCACACTGAGTTTTCCTATGCTTTTTGCTCTAAATCTCTGATGAAATGGCTCAACATGTGCTTCCACGACACATCGCTGACTGAGTTTGAGAGTACCAATAGCCTCCAAGCACAGGATCACTGGTATGTAAATTGAAACTTTTCTTGTGCTTTGCTTTTATCGTGCATTTATTAGGTGTCGAAGCTAGGATAGCTTATGCATTGCTATATTGCAACACTTTTAGGATTTTTGGTGACACATTTGTCAATTTTGGTGACACCAAATGTTGTTGATAGTAATGCTTCCTTAGATTTAGAATTAAGGTTTCATTACATTATTTTAGTGATGCAAGTGCAAATAGAAGTGCTATATGGGATTTGGGTAGGGCAATGCCAAAAATTATGGTGATGCTAAAAATTATGCCAACGCATGTGTCTAGAGCAACGCTTCTTCAACTTTGAAAAGGGGCAACACCATTTTCCAAAAGAACTATAGCGACACATTTGTAAACAATGACACAATTTTCAATTAGGGGTTCAAAAGCTCCAATTTTTTTTTATTTTAGCCAAATTTTGACATTATATGATTCATGCATGTAGGAGTTTATCCAACCACTTATGTCTCGCGAGCACTAGCTTAGGTTGCTTGAGGAGTTAGAGGATTTGTATGAGATTCGACGAGAGCACCTTGGGGAGATCAGGATCTCGTTCATTGCATATATGCCCGAGGTGAGGATACATGTGGCCATACTACATTAGTTGAGTGATGGTACAATGAGACATCATTGTTTCACCTACCCACCGAAGAGGCCACAATGACATTAGAGGATGTGTTGAGGATATTGCAGCTTCCTATTCATGGAGAGCAAGTGATTTATGATAAAAACGTTGGGTATGACACATGCATGATGTTCTTCGTTAGGAGGATGGCGTACTTGCAAGCTCACAGATTTATTTAGAGATGTACCCAAGGGTATTCACCATTTTTAGATTGATAGTCAGAGCATTGATTGCTGGGAGTGTTGCCCCAGACCAGTGAGGCAAAGGATTCAGTCCTAGTTGGGGGCTTGTATGGTACCAGATGATTTATAGGACACTATATGCATGGGGCCCAGTCATGCTAGCCTCACTCTATCATGATATGCACTAGCTTGTATACTACTAGGGGAGAGGCATTGGAGCTGGTGTTACTTTGTTACATATCTAGGCATGGGAGCACATTATCATGCTTAGACTAGTGGTCCATTTGGTAGATGTGGATCCAGATGAGCCAGTGGTTTTTAGGTATAGGGGATAGAGCACTCTACAACATATAGGTCCATTAGGGATCCCCTATTGGTGGTGGGTCATTGATGATATGACAGTGTTTCGATGGCGACCATGGTTATAGATTCCAACCTAGTATGATGATCACCAACAACTTTTCTTCACTAGAAAGACTCAGTACATTCAAGGACAAGAGCATATGATGATCAAGAGATACTTTCTAGATCGAGTGGCTTGATAGTTTGCTAAGGTGTAGGATGCACTTGCAGATGAGTACATAGCTATATTTGTGATGACTGCTAGGGAGGTTACATGAGGTCCATAGATACAACCAGATGTCGTGATTGATGCGTTTAGATAGCTAAGGGCCAAGTCTTGGGTCTATGATGAGGGACGGACTGATGCGAGGAACACCACTGCATATGATTTATGGTTTTTGTCTCCTCTTTGACTGATAGATCTAAAAGGGGTACCTCCATGAGGGAGGCCTAGGAGTAGAGGTGCAGGTAGGCGATAGGTTCCACAGGATCCCCAATAGGATTAGTGTCAGGGTGATTAGGTGGTTGGATAGGGGTGGGGCTACGGAGGCCAAGATTCGATAATGGGATAGGTTCCAAGGGGACCACCATCACCACCACACTAGCAATAATAAGGTTTAGACACACGAGACACACAAATATAGCTATTGATGTAGGAGAAAGACTAGGCCCTCCAAGAGCTATAGATAGTTATAGTTGAGCGGGACTAGGCCTGCCAGTAGATTCAACCACTAATACAAGAGAGAGACCACAAGAGATAGCTTTGAAAAACCTCAGATATAGAGTTTTCCTAGGAGACTAGGAGGCAATAGCAGCTAGAGGCTGTTGCACAGTAGCAGGCACAACAAGTATAGGGATAGGTGGGCTAGATAGTGGTCACACATCTCTTTGGACAGGTGACGGAGGAGGTTCCCTATTATAGGACACTTTACTATAGAGATGTCCCACCGAGCCATTGACAACTCGATTTTGAGCATAAGAGTGGGGTTGCACCCAGTGTATTAAGTAGGAAACCATTAGTGAGACAACCCGAAGAGCCAAGTCTTTGACATCCATCAGGTGGTCACCAGGACCAGTCGCACCATGATGACCGACAGTGTAGGGAATAAACTCCTTGTATAGACACTTTTTGGATGTATAGCCTGATTTATACATGTATACACATTTATTGGCTCATTTTTGATAGCCTCTTGTATATGTACTTTTGATGATAGTTACACTTTGACTTTGATATTTGTACCATGACATTCATTTTTTGGAGATATATAGATGAGATGACCTGATTCAATTTATGATGTTATGCATTTATTTTAAATGTGTTATGATTATGTATAGATGCAATGGATGTAAATTTTTATGTTATGGTTCTTTATTTATGCTTGTAGTGTAGTAAAATGCATACCCTTTCATTTTCACACTTGTTTGGACCCACCTTGCTTTATTTATGCCTCTTTATGGCTTAATTTGTCCTATTTTATGTCCACAAGCCCTATGAATGACATATTTTTTTGGTTAATCTCGACATTCTCCAATGCATAAATGTTAATTTAATGACTCCATTGGTGTGTCCTTGATTTTTGGTTTGGGACAAAAATGCCACCCAGGGCATCTTAGTCCCCCAAGGCTCTTGGGACCTTGATTTTGGCATCTCTTGATTGGGTCCCTTTTTGGTACTTGTGCCCCAAGTTTTATGACTTGGGACTAGGGCATCTTAGTCCTCCTTGAGTCATTTTCAAGATTCAATTTCAAATTCTGGCAAGATTTAGCCTCCTTTATTTAATGAATTCATATGTTGGCTTGGTGTGATATAATTTTGGGATATTAAGCATAGATAAGTATAAATACAAGGTTCCTTGATTCATTTCAACCGAATGCTTTTGTGAGATCTTTTATCATAGCATAATTGAGTTCACAAGAGCATTCAAGAGCATTTCATCAAGCATTTGAAGCCATCATCAAGATTCAAGCATCATATCAAGGGTTTAGTGCATCCATTCATGTTGTTGAGCCAATATTGTGGATGTAGCATTGAAGATCTATTTGCAACCATTTTTCACATCATATTCCAAGATCCAAGATCTACATTCTTCATGGCCACTACATGGTATATTTCAAATTTGCTTCACAAGACATCATACAAGGTGACATAATTTACATATTTCATGTTTTATGGTTCATTTCATTCATTTTATCATTTGGTTTAATTACCTAAAAGGGGTTTGACCAAGGAAAACCCCCATTCACTAACAATCAACAAGTTTTCCCTCTCTTGTGTGTTTGTATTTGTAGATCTAGGTTGAAGACCTAAAGATCAATTGGAGTGCAAGATTGAAAAGTTGCAAAGTTGCATTGTCAAAGTTGTCATCTTCATAGAAACTCACCTACATGTCAGATCGAGAAGTTTTAGGACCTCAGATCTGAGGAGAAGCAAGTGCAGACATCAACCCTCATGACCACATTCAAAGACTTAAAAAATTCAAAATGGGACTAATACACCTCCTAGGGTTTCTTAGTCCTCCATATGGTATTTTTTTGAGATTCTTTGAGATTCTATTATGACATCTGAAGGCTTCGCATTTGCCTCGAAAAATAGTAGTGGGACTAATACGCCATCTTGGGCATTTTAGTCCTCCACAACATATTTTGACAGCCTCTTTTCATTTCCAGAATCCTCATGACATCTCCATATTTCCCAGGTACACACATACCATCCCCCTGTTGCATAATTTCATCATTTGCATCTTTCATTTAGTTTGCATTTCTAGTTTTAGGTTATTTTGCATATCACAACGTGTTTTCAAAAAATTTCTTTTCCGAACTTTTACTTGGTGGTGAACCCCTAAAATTTTAAAGAACCCCCTCCTAGGTCCTTCCTAATTGAGAATTGACTCACCTTGTGAGGTTGTTAGTCAATCCAATTGGGACTCCTAGGAAACTAGTGAATGATTAGTGGAGAAAGAGTGATATCTCAAGGTATCCATTTTTCTTCACATCATTTTGGTGAACCCAACATTTTGGAACTTTCATTTTTTGATTTGAAGTCCATTAAAATCCTAGATCTAGGTTGCATTTATTCTTGCATTGCATCTTGCATTAGTGAAATTTCATCTAGGGTTTCTCATATTTGGTAAAAGTGCATCTAGGGCTTCTCATATTTGCATTAGTGAAAGTGCATATAGGTTGCATTTTTTATTTCTTGCATCATTCTATCTCATTGAAAATTTAAAGGTGCATTATCAATCATCGTAATTTCATTTAGAAACATTGCTATTACATCCATAATTGAAAAATTGGCATTCAATTTTACATCCAATTTCTTGTCACTAGTTACTTTTTCTTGCATTCATTTTCATAATTTTTTGTTTCCAAACATTAGGTCCTTGGGTAGGAAACCTAGGAACACTATTATCAACCCAACATTTTTTGATTTTCTGCAAAAATCCTTACTGGGACTAAAATTCCCTTGGTGGCATTTTAGTCCCTCTCTGGTTTTTGGTTGCAGTACCCTATCTAAGTAATTTTCTATCTATTTCATCTTTTGAAACCTTCAAATTTCATCAGGAGAACTAAGATTCCCTCCCCGGTGTCAGTCCCTATGGAATTTTAGATTGCAGTTTTTCAGGATATGAATCAACATTTTTGTGCTTTTGTTTGCTAGCATTGGTTATCTGTTTCATTGGATTAAATTTTTGTTTCATGCATTTTACTAAATATAGCTTAAAGTGATTCATTTCATGCATTTCTCAATTCCAAATTTTCATTTACAACATTTCATCTTTCAGATCATTTCATACTATAATCAGAAAATTACCTTGCTTCCAATCTAACAATTGCATTTAAACATTTCACTTTAGGTCATTGCATTGCACTTTCTTTACTTTTCTATGATAACGTGTTTTCTTTCAAGAGATGTGGCTTTGATATGATTGAAAATGGGTTGCATAAGTACAACATCCCCTCTTATGAGTTCAATTTAGATTACACTAATGAGGTCATTAAGAAACATGTTAATTGTCAAACCATTGACATAATCCTTAATATTACATTTCCCATTGGTGAGGATGATAGTGTAGACAGTCATAACAATCATACTTGTTCTTCTCCCAATACCTCTCCTCTTAGTGATGAAGGTATCTTGGTGAAACAAGATACAAGCATTGAGAGTCTTGATTATCCATATCCTCCTCCCCCTTTGGAGTACATTATAGAAAAAAAGAAGATGAAATCATAGAAACAATTCTCAACACCACCTTACCTAGTCTCCATTCATCCTTTGATGTGACGATGTTTTAGCGAAAGAAGATGATATCATAGATAACCATAATTTTCCTTCTCCTAATATCCCCCCTTGATACAAAGAGGATTGTTTGGTGTTAAAAGATGAACCTATCGAGAGTCATGATAATCTTGTTCATCCCTTCCCTAATGCTCCTACCATTTAGAATGATCTATTTGGTAATCATAGTTGTCCTTCTCTTGATGCCTCCCCTACTTGTGATGATAATTTACAAAATATAACCATGGAATGTGATGAAAACCTTACAAGCTCTCCTACTAGGGTAGATGGTATGGCACAAGAGAATGAGACCTTAGAGATAAAGGATAAAGTCATGAACAATAATAACAATAAAAAAGAGCCTTCTCCTAATATCCCCACTATCGATAAACAAGAGAATCTAACCATTGATAACTTCCTTACATGTGATGAAGTAATTTTAGAAGAACCAACCCTTGAATTTCAAGAACATTTGGTTTGTAGTTCTCCTAAACACTCTCCTATTAGGGAAGATATAACGATGGAAGAAAATGAGAACATTGACAATAGTGATTCCTTAGATTAAGATGATGAAGTAACCTTGGACTCCTCTTCACTAAGAGATCACAAAAAATGAGGATAAGTCTTCTAAAGTTATGCACATTAGATAACCATTGGAATATTCTCTCGAGCCTAAACTTATCCTTTATCCAGCCTTGCAAAAAACACAAGTTCAAAAAAAAACCTATCCTTATCCTCGAACCACCTAAGAACAACGTTTCATAGCAACCGAGTTACAATACCATTGCTCATACATACAACACTAGGAACAATCCTTGACCAAGAAAAACCACATCAACATACCTCCCTTTGCCTAATCCTATCTTGCCTAGTGCCCCTTGTTTTCCTCCACAAAGTGGAAAGGAGTATGATCTTGTTGAACAACTTAAGAATACTCCTACAAAGATATCCCTCTGGGACTTGATCTAGAATTAACCTAATTATCACACCATGATTCAAACAACCTTACAAAAAGTTGTGGTTCCTTCTAGTGCAAACCCAAATGACATAGCAACCATGATTCAAGGGATAAATGCTAACATTGTTTTCCGCCAAAGTGAACTCCTTGCTTTGGAATTACAAAAACAATGTGATGCTCTCACAATAATAGCTCAATATGAAGACAATAGGGATAAAGTGAACCCTTGTTGACAATGGATCAACCTATTAAGGGATATTATAATGTGGGAAATAAATCACTTGGAGTGATATTTACCTATTACAGTTGGAAAGGCTACCTTACAAACCCCTATTCATGTTATACCTCATGATATTTCATATAATATTCTTTTAGTTAGAACATGGATTCATGAGATGCATGTTGTGCCCTCTACCCCTCATCGTATCATAAAATATTCCTACAACAACAAAGTTTATATAATCAAAGCCGATCCAGAACCATATAGTTGTCTAAAATTTGAGAAAATTGAGGAAAATGTCTTGAACACATTAACACCAATGACACAAGTGGAATCCATGCAACAAAAAGACAAAGAAAAAAACATTGAGGAAATCATGAAGCTATTAGAATATGATTGGGGTTCCTTATATTTTTAACATAAATTCATGGGAGAATACAAGATCATACACAAAGATTCAGACAAGGGAAAAGAAATAGACGTAATGTGAACACAAAATTTAGACGGCCATTCAAAAGCATCCACCTCAACCACTTTAGAAGAAAAAGAAATTTACACAACAAACTTTGATGAATTTAATCATGAGCAACCACCAAATCTAAAAGAGATGAAGAAGCTTTATGGAAAAGGTTACAAACTTATGAAACAACTCGAATATAGTGGAAAATGATGTGGTGCTAGAGAACAAGATATCTGTGTCCTTATAGAGCTTCACACATAAGAAAATACTAGTGGTCTTGGTTATTGTCCCTTGAAAGACACAAACAAGCCTTCACTTAATATCAAAACTATCACAAAACATCCTTCTAAGCTGACTTTAACAGTGGTGCATCCTGAACTGATAGACACTACTAGTATTGATCGTTATCCTTTGCAAGAAATGAAACAAACAAAGAAATCCTCGCTTAATGTAAATTTCATCATGCAAAACACTAATGATTCAAATTCATTAGATTTTACACCCTCTAGTAAAGGAGAGAAAAAAATTTCGCAATCTAAAGCATCTTGTGTAAGTATGACATCTTGTACTAAGCAAGAGATATATTTGTTGCAAAATAAAGCAACATCCTTCACTTTTGACCAAGAGAGTATCTTGACGAGACTCCTCCAAGATCGTCTGATCTCTCTTCCTCCAAGAATATGAAAGAAATTTTATTACAAGACTTCATTTTGTGCATATCATAGAATTCATGGTCATTCTACTAATGAATGTAATGATTTGAGTAGAAAAATTCAGTATCTTAAGGAGTTTGGTGTTATTCCTTATGTGGGGGCATCTAATTCCTCTAATTGATATTGATTTTCACTCTAGCATGTTTCTCATCAATCATTTTGGCTCACCTTTGTCCTGCACTTGGTGGGGGCAAGGGGTTAGGTAGCCTTGTCCTCGTATGTCACCTATCATTGCCTCTTTCGGCTAGTTGATCACCTTTCATGTGTATATATAAAAAGAAAGTTTGGGATGTGGATGACATGCCTTAAGTTGGATTGCATGTGACATACTATATTTTGGGGGCATTCCTTTTTCATGACGTAGCTTATCAGAAACATATGACTTGGCATAGGGCTTTCTGAATAAGCTCTCATGTCTTCTTCTACTTTAAAGCAATTTCTCACAACAATGGTGTTAGCAACCGATTTAAAGTGGAGGAATACATCAAAACTCATGTTTCATTGTGAAATTTTATTTCTTCTTGCGATGCATCCTTTTCTTGGTGGTGTCATTTGGTTTGATTTCCTCTAAGCGTGTGATATTTCTCTAACTTGTCCTCTCTTGGAAACATTAAGCACAATGTTCCCTAAGATGAGACCTTGCTCGAACTAAGAAAAATCTCTCTTGTTGCATCTTTTGTTCCTTATTAAAATCATGGAGGTATGGCTTTGATATGGTTCCCTAGGGCTCACCTAGTGAACAACTAGCTTCACTAGCCCTTGTGAGCATGCATTTTCTTTTGTCCTTATCATAGTCATGGGGGTATGATGATGATATGGACATCTTGGGGCTCACCTAATGGACAAATAGATCCCATTAGCACTTGTTAGCATGCATTTTGTTTGCATAGTGGACAACGCGTTCCACTTGTAAACTTATCTTTTGGATAAACAACCTAGACCCGATCCACCGTGTTGGATGGATAGTCGAAGCTTGATTCATTGCAAATTTTCCTTTTTCTTTTCTTTGATGGTGTATGTTTGCGATTTGGTTATGACTTCATATATCATCCACAAATGTGTTTTTTTGTGCCTATGTTGGTTTTTCCATAGGATCTTGATCCTGGGGGCTTGGCCACCCTCTTTATTATTGTCATCCTATCTTACTAGCATTTGTACATTTGAACCCCTCTTGATTGCATGATTGGCTACTTTAGTGTGAGTTTAAAGAAAGTTCATCCTCTCACTAAAGTGGGGGCTAAATGTAGTGTATTAAAATTCATATCCTTGCATTTTCACACTTGTTTGGGCCCACCTTGATTTATTTATGCCTTTTTATGGCTTAATTGGTCCTATTTTACGTCCACAGCCCCTATGAATGACATATTTTTCTAGTTAATCCCAACATTCACCAATGCATAAATGTTAATTTAATGACTCCATTGGTGTGTCCCTAATTTTTGGTTCGAGATTAAAATGTCACCCAGGGCGTCTTAGTCCCCTAAGGCTCTCGGGACCTTGATTTTGGCATCTCTAGATTGGGCCCCTTTTTGTTGTTTGTGCCCCAAGTTTTATGACTTAGGACTATGACACAACCTATGGATTCTTAGTCCTCCTTGAGTCATTTTAAGGATTCAATTTCAAATTTTGGTAGGATTTAGCCTCCTTTATTTAATGAATTCATATGTCGGCTTGGTGTGATATAATTTTGGGATATTAAGCATAGATAAGTATAAATACAAGGTTCCTTTATTCATTTCAACCCAAGTATTTTGTGAGATATTGTATCATAGAATAATTGAGTTCACAAGAGCATTCAAGAGCATTTCATCAAGCATTTGAAGCCATCATCAAGATTCAAGCATAATGTCAAGGGCTAAGTGCATCCATTCATGTTGTTGAGCCAAGATTATGGATGTAGGATTGAAGATCTATTTACAACCATTATTCACATCATATTACAAGATCTAAGATCTATATTCTTCATGGCCACTACATGGTAGATTGTAGATTTTCTTCAAAAGACATCATACAAGGTGATATCATTTACATATTTCATGTTTTATGGTTGATTTCATCATTTTGTTTAATTACCTAAAAGGGGTTTGACCAAGGAAAACCACCATTCACTAACAATAAACAAGTTTTCCCTCTGTTGTGTGTTTGTATTTGTAGATCTAGGTTGAATACTTGACGATCATTTGGAATGCAAGATTGAAAAGTTGCAAAGTTGCATTTTCAAAGTTGTCATCTTCACGGAAACTCACCTACAGGTCAGATCTAGAAGTTTCAGGACCTCAAATATGAGGAGAAGCAAGTGCAAACATCAACCCTCAAAACCACATTTAGAGACTTCATAAATTTAAAATGGGACTAATACGCCACCTAGGGCATCTTAGTCCTCTATAGGGTATTTTTCAAATATTCCTTGCGATTTTGTTCTGACATCTAAAGACTCCACATTTGCCTTGAAAAATAGCAGCGGGACTAATACGCCATCTTGGGTGCTCCACAACATATTTTGGCAGCCTCTTTGCATTTCCATAATCCTCACAACATCTCCAGATTTCCCAGGTACACACATACCATCCCCCTGTTGCATAATTTCATCATTTGCATCTTTCATTTAGCTTTCATTTCTAGTTTTAGGTCATTTTGCATATCACAACGTGTTTTCAAACATTTTCTTTTCTAAGCATTTGCTTGGTGGTGAACCCCTAAAAGTTTAAAGAACTCCCTCCTAGGTCCTTCCTAATTGAGAATTGACTCACCTTGTGAGGTTGTTAGTCAATCCAACTGGGACTCCTAGGACATTAGCGAATGATTAGTGGAGAAAGAGTGATATCTCAAGGTATCCATTTTTCTTCACATTAATGCTTATATGATATGAGATGATTGATGATGTGATGCTTGTGTGATATACAATATATGATATTGATGCAATGCAATGGATGTTTCCTTCTCTTCTTTCAGTATCGTTCTATGACATGCTATGAGATGTATATACTTTATTTTTTGTGTTTCCCATATGATGATGCCATTATTTATGATATGCAGATGATATGATATGATTATGCAGGATGTATGCATGCTAATGGTTTGTGGATGTAGGGAAAATGCATTTCTTTTTGGTTGACTTTCATGATACCATGTTAGCATGGAAAGAAGATAGAAGAATAAGATGAAATGATTGACCATAGATTTTGAGATTGATTTAGAATTCCAACAAGTCCATGATTCATCGAGACTTTATTAGATTATGGTGATGAGATTGATGATTAGCTCATTTATGGGATTGGGACTCTCTGTCATTCCTTATTTTTGATATAACACATAGACATGATGCATCATGGTATTGATAGCTAGGATGATGTTCTATCCAGTGCAATGGACTTTGACTCTACAAATAGGTAGGATAATCCTTGTTCACACCTTGACAAACATAAAGCTCATTGGAATGTATTTTAGAAGTTTAGAATATTTCAGACCAAAGCATACAAAATAGTCAACAATTTACTCTAAATGAACTCCCTACACACAACTAAGAAATTATGCATCAAGATTATTTTATAAGAATATCCCACAAGCACAGAAAACAAAAAGCTAACGATCAATGCTCCATTCCTTTCTCTCTAAATCATTGAGACATCATTGAGAGGTCCTCAGAATGGGTCAATAAGATAAATCATAAGAAAATATCAATAAAAAATAGTCAATGTTATCTATACCTCTTTCCAATGTAACATAGCCAAGGTGATTTTGATGTTGATGCCCATTGTAGGAAGGATGCATCATATGACGTGTTTATCAGATGTTTTAACTGGGACTAAGTTTTTGATAGACCGTTGATATAAATGCTATTGACTCATTTACCTATGATCTAGATTTAGGATTTTGAAACTTTAGGTTTACACTGCATGACTTGTGACACTTGTTTTTTCACTTGTTTTACCAAATTTTGAAGAAAATGATTGATTTATTATGGATGAAAGCTTGTCAAGGGTGAAAGTGAAATGGGATGGATGGTTTTTTATTTTCTGGAATATTTCAATGTTTTTGATGTTTTGAAAATGTTTTGAGGCTATTGTTGGTCTTTTTGAAAGTTTATGTGAATGTTTTGGTTTTTGATTATTTGAGGTTGTTTAGGGTTTTCTAAGGTTTTCCATATGTTTTGGTTTTTTTTGAATTTTGACCAAGAACTAAGAGGGACTGACCTAGGGCCTCGAGGGCTTATCAAAGATGAGCCTTTCCTATGTTATGCATGCAAAGACAACATAGTTTGACTGACGTTGACTTGTTATCAATGAGATATGAACACTTGATGGATTATGATATTGCTATCAGGATTCAACCGTGTAGTTTCGAGTCAAACTCATTGACCCATGTTTCATGAGTAGTGGTTTAACAAGAACCCATCTCTCATGATATCGAATGGTCCACTCAGCACTCATTGCATCTAGGTGATGCTCACAGAGGTGAAGCATTGGTCCGTCCCGGGAGGTCACCCATCCCAGTACTGCTCTAGCTCAAACGCGCTTAACCAGGGAGTTTTCTCCAAGGTTAAGCCCGCTTGAGTTGTTACCCCATTTGCAAAACCTTCAGCAAGTGTGTGCCT
>VDFB02270651.1:676171732-676204836 GCA_007258455.2 Sequoia sempervirens | reverse complement strand
TCTGTTGAACCACTACTCATGAAACATGGGTCAATGAGTTTGACTCGAAACTACACGGGTTGAATCCCGATAGCAATATCATAATTTGACATGCTGTGGAAAAATACCTCCTACTTATCACTTGATGGATTGCCAGTTTATTATGACAGACTCCTAACCTAAAATGTCTCGGGGGTACATCAATGATGGCCTTGCCTAGGTTCAAGCTCAAAGACAATGTAGTTTGACATGGTAATGTTTTTGGTTTTGATTTTCAATGTTTTGACTTGTTTAGGGATTTTTGATGTGTTTTGGATGTTTTAGATTTTTGGCTATACAAGATTTTGATATTTTTGTATTTTTTTTATTTTGCGAGTGTTTTCGATTTTGATGAGGTTTTATGAATGTTTTTGGGATTTTTGATGAGATTTCAAATAACCTTAATATATACAAGAACCTAATCCGACGCATAACAAATTGCTCCTAGCGTGATGTGATAGACTACCTCGGTATAGGCAGGACAGACTGACCTTAGGAATGTGTCATGTAGTACTAAAGAGGACTATGATACTTTACAATATCAAGCTATGACATGGGTGTGGATGGGTGATGCGATGGATGAATACAATGCAAAGCATGATAAGCTAAAGTGCCAAAGATAGATGGAGGTGCTTATTTTACGCAAGGTGCATGTTTGCTAGGTTTTCACCAAGGTACTTGCCCAAAGTTCCAGCAAAGTGGTTTTCACTAGAGGATGGTTTTTTTTCTTTACTGTTTTCAATCCTTTTTCTTTTTTTTTTTTTGGATTTTTGAAATTTTTTGATTTTTTTGATTTTTTCAGATTTACACCATTCAAGCCTAGGCATAAAACCTTTTGAGATGTAGACCATTGATTGGCTCCTGTAAGGGTTCTCCTTTAGGTGTTGACAATTGGTAAGTTCCTGATCCATAGCTCGCTATGTAAATGAACGGGCCCAACCAATTAGGCTCAAAATTTCCTAAATTATCCTAATATGGAACATTCTTCTGATTCTTCTTAAGGATAAGATCCCCTACCTAGAAAGACTGACCCTTGATCTTCTTATTGTGCCTTCATTTCATTCAGTTCTAGTATGCTTGTAAATTATTTAGGGCATGAAGATGATGCTCATCCAGGAATTCGAACTCATTCACCCAAGATACCCTATATTCTTCATCAATGATTAGATTTTGTAATGACACTCGCATCGAGGGAAGCTCAACCTCAATAGGTAGGATGGATTTTGATCCATAGACCAAGGAGAAATGGGTTACACATGTAGGGATGTGCACATTGGTTCTATAAGCCCATAGGGCATGATTTAACTGTAGACTCCAATCACAACCAACTTTATTGACCATCTTCTTTAGGATTTTCAAAAAGGTATTGTTTGTAGCCTCAACTTGGCCATTTCCCTGGGGTTAATAGGGGGTAGAGAACCAATTTTTGATGTTAAATCATTCACATTGCTCTCTTACATCCTGGTTCTTGAAGGGTGTTAGGTTATTTGAGATAAGGGCTTATGGAACACCATAATGCAAAATAAGGTAATTCAGGATAAACTTGGAGATTCACTTCCCCATTATATAAGTCATAGGAATGGATTCCACCCACTTACTAAAGTACTCAGTGGCCACGATGATGAATTTATGGCCATTAGATGAGGTGGGAGTAAGTTATCCTATGAGGTCAAGCCCCCACTACGAGAAAAGGCCAAGGTGTGACCATTGGTTGTAACTCCTGAGCGAGAGCATGGATTAGACCTCCATGCTATTGACATTGGATACATTTTTGAACATATTGATGAGATTCTCTTTCCATGGTTGGCCAGTGATAACCCATCCTCAACAATTTCTTGGATAAGGTCATACCACTAGAATGGGAACCACAAATTCCTTCATGTACTTCTGTTAAGGCAATCAAGGCTTCCTCTTGGTTGAGACATCATAGTAATGTCCCCTCGATGCTTCTATAGTATAGGGTATCACCTAAGATTATGAATCGAGATGCCTTTTTCATGAATTTTTTCTTTAGGTTAGAGGTGATATTAGATGGGAGGGTACCTCTAGTAAGATAAGTGAATATATCATGATATCGTGGGGAACTAGGACCAATGATTACATAAACAAATTCAGATTTAGGAATTTTTAAGTCTAGTACGAGAAGTTGTTCTACCAAGAATTCACATTGAAGGACATTGTGTGGCATGTCTAACAAAGACCAAATTGTTGCCATGACATCTACTATTTGATTGTTCACACAAGGTATCTTCTCAAAGGTTATATCAATGAAGAAATCCTTAAGACTTTTTACTATCTTCTTATAAGGAGTGAGTTTATCATCCTTAGTTTCATAGTCATCGTTGACTTGGTTAACAATTAGTTGTGAGTCTCCATAGACTTCTAACTCCTGTATTTGTCACTGGACTACTATTCTTAACCTCGTTATTAGAGATTCATACTCAAATATTGTTGGTACATGGGAATGAGTAGTTGGTATGACTTTAGAATATAGTCACCTTGAGGGGTGATAATGAGAATGCATTCCCCTTATCCACGTTCGGTATATGATCCATTAAAGTACACTTTCCATTGATCCATTGCATTAAGAAGAAAGATCGACTCATTAGAAAATTCAGATATCAAAGGATTCTCTGCATAAATGAGGGATTCTTCTAGTTGGTCTACAATAACTTGTCCCTATATAGTCTTTTGTTCCACATACTCTATGTCAGACTCTATCAAGATCATTACCCATTTAGCCATTCACCCAGTGAGAGTTGCTTTAGATAACATATATTTTAATGGGTCAATCTTAGTAATAAGCTTGATTTGGTGTGAAAGAATGTAATGCCTAAATTTTTGTGAAGCAAAGACCATTGCTACGCATTCCTTCTTAATGGATGAGTAATTCATTTCATATCCTACCAAGGTCTTGCTAATGTAATAGATGGCTCTTTCCTTTCCCATTTCATCATGTTGGGCTAGAAGAGAACCTAGTGTTGCTGATGTTGCTAAGATTTATAGGATCAATGTCATGTTTGGTATCATCGACATGAGAATGGAGGTGATAATAGGTATTCCTTGATCTGCTGAAAGGCTTTATCCCATTTCTCATCCCACTAATATGTTATACCTTTATGGAGAAGATGTGAGAAAGGGTGGATCATGTTTGATAGCTGCGCTCTGAATCTTCTAATAGATTGTAACCTTCCTTGTAGCCCTCTCATCTATTTAAATGTTTGTGGTGGCTCCATGTCTAAGATTGCTTTCACCTTTGTTGTATCTATATCTATCCCTCTTTGTAAATGTAAGAGAGGGGGAAAAACCATGTTCTAGGCCCCAGGTCATAGAGATCCAAGAGCAGAAGGCTGCCCTAACTTACCTCATCTTAAAAAGGGTGTTTTGAAATGAGGGACGAGAATGATGAGGAATATAAGGCCCTTCAATCACTCTACAGACCTGAAACCAGTTTTTGGGTTAGGAAAGCCGATTTTCAAGTTCAACACTCTACCTTAGGTAGCTCTCTTCCTGAGGACAAAAGTGTGGTTCCAAGATGACAACGCGGTGTGCTGGCGTCTCTCAGCTATGCTGGTATCCATACAACCAGATGATCGAAAGTACAATGAGAACTACCAAAAAATGAGCTGACAACCTAGCTAATGGTTTTTAGGAGAGCAAAAAAAAACTATGAAATAAGAGATATACAATCGAATATGATAAAGCAAATAGATTAAAGCTAGGGTGACAAAAATGATCTCACCAAAGAGCTTGTTCGCCAGCTAGCTCCAAATGCACATACACCTACACACAAGAAAGAGGAAAATTGTTGGGGGGTTGTATAGGGGTATACCTTAGTCAGACCCCCATTTTGGTGTTTCCACCTCCACATACAGACAAGATAGCAATGATAGAGAAATATGCGATAAAGAAGGCATGAAAGTAAAGAACACAATAACACTAAAAAATAGTGATGTGCTACTCAACCAAATCATAGAGGAGAGGAGTGAAAATGCTTACCACCTCCACCAAGAGCTCACTAGCTCATGGAGGAGAAAATGAGAGGACTCAATCCCCTACTGCAATGGTTTTGTTCCACACTTTCTCTATAGAGTTGATGGAGTGTTGTTGCTACTGCTATGGAGTGCAAAAGTGTTGCTTGAAGGCTGAGAGTGCAAGAAGAGAATGGTAGAATGCTTAGATGATTGTATAGAGAGTTGAATTGAATGCTTAGAGGGATGAAATGAAGGAATGAAGAGTGACTTTGAAGGGAGAATGAGAAAAACAACCATATTCAGGTCGGTTGGTCAAAGAGGGGCATTACAAACCAACCTCAATTGGAAGTGTAATGCCTCTGCAGGCTTCAGACGTAGGAATCCGTCAGGGACATAAGTGTGCCACGCCAAAATCTACGCACTATGTGGGTGTCCCCAACAATTATTCTTCTACTAATGCAGAAAACAAAAGCCAAGTGGAATGAAGGCAGCAAGCTGATGTGGAATTTCACCCTTGAATTTGGTTTTCTAAGGTGAGGAAGTGTAAAAGGGGAATTTTCATAAGGGGTGCAAATTCACTCCTATACATTTCCCCCCACTTTAGTGAGCATGAATACAGATGAGTGCTTTGGTAAAGTAGATCAAAGAAGTGAATAGAGTTAGAAATGTATAGTTGAACTATTGAGGAAGCAAATTGTGATATGGTGAACTCAAGACTGTGGGACAAGTAAAGGACTTCATAGCCCTACAGAACTATGAATCTGAAGAATAAAAGTGTCTTATAGGCCCATGGACCTGTAAGGAGGAAACCCCCAAGATCTCTCACATGAAGGAATCCTTGAGAAGAAAGTGCCTCACAGGCCCGCAGACTTGCAAGGAAGGTATCCTCTAAGATCTCTCACACGAAGGAAACTCATAAAGCACCTTGTAGACCCGCAGGCCTGCAAGGAAGCATCCCCCAAGATCTCTCACACAGAGGAACCTAGGAAAGCACCCTACAGACCTATAGACCTATAGGGAAGGTGTCCTTCAAGATCCCTTGCATGAAGGAAACCCAGGGAAGTTCCCTATAGACTCGCAGACCTATAGGGAGGTATCCCCCAAGATCTCTCATGTGGAGAAAACCCAAAGAAAGTGCCCTATAGACCTACAAACTTGTAGGGAGGTATCCCCCAATATCTTGCACATGGAGGAAACCCAAAGAAAGTGCTCTACAAACCCACAAACTTGCAGTGAAAGTATCCCCCAAGATCTCTCACATGGAGGAAACCAAAGGAAAGGGGACTCCACGGAGTCGAAAAGCGGCTTCATAGGCGTACCTACAAAGTGACAAGTTTACCCGTAGATAGAACATGTCAGAAATTGACCACACATGAAAGTAATCGAATAGTCACACAGACCATCAACAAGTTGGAATACTTTCAAAGGGGTCCCTTGGGAACCTGACATGAAGAAGGGGACCACTCAAGGGACGCATTGTTTGAAAGTATGAAAGAGATGTTTCTTTCTCAAATCGATTCATCATCAAGAAATATTTTTGAAAGATGTTCACTTCATCAAGGAATTCAAAAGGAAGAAGATGCCCCCACAAGAGGGGAAGGTTGAAGCTATTCCCACTTTAGAGGAAGGTTCTCAAGATCTTTCTTTATGAACCCATGATGAAGGAAACACATTCCATTAGGGTTTCAATTCGAGAATACGATTCTTAAAAAGGAGTTTATGAAGATTCTCGAGAAAAGATTCCTTGGCAATGAATGCATGTTCTAAGAATCAAAATGTTATAGAAGAGATGTTGTTAAACATGAGAGGGAGAACTGAAGAAAAGAAGAGAGAAAGATAAGGAAAAGGAAAAAGATAAAAGACAACACGAACAAAGGGCACATAGGTAGCCTAATATTTCGGGGTTAGAACATCTCATTAATATATATAAGTATAGTAATAGTATATAAAATTAACTATCATCAAGCCCCTTCTATATCATACCATGTGAAGAATACACAAGAAGAAAAAGTAAAAATAAAAAAATTGGGACAACATGGAAGGGAAGCCTAAATTCCCTGAACACTTTGCATTGACCCCAATTTATCGAAAATAAAGTCACATACATGGAAGAATGATGATACAAATAGAGGAAGGTTTACGCCACAAAAACCATGCCTATATCCAAGCACCAACAAGGGTGACAGGGGTCATCCAAGAAAACACAACATGATCATGAGGGAACACATCACAACACACACACACACACACATCTACTCTAAAGATAAAGAAGAGGCCTCCCCCTAACACTAATTAACCAAGAGGTCGTCTGATTCCCACTCTAGATCATCATAGGGGGAAGGAGGATGAGCCTGCAGTGGTGGAATGTTAAGGGGAGGAGAGTCTGACCCTCCCACAACAAGGGCTATAGAAGAGGGCCCTGTAAGATCCTCTCCACTGAGCTCTTGTGGAGCTAAATTCAATGATTTCACTAAGATTGCCGACAAGGCCGAAACCTCATCCAGAGAGTTAAACATGCACTTTTCAGGAGTGCCATGTTTTACCTCAATGGATGGAGAAGGTTGTGCCTAAGATTCACCACTCGACTCACCAAGTGATTTGGGAGCAGTGATGAACTCAGGGGAAGCCAAGACTGGCTCCATCACTAGGACAAAACAAGTTAGTGTGGGACCACCTTTTTCAGATGGTGGGGTCCTCTTACATCCTTTGTTGCTGGAAGGACCATTCTTTGTACCTTCTGCTCCATCAGGGGACATGGACTCCCCACAGATGAGGCAAGAGGTGTGGAGGAAGAGGAGGAAGAGAAAATCACTGTAGCTACCACTGAAGTGTTCGTCATATCTATGGGTTTTGGGAAAGGTGGGACATTTGGAAGGGACATCAAGAGAGGTGGCTCCACAAATGGAGTGAGGAACACTTGCACCTTTTTAGGGTCAGGCGTATTTGTACTCACAGTAGAAGCCAAAAGTGATACATAACTAGACTAAACAAAAGCAGAGGGGAGGAGAGAGGAGGACACAATAGGAGGCCCTAATACAGGTGCGATTGTCTGCTCTTCCTTCCTCTATAAGGAAGCCTACTCGGCCATGAGAGCCTTTCGCCAACACTTGTGATCATGAGCAAGGTGGTTTTTGTGACTCTTTGAATTGGAGGTCGGATGCTGCAAAGGGACGAAAGGCTCCTGCTCAGCCATGGGAATGTCCAATACAACCATTTTCGGCAAAGGAGCATAATCTTGAATGGGAGCAGGAGGAACAGGTTGAGAAATAGTGGGGGGAGTCGACTCAAGTGCCTTGATAGCGGGCCTCTTCCTGTTTACTACTTTTGGAGTAGGAATGGTAGGAGGTTATGCAGGCCGAGACATGGAGGATTCCCCATGGGGACCTTTTTCTCTACCATACAAATAGTACGAGGGTCTAGGTGGTTTAGTAGGGAGATCCTATATCCTGATATTGGGTCTATGCCAAGGAGGGATCATCAGACTTAACAGGTAGAAGCCAAACTTGTTCATCTAATAATCCTCTAAAGAGAGGGGAGTAGATGAGTCATCCTGAGAGGGGGAAAGCTTCTCCTTCCCTTTTTAGGAAGAGGAGGCAACTGGTTGTTGTGATATAGGAAGAGCCAATTTTGGTTGTCCCTTGTCCCCAGTCTTATACTTCACATAGTTTTTGTAGAGTAGGATTATTCTTGGAGGAAGTGGACCAACCGGGGCTGGCCAAAAATAGTCTAATGAATATCCCCTACAAGACACCAAAGGTTGGTATCTAGTGTCATGCATTACATACATGACACCTTCATGGGAGAACTTTATACATATATGAATAATAGAGGTGATTCCATTCATGGAAGCTAGCCAAGGTATACCTAGCTTCATCCTAAACAAATCTAACTCTGGAATGACATCAAAAACTGTGTAAGCAGCCCTAGGTCCAACCAGGATAGACAAGGTTATTGAGAAATATGGTTTCAGAGAGAGACTATCGTGCATATGGATGATGGATTTTTTTTCTTCATATTCTTTCTTGTGTAGTGATTTAAGCCACAATGTCTCTTTTGTAATAAAATTCACTCGACTCGCAGGGTCTACTAAGACTCCTATGAAAAAGTTACCTTTGAGGCAAGCGATAATATAGAGGGGAGAAGGCTTGTTATTTTTAAGGGTAAGTAATGCAACGTGAATGTTACATTCAGGGATCTGGGTGTAGGTTGTGCGGTAGGGTTAATCGTGACAATGTTAGCATACGCCTTGGGCTGAGTGATATAATCGGCATGATCGACAATCATGTTAGCAAAATGTGATAGAAATGGGTCTGTGTATATATGCAATTCACTATTCAATTTTGCCACCAATTTATTTATATTTTGTTTGCTTCCATCGAGATGAATAGTACTATCCTCGATGTAGGTGCATACAATGTTCGATATTATGTTCGTTGACTCGACGGTATTGAAAATAGGTACTTACATCATACCAGCTAGGGTAAGGTTCCTTAAGAGGTTTAGGGTTTTTCAAGGTTACGATCTAATCCTTCACTAACTTTTGCAAGATGGAAGAATGAGATTCTGCTAACTTTGTGAAATTTTGGTTCTATTTGAGGCCATTGTCATCTACAAAGGCTACTACATTCACAATAGCCTTTCCTTTCCTAGAGATTGATACAATGGACTTTCCTTTAGAATGGGAGCGTGAGGAGGGTCCCCCGAACTAAACTATCATCTGTTGATACTCTTTTAAGGTTGCACACAAGTGCGTGAAAGAAGGGTATTTCATAATGGCAAACTTCTCCTACCAAGTCCTTTGTAAGTTCCCTATGAATACCTTCTACACGTCAGAATGGGGCAGCATATATGATATTTGTGAGAATAGCACCTGATATTGCGCTATGGAATTAGTAATCTTTTCATTATCACCTTGTTTGCATCAGATGAGATTTAAAAAGGTCATCTTCGACCTAATGTTAGCTTGGAATTGTCATATGAATTGGTTTACAAGAATTACTCAAATGGGAAAATGGAATTATCAGGGAAGCAATAGTACCATTCGAGTGTTGTATCCTTCAGAGATCAAGGAAATAGTTTTTCCATCAACGCATCATGATGTAAGAAATCTGTGCATAGGGTATTAAAGGTGGACACATATTTCTATGGGTCCCCTGTGCCACCATATTTTTTAAATTTAGGAATCTCGATTCCTTGAGGGAAGGGAGTGTTCAAGATTGCAACTAACAATAGGCTATGCCAGAATAAGGGTTGGAAGATAGTTTGGGTAGAGGCTTGAGAGAGACTCATCAACTGGCTCTGCATCTTACCCATATTATGAAGAAGAGTGTTCAAAATAGGGTCATTAGAAGATATAGGGCTAGAGGAGCTTCCTCTAGAACCACCACCAATGCCACCAAAAGAACCACTGGAGTGGCCACCACCAGATCCACTACTAGAGCCACCACCATGACCTCCACAGGAACCACTTCCACTAGCACCACCCTCGTTGTCAAAGTCACCACCATTACCAAATCCCCCACCAAATCCCCCACTGCTCATCTCATCAAAAACTCCACCGCTAGAGGTGACATGAGGGGTGAAGCTAAAACCCAAGGGGATTTTGTTCACTTTGATATTTTTGGATCCCTCAGAGGTAGAGGGGATGTTGATCAAGGGTACGGTATCAGCCATGTACATAGATGTAGGAGGCACCAACAGTCCTAGCTGTCCCTCATGGTATTCAAAAGTGACTCCTCATAAAATGTTAGGATTTTTTGGAGGAGCACATGCATTAGTCAGACTAGAGAGACTAGACAAGAGTTCTATGCATGTTCAGTATTTTCCCACCATATACTTTAGTTCGCTAATAACCTAGCTGGCCTTAGCCAACTTTGGGTCTCTTTCCAAGTGATGTTCCAAGTCACCCAACCTTTTACTGAGGGCAGAGACATATCCTGTAGGAATGTGAACAACCTCATGCTTGTTGACCGACGATGGTGTAGGAGATATAGGAGGAGTGGGGACATGGTCGGTCTCATCAAAGAATCCTACCTCACCCCTTTACAACTACTCCTATGCGGTGAGACCAATGGAAGATTGAACAAAAATGCCTATAGAGAAACCATTAGTGACCTTCTTCCTCTCTATCGGAAGGTGTCATACACTTCTCCTAACAATATACCTGGAGGTTGTAGATTGGGTTCTGATGCTCATAAACCTTCATAACACTCAAGGGCACAATGATTAAAGGAAAATCCCCAACACCAATGGATGAGCAGATGTTGGTTCATGTCAAGTTCACCAACCATGTTCAAGGCCCCAGGTCATGGAAATCCAAGAGCGGAAGGCTGCCCTAACTTACCTCAACTTAAAAAGGGTGTTTTTAAATGAGGGATGAGAATGATGAGGATTATAAGGCCCTTCAATCACTCTACAGACCCGAAACTAGTTTTGGGGCTAGGCGAGTTGGTTTTTGTGTTCAACATTGTGCCTCAGGTAGCTCTCTACCCAAGGACAAAAGCACGGTTTGGGGACAACAGCGAGACGTGCTGGCGTCTCTTAGGTGCGCTGGCATCCTTACAACTAGAGGACCAAAAGTACAATGAGAACTACTAGAAAATGAGCTGACAACCTAGCTAATGGTTTTAGGAGAATAAAAAAAACTATGAAATAAGAGATATACAATTGAATATGATAAAACAAATAGATTAAAGCGAGGGTGAAAAAAATGATCTCACAAAAGAGCTTGTTCACCATCTAGCTCCAAATGCACGTCCACCTACACACAAGAAAGAGGAAAATTGTTCAGGGGCTATATAGGGGTCTTCCTCAGTCAAACCCCCATTTTGGTGTTTGCACCTCCACAGATAGTTGAGATAGAAATGATAGAGAAATATGTGATAAAGAAGGAATGAAAGTAAAGAACACAATAACACTACAAAATAGTGATGTGCTACTCAACCAAATTGTAGAGGAGAGGAGTGAAAATTCTTACCACCTCCACCAAGAGCTCACTAGCTAATGGAGGAGAAAATGAGAGGACTCTTGAGCCCCTACTGCAATGGTGTTTTTTCTACACTTCCTCTACGAAGTTGATGGAGTATTGTTGCTGTTGTTGTGGAGTGAAAAAGTGTTGCTTGAAGGCTGAGAGTGCAAGAAGTGAAGGCTAGAATGCTTAGAGGATTGTGTAGAGAGCTAATTGAATGCTTAGAGGGATGAAATGAAGGAATGAAGAGTGAATTTGAAGGGAGAATAAGAAAAATGACCATATTCAGGTTGGTTGGTCGAAGAGGGGCATTTCAAACTGACCCCAATGGGAAGTGTAACACCTCTGCAGGCTTCAAACGTAGGAATCTATCAAGGATGTAAGCACATCACGTAGAAATTTGCATGCCATGTGGGTGTCCCTAAAAATTACTCTTTTTCTGACACACAAAACAAAAGCCAAGTGGAACGAAGGTAGCTGCCTGATGTGGAATTTTGACCTCAAATTTGGTTTTCTAAGGTAAGTGTAAAATGGGAATTTGCATAAGGGGTGAAAATTCGCTCCTATATAGTAACATGATGTAGCCAAGAAGCTTGTCTAATGTAACCCAAAAGATACATTTTTTTAGATTTAGTCTTACCTTATATTCCTTGATCCTATCAAATATTGGTCCCAATACCTCTATGTGCTCTTTCCTTGTCTTTGATTTGGCCAAAATATTGTACAAATAGTCTTCGACTATTTTATGGATCATATCATGAAATATTAGGGTCATCGCCCTCTGATAGGTTGCTCCATAATTATTTAACCCAAATGACATCATGTTCCAACAATATGTTCCCCATGGACAAGTGAATGCAATTTTATGTTGGTCCTCCTTAGGGATCATGATTTGGTTATAGCTTGAAAATCCATCCACGAGGGATAAAATTTTATGTCCTACGATTAAATCGATAATGATGTCAATGTTGGCAAGAGGGAAGTCATCTTTCAGACATGCTTTATTCAAATCCCTAAAGTCTATACATATTTTGATACCCCCAATGGGTTTGGAGACTGGTACCAGGTTGGAAACCCACTTAGGATAGTTGATTGGCTGGATGAATCCAACGTCAAGGAGCTTCTATAATTCTAGCTTAACCAGTAATGCAATTTAAGGGTGCATCTTTCTAAATTTTTATTTCACTGGTTTGGCTTCAGGATGGACTACTAAGTGATGTAAAACCACTTCAGGATCGAGCCCCGACATATCTATGCATGAGCATGCAAAGTTTTCTCTTCTCTCTTTCAGTAATGTTGGTAAGTTTTTTTGTTCTTCATCCAAGAATGATTCAACATAGAAGGTTATCTTAGATGCTTCTTTTGTTCCTACATTCACTAGAGTAGCCTTCTCTGCCAATACTGTTGATTTTACTAGATGCATTATACTAAGGAGATTGAATCCATCATCCTTTGGAACTTTAGATAGGCTTTCACCTTCAAATACTTCCTTTCTTTTTACTATTTTATGATCTGAAAAATCCACAGTGTGGTTTTCACTTAAAGACCTACATGTTATTCTCATGTCATCAATTTTGTGACTGAGGGATTCAATTGTCTCCCCATAGTACACTTGTGTATCTAGCTCTATATCAAATCCTGCTTTATGATCCCCACATGGTAAGTTGTCACAAAGTCCCATGAATTCTGAGATCACCTCATCATTTTTGAACATATCTAGAATTGGTGGTCCTCGTTGGTCCCAGTCAATGAGTTGGGGTTATACTAGGCTTAATTCAGTGGTTTGGACATTTGAGGTGAAAAATGTTGTGGATATCATAAAAAGAGATTTATCCTCAAATAGGTCAGTGATTTCAAGGGGGAAGTCATCTAGGGTAGTGTCATGTGATGTTGGTAACCAATAGGAAGCCTCAACCTATTTAGTAGTACCCTTACCAATAAGGGTAATCTTGCTAGTAGTACATCCTAATCCAAGATTCTTTGGACTTCTCTTAGAAATGATGGGTTCTAACAAACCATTGTCATTTTTTCCAAGCTTTTCATTCTTGTTGTACCCCCATCCCATCATTAGCTATAAACCTTTATTATCATCTTCCATGGGAAGCATGGGCATGGGTAGGTTGCCCTGATAGAGAAATTTAGATACATCTTCCTCATTGAAATCCTCTTTGTTCAAGTCCCCCCACTTGGTGAAGGTTGTAGATGCAAGCTTGAATGTTTCAACCACATTTTTGATAGGTTTGGGTTTCCCATAAGATTTAGCGAAAAGAGGTAACTCTCCCAACACAAAAGTTTCCTTATTTAGATTATAATATCCACAACCATTATCCTTGATAACTTCCTTGATATTGGGTATATTTTTCACAATGGGTGTTTTGGATTTTGAGGTGGATGCAAGGGAAGATGGGTCAGCAAATGAGGATGAGGATGTAGGGCCTTCATCATTCTTAGGTATTTGGGGGATCTTGTAGAACTTATCCTTAAGGTTCGTACAATAGTAGAAAGGCGCAGGATCTCCATGGATGTTCACTTCTTTATCCTCAAAAGGAAACTTCACACATTGGTGATAGGTGGAAGCTACAAATTTCATGGGATGAATCCATGGTCGACCAAGTAGGATGTTGTAGGTGAGGTCAATATTTAGCACTTGGCATGTGGTCTCAACAATGACAGGTCCCACTTATATAGGTATCTTGATGATTCCTTGAGACACCTATTCTTGGTCATCATATGCTCTTATGGTTGTACTCTATCTTTTCAATAGAATCCTTTGTGTATCCCAAGTTTTTAACCAACCGAAGGGTGCAAATGTTTAGACTAGCATCTCCATCTAATGAGATTCTTTTAACCTTATTTTTATGAAAAATGATCTCAAGGTGTAAAGCACGATTATGGGATGACTGAATTGGGAGGTCTTGTTCTAAGAAGGTAAGAAGATCTAGGGGGTACAGTGATATGCCCTACCATAGCTTGAAATTTTTTAGTAACAATATTCTCAGGTACAAAGGAAGTTGATAAATATTTTTCTAATATATCCCTATGGGTGGGGGATAGCTTCAATAGTTTGAGGATGGAGATTTGTGCAGGGGTTTTCTTCACCTAGTCTAGGAGACTGTAGTTACTAGGGTTTGAGGTCAGCATTGTAGATTGTGCCTCAGGTTGAGATGAAGCTCCTTGGATTGCAACCTTTCCATGTCATGTGGTGACTCCACACTCCACACTAGGTCCTTTGATGGTGATGACTATTACAACATTGTCACAAGAGATGACCATGTTGGAATATACATTCCCGATGTTTGTGTAATTTTTCCCTTTTCCATTGTCATTCCCTTTGTTATGATCTGGCAATGGGGTCTTGTATATCTTGAGGTCTTGGTTACCTACTGGTAGTTTGACAATTATGTCTTCATTTCCAATAAGATCTTGGATAACATTCTTCAGCTTCATATAGTTGGATGTTTTGTGTCCTTTGATCTTGTGAAAGTCACAAAGATCCTTTTCGTTATACCAAGGTGGTTTAACTTGAGGTTCATGATAGTTTTGGAAATTGGGGAGCATAATTAATTTTTGACTGTACCAGTTTTTGCATGATAGATTCAATAGGTTCCCCCAATGGTGTGTATTTCCATTTTGGGTAGTTATTCCTATTGGGGGGTCCTCTTTGTTGTGTGTCAGTGTTATTGATTTGATTATTATGTGGTCGTGGTGTGGTTTGTTGTACAATTTGTTGTGTGTTGGTTGGTTGATTGGTGTTTTTCCTAGGAGAACTTATGAATACTTTAGCATCAATGACACTGTCATTTCTCAAATTCTTGTTCTTAGCCCACACGTGGGGCTTGTCATTTGAACTAGTAGATGGGTAGTTTTCTTTATTTTCTTGTGTGTTTCCCTATGAGATTAGGGCTTTCTTGATGTTGAGGGCCCTAGGGATAAGCTCGTCATAAGAGGTGATACATTACATCTTTAACTGGAAGGATAGCTCTAGATGAAAATTTGCTATGATAATCCCCACCTATTTCTCTTCAGGAATGGACCACTTGCTCTTTGTAGCTCTTTGTATCCACCTTTGTAGGAAATTAGTGAAAGTTTCTCCTTTTTTCTTCTTGAGAGTGTACAACTCCTCTAAGCTTACATCCATGTCTAGGTTAAAGGAGAAATGGTCTAGGAATCTATCGATGATTTATTGGAAGATTTTGATACCTAGAGGCAACTGTGAGAACCAATTGATTACGGGGCTCACAAAAATTCATGGAAAGAGACACATCAAGTAGGAATAATTGTAGGAAAGATCCATACACGTGATGTTGAATTATTTGAAGTGATCCATAGGTTTTCCCCTCCCTTTGTATTTATCAAACTTAGGGACCTCAAAACCGGGTGGGAGAGGTACCATTGTGATGTTAATATCGAATGGGTATGAACACAAGAATTTTTGCGTATGGGGCTTCTTTGTTTTTCCCATTTGAATGTCCTGGATCTATTGTGTGAGTTCCTTGGGCTGCAATGACATATCATCTTACAGATTTGGTGGAGGAGCATATGTTGTGTACTATGGGATGGTGGATGAATTGTAAGTGGGATTTTGATATGATGGGGTGTTGTATGGTGTGTAGGGTGGAGTTTTATACTATGAAGTTGATGGCACAATAGAGGTGTATATGCTCCTAAAGTATTTGGATTGATGATGTTTTGTTGGGGATTATAGTATAAACCTTGTTTTTTCTATTGTTGTTGCACAAGCACTTGTTGTTGAGCATATTATTGTGCTAGCAATGCTTGCTTTTGGGCTTGTTTTTTTTTTTTTGTGACCAAATCTTGTTGTTGTTGCGTGATTAAGGATTGTTGTTGATCTTGTTGCTATTGCAAGGCTTTCAGTTAGGCTTGTTGCTACTGAAACATTTTTTGATAAGCTTGTTGTGCTTGCAATGCTTTTATTGGTCTTGTTGGAACACTTGATCTTGAGCTTGGTGCACTTGCAATGCTTGTTGATAAGTTTGTTGTGCTTGTTGCAAATCTAGAGCATGAGCTTGCTGTGATTGCAATGTGGAAGTGTTTTGATGTTCAAATGGATTTTGGGTGATGATGGGTTGTGGATTGATTTTAGATGGTTTCTTGTTGTTTTGGTTTAGCATTCATTGTAAGATTGTTGATTGGGATGGAGGAATGTAAGGTTAGGGACCCATTGTATTTTGCATGGTTTGGAGGACCAATGTTAAAGATGATGATGGTACCATTTGGTATTGCAATTTTGATGGCACATTCTGACCTTGAATCAATAGATGAGAAGGGTTCCCTTGACAGATGTGTTAAGGGTTACCTTGTTGTGTGTTATGTGGTACCAAGGCATTACCTTGGTTGATGGGATTTGTGACTGATGTGTTGTTGTGATTTGGATTAACGATAGTTGGGGTTGACGATGATGGTGGATTGACTTGAGTATCTTGGGTCACCACTTGTTTTGATGTGTCAATAGGGTTTTTGGAACCACTTTTTAAGGGTTTCCCTTGCGTGAGGGTGTTAACTTTCCCTTGTTTTCTTATTTTAGGTACTTGGTTCTCATTACCTTGTGTAACATTGGGCAAACTTTGAGTACTTGGGGTGATGGATGAAGATGGTTGCACTCAAAATTTTGAGGTTGTTGTGGTGTTATGGAATGTAAGTGGTTTGTATGGATGTAAAGGATGCTCTTGAATGGTGGTGGAATAATGAGATGGGGCACCAAATGTTGGTGTCCAACTTGTCTATTAAGGAAGATTGGTGTTTTGAGTACCCAAAAGTGTGTTTCCTTCTAAAGGGAGAGTGTGAAAAAGGTCGGTGGAAATCCTAGTTTCTAGACTAGGAGTTAATGTTTGACTTGGCACAAGGGATGGAATAGATTGATTCAATCCTTGTGTCAAGGTTTGTGTAAAAAATGTTGGGGGAATTGAAGCCATGTTTTCTAAGGTTTTTTCACTAATTTTTTCAAAGTCAAATTTACAAGGGAGTTTATCGCCTTCTTTCTCCAAAGTCATCATATATTGAGTAGGGTTCTTCTTCATCAAAGTGTTAGCAATGTGGTTTGTCTTAGGATCTTGTTGATATTCAAGGATTTCTTCCTCTGTGAGCTCAAGGGGGTTGTTTGTGACATCTTCTACCTCATACCCTAATGGATTTTGTGGTTGTTGTGAGGGGGTAGAATGGTTCCTTGGATCAAATTATTGTCGGTTGGTATCACTTGTGGTAGACGTGTGTTTGGTTTTCTCCATGATTCTCTTGTGTTGTGACCTTGTTGTAACCATAAATTGTGGGTCAACTATAGGAGAGGTGTGTTGAGATTTATAGTGTTGAAACTCTCTAGTTGACTCAAATTTTGGTAAAAGGGACCCTCTAAGATGTTTTGGACCAATGATTTGAATGGATGATGAAAAGGGTGAATGATATGGGGAATGAACTTTCTAAACTTTGGGACAATGAACTTGTATAAAAAAGGTGTTCAATGAACTTGTAAATATTTAAGGTAGACTTGTGATCTTTAAGATAAACTAGTCCAAAATGTGATGACTAAATCAACTAAGTGTATAGAAAAGGATCAATTTTACACACAACATAGCTAAGTTAGGGGATTGGTTTGATAATTTTCTAAGTCTACAGAGTGTTGGTGTGCCCAAATGTTTCTAAAGATGCTTATGAAGTGGAATGTAAGAAGTGATGAAGGTTGATGAAATGTTTGACCCAAAATGTGTTAACCTAAAAGGGACCTCTGTTTTTCAAGACCAAGATAGTGAGAAACATGCTTAGATACCTCTAAAGTGATAAAACCTTAAGAACTCATTTATTTTTGTAAAATAGAACTTGGAATTAATGTTTGCAATACTTTCCTTGTCTCAATTTGCTTGTGTTGGGGATTAAATGGGTCTCAACCATAAGATCAATATGTGGTTTGTTCATTTTGATTTTAATCTTTGATTTAGTGAGATTTCTTTCTTTACCACATTAAGAAAGTCTTAGTTAATGTTAAAACTAAAAGATGTCTATGTCTAAGCAACCCTCATTCAACAAAGTTCTTTATGTGAAAATCAAGAAGCTAAGGCCATAGTTCCCTATGTTAACTTTACAAAGTGTGAATTAAGATATAAGTCCAAATATTTAGAAGCTTATAAGGATATAATCCTTAGGGACAAGAAGTAATATAGGAATTTTCAAAGGTATTCACAGTTAATCTAAAGGGTTTGAAATTTGATGAACATGTTGACGTGTGTTTAAGTTGTTTTGGAACCAAGAAATGTGTCAAATTGACTCACAAGCAATAAAAATCCTAGCTCAAGTGGGTACATATTTATTGGTAGGCTTACCATCATCCCCTAAGAGATGATTAATCCACGAAGATGGAATGGACAAATAGGTTATTTCAAGGAAATGAACCATCTTGACATGCCAAGCAAAAGAGTTCCTTCCCTATTTTCTTTATTGCCTAAACTGAAAACTAAAAATTGTAAGTAACTTCTCAGAATAGTGTTATTCCAATGCACTACTTTAAAATACATTTCACAAATGGACTTGGTTGGCTACTACACAAAAGGTTTTTAATGACAACAAACCAAGAACACCTATCGTTACACTACCATCCAGTAGCCACTTAAGGCTCTTTAAGCATTCCCGTTCCACTTAATGCATGGGATTAGGTGCAGTATGTTGTCGCCTAGGATTGAAGCTACTTTCTCATGATCTTGTAACCTTTAATATAGCCCACTAATAAACATGCTTTTAAAACTTGGTTATTAGTTCTCCATTGCAGGATGTATCTGATATCAAGCCATCTCTTTAATAAGAAATTTTTTATTTCTCTTCACCCAAGATTGTACGAAGTGCAAGGGGAGAGGATACATAGCAAGTTACTTAGGGTTAATCAAAGCAAGAAAATACATGAGTGTTTCTCTTCACCCTAGATCGCACGAAGTGTAAGGGGATTGGATACACACTATAAGTGTATACAAGAAAAGAAAGCACATCAAACACTCATTCATTTCAAGCCAACATAGAAAAATGACTTTATTTTAAGCACCAATAGAAGTGTTTGTTTGTTTTGTCCAATTTTAACCAATATTGCAAAATGAGGCTGTATGGGTCCAATTTTAACCAACTTTTAAAGTGAATTTTAAGCTCAATAGAAATTTAGTGGTTCAAAAACATAAAACAAAGTAGCATATGATGGGTTATAACCATCCCATATGTGTAAAAACACTTTCTACTATGTATGGAAAAATGATAGTATGCTCCTTTACTTCAAGTGTTTCCAAATTTGCAAAACAACTTTAGGCTCAAAAACAAAAACTAGATGTTAGTAAAATATTAGAGAGCATATGAAACCAAAAATTTAAAGCACCTATGCAAATTAACTGTCTATTTTCTTTACTAGTAAAAAGCATTGCTGAAATCAAAGGCATCGTTGAAATTGACAAATGTGTCGCTAAAATTGAAGTGTGTCACTCTAGTGAATTTTGAAGGTGTTGCTAAGCAGTAAAATAGTGACATCAATTGCATTGCTATATCAATAGAATTTCTATATTTAAAATCATGATATATCATAAAATTTAAATGCATTGCTATATTTATTATATTTTGCTAGATTTAATATGTGTTGCTAGATTTAATATATGTCATTATAATTCAATCAAAGGCGTTGCTATATGATGACGTGTCCCATTAATGTCACTATAACCCTCAAAATCATTGCTATATTTGCAAACTTAAAAACATGGGAATCTAAAGGGAAATTCATTAGATTCGATTAGTATAGCCCTCCTTCTAGCACCAAAATGTGATCATAGTCATACTATGAATTAAATACACCAAATTCAAATGAATTTAAACTATATTTAATCCACTAAGCCATGATCGCAATGACATGATTGGAAGTATCAAAAAATAAGAAACCATTAAACTAAACATGAAATAACCATGAAAGCATAAAATAAACCTATTCTAGGACTTCAAACCTTCTCCCATTGGGGGAGTGATGTCGCATTGATGTGGAATGGCTACCCTTTCCCAATCCCTTCGATGAGATGAACGTTTAACCAAACTCCATTGTTGAAAAACTAAGATAAATGTGATAAAACGATGCTATGGGTGGATGAAAAGGATGAAAAAGCTTGATAATGGTGCAAGTATGAATAGAGATAGTATTCAAATGGGAAACATAACCTTTCTTTGATGGAAGTGGATCCATTTATCTTAAAATGGTGAAGTATTTATAGGAAAGCAAATGAAGAATCAATGGTCAAGATGAAAAGGATCAATCAATAGTCAAGATGGAATCAAGGGTGAAACATGGATCAAGGATTCTCATCAATGGATGAGAATCAAAGATCACATGGATCAAAGAAAGCATGGCTCACAACGATTCAAACAAACACAATTTGTAACAACTTTGAAAGTTTTTTACAAAGTTTGTTAGGAAAGAATATTCCATTTTTGGAGCCTAATAGAAGAATATTCCCTATGCAAGTGGATGGGTGAGGAAAATTAGTAATTTGCTAAATTAAACTAAGTTTTAATTATGCAAGCTGAGGGGAAATAGGATGATCATTAAATAATTAGTTTATTTAGTGAAATGGGGTTAGAAATGACATTTAATTAAATAATTTAGGTTATTTAATTAAATGAGAGGATTTAAGGTGTTTAAATTAAATAATTTATATTATTCAATTAAACATGATGAGAGGTGAAGGTGATGTACCATAAAAAAATGGATCTTGGGCATTTTCATGGTTATTTAGGTCTTTTTCCTATGACACTTGACCTTTTTTGCTTTGATTTAACATTTTAATGTAATTTAAACATTCACATTAGGTCTTGAATATTCAAATTATGATGTCTTGTGAAGGTGTTGTAAAGTGTTGTAACATATTTCTACACTTTTCTAGAATCTTCTTATTATAATTCATCTAAAAATCACCTTTTTATCACTTATCAAGTCCTATTCTAAAGTGTTGTAAAGTCTTGTAACAAGATTTCACATTTTTCTAGGCTTTTTATCACTATTTACACCTTTCTTATGCTTTATTTGGCCCCTTTATGCAATCACAAGTCATAATTAAGTGTATTTTTGAATTCAAACCCAACAAAAAACATTAAATGCAACTTAATTCCTGACACCCACTTACAAGCCTAGAGTGGGACCCATTGGCCATGGGTGGCGAATGAGTCCCTCTTGGTACTAAATTCAAAATAATTCAAATTTTCTTTTAGGTTTTTATTCAAAAAGACCTTATGTCAGCCTGTGATGTTGTATTATTGGGTAATTAGGGCATAAGTGTATAAATAAGTGTTTTTCTACCCATTTTACTCCTAATTCATTCAAGTATTCATTCATCCATTCACTAATCCATTCAAGCACTTAAGCATCATAGCATCATTCAATCAAGCAATTATCAAGCATCTTGGAGCAGGCATTGACATATCTTCAGACTTCAACAACAAGGTTTTGGTGAGTTTAGGACACTTGCATGTTGTTTATTCATCATTCCTTTCTTATTTCCATTCCATTTCTTTGTTAAGGGTTTGATTACCAAAGTGGGATTTGGCCAACGCAAATCCCTATACTCTAACCCTTAACCATTTTTCCCCTCTTGGGATGTGTGTTTGTAGGTCTTGTAGGTAGATTTTTCAAGGAAATAGGTGTTGGAAGGTGGTCAATAAGTCATCAAAGTGTTTCAAGTCAACCAAACCCTAATTCAAGCTTGGAGACAACCTACAACCCATTTTCTATAGATTTGACTCCTTCAAACTGACAAGAAGACAAGTGCAGATCTGGGCCCACAAACTTGATCCTTGAATTTGCAAAATTTTGGAGAAGGGTTGATTCACCATCAGTGGCAAATACGTTCCACCTGTAGGCTAGAAAGGTTGATTTTTTTAAGAATCCAGTTCCCGATAGTTAGAAAGTAGTTTCAGGTGTTTTTACCAATAGGAGGACTGATTCACCATTAGTGATGAATGAGTCCCACTGGTGATCAATAGTGATTTCTACTAGTTTTTAGAACCTTCCATGATCAACATTCAACTTCCAAGTGCACTCTGTTAAACCTCATTCAATTTTGTTTGCATTAGTTCATATTTTTAGTTCATTTTTTGCATATCACATTGTGTTTTCAAACATTACATATTTCATTAGTTTTGCATTCATAATTAGTCAATTTCATCACTTAGCTACATTTAGATCATTGCATTTAGTCTTAATTACATCTTTCATATCTTATTTTGAGTGATCCACCTCAATTTTAGGGTTCTATCTCTCTCCTTTTAGGTGAAAAACCCTAAGAGTGCAAGAGAAGTACATAGAACACACCATAAAATTGATGGTTCAGGTGAAAGGGGGTGAATTAACCTAATTAAATTAATTAGATTAATATGAAAATGATGCATTTTATTAAATAACTAGGCTTATTAAATAATCAAATAGGAAAAAAGAGGATGAATTTCAGGACCAAACGATGTTAGTATATCAGATTCAAGTGTGTAATACCATTTAGGACAATTTTAAGTTTCTACACAATATATGCAATATTCCTCAAAAAGAAAAATCTATAGAAGCATGAGACTACCAAAACATATGAAAGCTTAAAGATAATACAATAATGGTTGAGTACTATATAGGAGCAAAATCCTAAAAGCATAAAAGCATTCTGTAATGACAAAAATTGTACTCCCTTCTTGGAGATAGGGAAATTTCTCATTTAATCTGGACCTATTTTAGTACTAGGCCCCTAAGATCCTTTATTCCAGATCTCGAGGCTTATTTCAGCTAAAAACCTAACAAAATCATCAAAAACACTTCATATTTTAACAACCCACCCCAAAAATCTAGGGTGGGACTCATATGCCACCTTGGGTGTGTGAGTCCACCTAGGTGTGACCCATATGCTAGGACTAGAATAAGTCCCATTTGGGGCTTTTTTAGTGTTTGAGTGGAAAAATCAACTTTTTAATTCAAATTTTTGGTTGGTGACAACTTTTGAGATTTGGATAATGGTAAATTAGGTGTAAATGCCTATATAAGAAAGCTTCTAAGTCATTATTTCATCTAAGCAAACATTTTCAAGAGAAATTTCAATATCCAAGCATGCAAAGTCTTCAAGCATTCTTTCACAAGAGTATTCAAGTTTCAAAAGCAAGCAAAGTTGAAGTCTTGGAGCAGCATTAGAGTTTTTTTGCATGTCTTCAAGCTCACTTTCATCCAAGATCCATCATTTTAAAGGGTTGAACCTGGTTGTCTATGGTGAATCATGATGGATTTTAGGTTGGGGAGATACAACTAGCCATCAAGCCAAGCCTAATGACTTGTTTCCTAAGTGATTCCATCATCCATTATCACTTTACATTTAGCCTAAGGAATGTACAAGCATTATTAGGGCTCATTTGGGTGATTAGAGATCTCTCAAAGTGAGTCATTTATATTCATGCTTCATTCATGCATCTTATTCTTGCACATTAGAATAGGGTTGCATTGCATTTGAGATTTCCTAATTATAGACACACTTAAGGTTAGGGTTTACATTCCTATTTACATTTGTATTCCATTGATTCTATCAAGGTTTAATTACCAAACTAGGGGTTTGAATGAGGCAAACCCCCCATAAGAAAATCAAGTCTATATTATGTTTTGTAGGTATTTTACAATTTTAGACACAAAAATTAGTTTAGAAGGGAAGGACAAAGATTGGAGCACAATCTAAACTTTGAATTCTCAAAAAAGTGGAATGGGACTAATACACCAAAAGTGGCATATGATTCCCACTATAGGAACTTTTCCAAATTTTTGCAAATTCAGATACCCTTTTTCCAAAAACCTATTCCTGCACAGAAACCTAGATCTGGGATTGTATGCCCAGACTAGCATATGAGTCCTAGTAGGCCAAAATATTAAAATTTCCAACAATTTAGATCTCATTTCAGTCATCCTTAGATTTCCAGGTGTACACATTTCATCTTGTAGCTTTCAGTTATATTTTACATACATTTTTAGGTCATTTAGTTAAAGATTGTATCATATTAGGGTTAAGCATTACATTTTGTATTGTATTTTTCTTTCCAATCCCTAGCTTGGTGGTGAACCCCTCATTAGTTTATAATTAGCTCCTAGGACAACCCTATTGCAAGATCTCTTTCTCCTTTGCATTGAGATTTCTAGGGTTTTTCTTCAATGAGCTAATTGGAAAATAGATTTTCTTTGTCCTAAACCATATGAAAGAATATCATCTATTTCTTGTTATTTCACATTCCTAAGTTTAGCTTAAGTGCATGAGAATAAATTAGACTAGTAATCAATTAAAGAGTAAGTAATTATTAGCTAATGCATGATTACTCTAACATAATTTGATCTTAAATTAGTTGGTTTTTGAACTCTTTGTACCATCATAATCATCTAGGCACTCCATGTTATTAGTAGAACAATTAAACTAATAACTATAATAAATTATTTTTTTATGTTCATAGAATTATATCATATAATCATATTCCTTCTAATAAAGTAAAGAAAATAAATAAATTAAGATCTCACTAAAACACACACATATCGTATAACTTAGTGGTTTGTTCCCATAATGAACTAGACATAATCTTCTTACCATTAATATGGTTGTACTACATTTTCCCACCCAAAAAAATGGTCATAAGAAGTTATTCTTCTTAAGATCCCCATATCCCATTATATATATATATAGAGAGAGAGAATTTAATGATGTTACTCATACTTGTGAAATTGAAAAAATCATACCCATCTCACCTAAAACATCTCATACAACTCCTACTCCTATTGTGGTTTGTGGGATCATTATAAATTATAATATCACATTTCATACATGTGACATTTTTTATAATCTCAAGAATGCTACTAATCCTACTTAACTTCCTTCTACTACTATCAATATATCCACTCCAACTTATCCCTCTACTACCTGAGCCCTAAGGAATATGAGCTCATGGAACAATGGTTCACAGAAGATAAAATAAGTTTTTGGTATATCCTAAAAAGATATCCTTCTTATAAATACATCCTTCAATGAAACTCACATAAACTATTTGTGGAACCATCTATATGCTCTACAAGCTTTTGATATATCTAAATTTTAGCAAAGTTATTTTTCTTTGTAATAAATTTTTGTAATTGAATCATGAATCACTTTCATCTTTTATGAATAATATGATTGAGTGTACGAATTTACAAAATATTTTTTCTTTCTTGTGTTTCACATTTACATGAATGACTTCATGAATTAATTTTTTACAGTTGATGAATAATTTATGATTTTATGAATGCAAAATTATTACCTATTTTAATGTTGAACTTGTAAATTTAATTTAAATTATTTTTATTTTTAAAAATAAATGTATTTTTTGTATTTTAATTATGTGGGTATTTATAGACATGGTTGATCAAACTTATTATCAATCTAATTAGCTTGATAAGAAAACTCGAATTTCAAGATATAATCTATTTGTTGACACCATTCTGAGGTCAGATGTCGCCTTGTGATGTTTAAACCAAATAATAAATAACACCCAAAACCTATCAAATAGAGATAGGTTAGTCACTATTAGGGATGATATTACGCATATTATTGAAGTCATTTGATTATACAACCCATGATGAGATAAACATTAAAAAAATTGCACTTCTCTTTCTAGGAGTGTTAGTGTCTATGACAAATGGCCATCCATTTCTAGGCAGATTTCATTAGATGGTGTTCTTAAAAAGAACCCATTTTATCAAGGATGAGATAGAGTGAGAGGGTATGCTATCACCGGGTTCACATACGAGCTTGTGGATCCATCTATTTATCCTTGATGGTTGGTAGCACATTGTAAGTAACTCATAATGATGAGTTGTTCCTCTAATTTTGTAAACAATTATATGTTGATTTTCATTTATAGTTGGATGTTGATTATACATCTTTTCTTAAACATGATAGACAACTTGGGAGAGAATTTTTTCTAAAAAACCTAAGTTTAGATGACTATACTTGCCAATTCCTATGAAAAAGAGGGAATTAATTGGTCCAAACCTTTTGGTTCTTCCAAAATGTTTAGAACTAGCAACAATAGTAGAGCCAACAATCATTCCTAGATGTGACATTTTTCAAAGCATTGCCACTATTTCTACTAAGGTTGATAAGATATCATCTGATTGTGTTGGTATATATTTATTAAATCTATGGATTAGCCTTCTTACAACCAAGACTATATGCAACATCTATGATCCTTATATTTTTATTGATCTACCATTGCCACATAATATGGAAAAATGAGTGAGGCTAATGCTTTATGTAAATTGTATGCATCCTTTGCTAGTGATCTATTAGATGCATACTAGATTATTAGTGATGAGCATGGATCCCTATTGATTCTATATTGGTACAAATTAGATGATATTTTGGTAGACAAAGGGGCCAAACCACAATACTGTGTCCCACTTTCTGGCCAATGTAGGACATTAATATCAACATTGTTTATAAAATTTCACCTTATGAAACCTATAGAAACTAAACCATTAATAATTTGGAGATGATGTGAAATAGTGACTTGTGAGTAGATTCTAAATATATATTTTTAAAAATTTAGAAATAAATTGTGAATTTTTATGTAACTTTAAATAACTTATTTTTTAGAGTAAACATCATTTTTAAAAAGTGGTGTTTATGTTGTCATGCGTAAGTTTTTTATTGAAAGGGTAAAATTATAATTTTTAAATATATAAAACATATATTTTTGTATCTGGGGCTCTCTTACACTTCTAGGGTTTTAGACCTGAAAGGAAAGAGATACCAAAACCTTCACTCTTCACTCAAGAACAAACCCTTGAGATTTCAATGCAAAGGAGATTGAAATCTATCAAGAGAATTGTCCTAAAGGCTGAAAACTGATAAAGGGGTTTACCACTAATGCAAAACTTGGAAAATGCAAGATGTTTAAAAACACACTATGATATGCAAAAAGACCTAGAAATGCAAATAAATTGTAATTGAAAAATATGAGATTTAAAGTGTGCACATGGAAACTAGAGAAAGATGGAATGGAGCTTTGTAATCCTAATATTATTGCTTTTTAGGCCAACTGGGACTCATACGCCAAGCTGGGAAACTTAGTCCTACTTCGGGTGAATAATGCCAGATCAAGTTTAAGACAAATGGGTACTCAGATCTGCAAAAATATTTGTCAGAATCCTATAGTGGGACTCATTCACCACTAATGGAGAATCAATCGACTTCTAGATTTCTAGAAATTCAAAAGTGGAATTTGTAGCTCTCGATTTGCTTTTCTGCTCCTGATTTAGATTTGAGTCCAAAACTATCAAATTCAACATGTAAATGTTCTCCAAGATTCTCTTAGGACTTTGAAAACTTTGAATGGCTTTGAGAACTTAATGGAAACTTTCTCAATCTTTCTCTTTGACAATCTACAACCTAAACCAAACCCTTGAAGTAGAATGCTACAAACATGCAAGTAATGACTCTAATGGATGTAGAATTGAAAATGATTGAAATTCTTAGAATGCTTGATAGATTGATTGGGGGGTGAAATGATTAGAAAAACCTTATATTTATAGATGATTATGCAAGAATTCCCAAAAATACATCATCACAGGCTGACCTTAGATCTTAGAAAATAAAAAACTCGCCAAAATTTTGAATTGACTTTGAATTTTGAGGCAAAGGGGACTCATTCACCATCCTGAGTGAATGGGTCCCACCTAAGGGGACTCATTCACCCAAAATGGCGAATGGGTCCCACCTTAGGCATTTGGGGTGGGTTTCGGGATTTAAATGTTTTAAATGATATTTATTAGGTTTATTCTAAAAAATACTCATAAGTAAGGCTTGTAAATGCAAAATGGGGCCAATTAAAGCATAAGAATCCCAATTATTAATGAAAAGCCTAGAAAAGTGTGAGATTTTGTTACAACACTTTACAACACTTTGAAATAAGGCTTGGTAAATGATAAAAAGAGGTTATTTAGGTGAAATACATTAATAAGACCCTAGAAAATTATGAAAGTGTGTTACAACACTTTACGACACTTAGGTAAGGTACCATTAAAATCCTTATTAGTTCACAAGGGCCCAAGACCTAATGTGAATGTATTAACCACATTACAAGGCTAAATCAAGAAAAAACTAAGCCAATGTCCACAATAAAGATCCAAATGAGTGTGAAAGTGTCCAAAAACCCATTTTTCTATGCTACATTTAGCCCCCACTTTAGTGAGGAGCAAATTTCTTCAAACTCACACTAAAGTAGACAAAAATGCACATCAAGAGGGATCCAAATGCAAAATCTATGCCTAAGATAGTGAGATGACAACAAAACTGCGTGATCGCCAGATCGATCCAGCAACCAATAAGCACAAAGGAACGCGCAGCCAATCATACACCACCAAAGATGCAAAAGTGGAGAAAGAACGAAAAGAAAGAGTGAACTGACTGTTTCTCTCTTACTGTTTTCCATCATGAATGTGGATCGATCCAGTTGTTTATCGGAAAAAAATGCACTCACCGAAAGTGATGAACCTGCGGCTTCCCACCGTGAAAATCCCAAAAGGAGGGCGAGAAACATACACCATATGCATTGGTAGCGTGCACCACACAATGGCGGCTATGGGGAAAGTCATGCCCTCGTGATTGGGGCTCCCACCCGTAACCATAACACCAAATTTATACCCAATAACTTCTGCGACACCACAAAATAAAATTACTTTTGAGCTTCCACCAAACAAGGCAAAACCTACATTCTGAATCATGAACAAAATGATAGCTAAAGAATAAAAGCAAGGTATATGCAAGTACAGCATAAAATGAAAAATGCAACATGAAAATATTCAAAGGAGTCTCAAGCTTAGTTCATGCAAGGTCTTAACTTTAGGGAAGACAAAATAATGTTCCCAAGAGAGTGGACTGATCAAAAGAATAGGATTCATGAATTTAGGATGCAGAAGTTGCACTGCCACTGAAGAAGAATGTGTAATATGAGATATAGATCGTGGATGAAGGAACTATGCCTAGAAATAAAATATAAATAGGGGTGGAAATTAAGAACTAAGAGTAAAAAAATGCAAAAGAATAATGTCGATGTATGCCCCCACTTTAAAGGAATTGCTACACACTAGACTATAAGAAATTAATTTAAAGTAGCAAATGAAAAATGCAAACAAGAAAGAAGACATGAGAGCCAACTTGGAAATCCCTATGTCAAGTCATATGTTTCCAAGTAAAGCTACGCCATGCAAGAGGAAAAGGAAAGAGAGGGGTTCCCCCAAAATGTAAACACCAAACACATAATGGATCTATGAATTTGGGGTCAATATGTTCTTTGTTGCATTTTTTTTTATAGAGAGCTTGGAACTTTCATCATCCCAAAAAGAAATTTTTTTTGGGTCAACATGAAGAGACATAGGGTGTCACAATGCCTTGCATCATCCCCAAAAGGAAAGCACAAGAAAAATAAAAAGAAAAGGTGAAGGAAAAAGGAAAAGTTTTTGGGTCAACATGAAAGAGACATGAATATCTTGATGCATTGCATCATCCCCAAAAGGAAAAACATGAGAAAAAGAAAAAGGAAAAGAAAAAAAAGAAAGTAACCTTTATCAACATGAAAGAGACCTGGATGTCTCAATGCCTTGCATCATCCCCAAAATGAAAAAAACAAGAAAAAGAAAAAAAAAGGTGAAAGTGATGCATGAAATAGAGAAGAATGAAGGTACAAAAAAATGAATGTTACAAAGAGAGAAAATCAAACAAAACATCATGGGGGATCACATTATGCATAGGAAATCACACAAAAGAAGAAAAAGTGCAAAAGAAAAGTAAGGCAAATGCGAATCAACCATCGAGCAAGTCATTTGCCTCCCAATCATGTTCATTATATGTCGAGGGCAAGAAACTGGCCAAAGGGACAAGGGAAAGTTACAAACTAGGAGAAGTACCAAGTTCATTATGATATATAGTAGATTTCTCGTTTAAGCTCATGGAAGAGGAAAACAATGTGTTCAAGTCATTATGTACCTCTTCGTCAATTTTAACGATCTTTTCATCATCATCCAAATTAATCACAATAGGAGGACGAATGATAATGTCCATCAAAGAATTCATCTCTTGTTGTGATTCTTGTATTGGGTCATTTTATTTTATTTGGGGAGGAGGGTCATCATGTATTTCTTCGGTCAAGTTTAGATTTAGATTTTTGTTATTAGGTTCATGTAACTTATGAGTAGGTGCACGATGTCTACATCTATGCTCTCAAGAACTTCTATTTCTTTTGGTTTTATTTTAAACTTGTGTTTGTGTAAGAGTGGGGTGATCAACCATAGGTTTATTTTCTTCCCTAAGGGGAGGAATAGAAGGAACCATAGGAGGTTGTTCATCCACTTTCTCTTTTTCCTTGTAAACTCGTTTTACTCGAGGAGGCATGAAAAGGTTGCTTTCATTGTCTCAGTCTTTTGGATGATGTAGGTGAGGTTTATGTTGTTGGTTGGTCTTGGTTGTTTGGTTCTTGTTTAGGTTCAATCATGGTTTCATCAAGTATGGGAGGTGCTGAAATGGAAGGGGACATGTTTCTTAGGGATAATTCGGCTATTTTCTTTGCTTTGAATTTTTGGTAAATTATGAAAAAGAAGTCCCATTATGGCATTATAGGTTCCCTGGGCTTGATTCAAAAGGCTTATAAGGAAAAATTTCCTTTGGAAGACAAGGGGTTAAAGCCACTATGGTGAACAGTGAATATTTCATTGTCAAATTAAAACTTTAAGCATTTGTGTACAATCAAGGGGACAACTTTCATTAACTGAAGCCATGGATGGCCTAGCCTCAAACAAAATTGGTCCAACTATAGGATGATGGAGAATGTGACATCTACTATTTTTGGTCCTATTTGTAATGGAAGGGTGATTGATCCTATCGCAGGGTAAGAAAAAACATTGTGTGTCTTGATCCATGCTTTCAGTTTATCATAGTCTTCTTGATAAATTTCATGCAATCATAAAAATTCCTTAGTGATCACATTCTCTCCATAGGTAGGATCTATTAGTATCCCATTAGTAGGCTTTTCATAGATATGACTGACTATGTAGAGAGGACCATTGGGGGCATTTTTAATTATATCCTTAGAGGAGAAAGCAATATCAAGAGAACTCTTAGGTTGGCCCTTACAAGGAATAACATCTATTGCCCCAACCATTTCATCCACAAAATTAACATTGATATCATTTAGGATAGAGTCATTATCTTCGTCATCTATATCAACATTCATCACATCATTCAGTGTAGTTTCACTAGATTTGACAAATGAAATATTATGCTTAGGCATTGGATTAGTGAAAATTCACAAGATTTGGTTGGGAGGGGCAACAAACTTATTTCCTTGATCACTAACACCTACAACGGATAGACAACCAAAATCAATGAGGTCTTGCACAAGATGTTTAAGACGATTGCAATGTTTTATGTCATGTCCATTTTCTCAATGATAGTGGCAATAAGCATTTGATTTAAAGCTTAGGGGTAAAGGATTAGTAGGGTCGGGTGTTTTGATGGGAGGCATGGTAATCATTTGTTGTTGTAAAATTTGGGACATTGTGTTATGAAGGGTTTTAGGTAAGGATGTGAATTATCTTTTTAGATCTCCATAACTAAAGGGAAATAAGGTTTTAACAGTTTCTATTTGGTTATTCACATTTTAAGTTGTTGGCTAAGGAGGATTAAATTGAAGGAACACTTCATTTTTCTTTCTAAATGGTTGGGAATTATTTTGGTTGGCGGGCTCAGATTTCTCAATTCAGCTAGAAGTGGACCTTGTATCTTGACTACTAACTGAATTTTGATAATCACAAAGGGAAGTACACAAGTGCATGACGGATGGGAATTTTATCATAGTTAGCTTGTCCTGAAGTTTAGTTTGCAAGTTTTCTATAAACATCTCATGAATGTAAAATTCACCAAGCTCCCTTTGGGTTTTATTTTTGCTAAGTACTAGCCCATTCCTTGAATGATATTCATTGGCCTCTTTTGATAAATGACCATCGGCCCCAACCACGTGTCCGATCAGCACTCTCTAAAGGAATTCTCTCCTTCACTCTTCTCCTAACTCCTGCTATGCTCCCACGTGTCTTCACCATGGGCTATTTCTAACTGCTCCCCTTCACTTCTTCATTGGGCCCAACCTGCATGCCATGTAGCTCTCATTGATGTGAAGATTTGGTAGGCCCCACAAGCAGTGTCTATAACAAACATTGCTGCTACATGTCATCTTGGCACAAGATTTCAATGAAGGGAATGGAGAACGAGCTATGAGTTGCACCATGCTACCATATGTCTCATTGTGGATGCTTCTTCAACACAAAGGACCAACCAAGCTATGGACTACGATATGATGTCGTGTATTCTAACCACCAATACTAGGTGGCGACACTTGTCTGCTCAGGACTTCGTTGGGACCACTGCTATCATTTGTAGGGGTTGCACCTAGATGGGGAGTGACCAAATGCTATGGCCTGAATATTTTTCTGTTGCAACAGCCAAGAGGAATCTTGTTGCTTCATCATTGCTCGGGATGCAAATCTCTTCAGTTACTGCTCACTAGGCGGTGGGAATGCTCACTATAAATGTTGTTCTTTGCTTCTAAAGTGGGGTTTGGAATTTGAAAGAAAAGAGATTACATGTTACATGTCCCAAGTTCTGCAGTTTTAAGAATTACAGAACTTTAGATAGAAATTAGGCCTTTTTATTGTTTAGATTATTGCAAGAACTCATAGGCTATGCCCTTGTTTGGCCTCTCTATTTTCTTATGCTATCTGATAAACTTTATACTGTGTCATTATTGTTTGAATGGTTTATTTGTAGAACTTTTATAATTTTAATGCAAGTTTGCTAGTTTAGATCATGTCTTTTGACTCCTCTTTTCAGTAAATGTGTGTGAAAATTATTTTATGTCACTAAATGTACTATTCATACTTCAATCTTTGATTTCTATCATTCTAGAACATAGAAGATTGCTGAATTGGCCCTTAGATCATATCCAAAAGATAGATTTGTCATGCATTTTATCTAAATTTTGGCGCATTACCTTAGTTAGATCCTTTATTTTTATATTTTCTTCCTTTTCCCATTCCAAAAACC